>PUQB01000039.1:0-600000 GCA_003024785.1 Selaginella tamariscina
GTTTACCTAAATGAGTAAGTGGGCTGGCACGGAAATGCCAGCCCTTAGAGAAAGGTTGTCCTAACCTAACCCCTAGGGGGGGGTTTAGGGCGTGGGGTTAGGTCAACCCTAGGGGGTCCCTAACCCTTATTTTGACAAGCTATACTTTGCGAAGAACCCTAACCTGGAAGTCAAACCGGGGGAGAGTTTCTAGAAGGTAAGTTCTAGCTTCGCCTAGAGTTTCCTGCAAATACCTAATGACACCCGGCCGGACCATCACTAGATACCCAAGTGCACTAAACGGGCCTGTTTCCAATACATCTAGGGTTCGTCACACAACTCGGTAGGTAATAACAGTCAAACCCCAAAGTAAAGGGTCGAGTCATAGTCAAAATTATGACAATAGTGGTGCCTAACAATTTGGTATTGGAGCAAGGTTTGAGATGAGTGACTGATGGGAAGGGTTAAAGAGGTAAGGATAATATGCTATGACAACTTACTTTATAGAAAACTCTTTCTCCACTCTTATTTTATGTCCTAATTGAATCTCTATTTGGTTTTTATGAGTTCAACATGTATATAAAGCTAGAAACACACCTAGGGTTGTTCTAACCTCACTTGGGGTAGGGTTTAAGGGTAGGTGGTCCATTAAGTTGAACTCAATAATTTTAATACACATGGGCTAGCATTTAGCATTAGTCCACTTAAGAAAACATGATTAAACTAAAAGTAAGTGTGGGGGTGAGCATGCTAAAGCTTGAGAGGTCTCTCATTTCCTCCCATGTCGACACCCTTTGTGTTGCCAAACCTTTAAATTCATGGAACAATAGTCGGATAAGACCTTCTAGGTATGTGATAGATTTATCAGACGAAAGAAGTTAGCTAACTCCTTGAATTAGATGGAATATACTCGATTATAGAAGCAAAAATTTGCCAGCGTTAAGAATTGGGCAACCCTTAAGGTGTGACATACCTTAAGTATAAGGCCTTGCTTTGACCTCTTCTTTCATGCCAAGTTAGAAACGACACTTGCAAATAAGTGGAACATACATCCTAACTCACAATTTGAATATTGTTCGTGTCCTTGTCCAACTATAAGTATGGATTCTTGGCAGATGAGTTCTCTTTATTAAGATCATAAGGGTTCACAAATAAGGATTCAAGGGTTGACATTTACAAGCCACATCCGTACTACTAGGTGTGACTCTTGTCTCTGAGAGGTTATGACAATACCCTATGTCTTGGAAAGTAGTGTCACACATACATGATTGTAGATGGTAGAGAACAACTAGATCATTTGAGAATTCATACAAGAAGCTTTCCCCATTGATGTGTTGCCGAGTTTTGACAGGAAGGCATAAAACAACAAAGGAGAAACTCGTGAAGAAGATAATGGCTAGTGATAAGCTCAAACCCATATGTTGGTCAAGAGTTATGTACACATTCCCGCCAAACTATATTTCTTCCACCATTGCTAATAAGCTCAATGGATATAAGCGCCGGCTCTTGAGCAAGCATAGTATGGAGAGACTATGAATAAGAGGCAATTGTGTCACTTGTGGCTTTCAACAAGCATTTTACAATTTTTGATGTTCTCTTCAATATAATTTAGGTTGGATAGGTTTTTTTAATTGTCACATCACTTGCTCATTATTTTTTGTTTTTTGAAGGTTGTGAGAGATATAAATTCTTTATTAGACATGTGGTAATAGTGGCAACATGCAAGGTTCTGGAACTAGAAGCTGAAGGAACTGCCATAGATGTTAAAAGTTTAAGTCGTGAGCTTCACTTTTACCAACAGAGATTGATATGTTCCTATACTAGAAGACCATTGTCAGAGCTTTTACATGGTGCCACAAAGGCAGCTTGCCAGATGCTAACCCTGGAATCTTCTCTCTTGAAACCTCATGAAATCTAGTAAAGTAACCCATATTAGGAACTTAACCCTTAGGAGCTTAAACCCCATTTGACTAAGTCCACGAATGAGGCTCACCTTGTAAATCAGGATACACGGACTGCCATGCTATATGGCGTGGTTAAGGTAGCCAGAGTAAGGCCTCAACCACTAGTTTTATAGAACGTGAATTTGGGCAATGCCTTTGAGCTTGCGAGTAGGTTTTGGACCAAAGAATTTGACTGACTCCTTGAAAGCGACGTACCTAGTCATAAAGGTGAGATCTTACCAACGATAAGGATAGTTTAACCCAAAGATGGACGTACCCCTATCATGTGAAAGTTAGGACGGTACAATAAAGGGTTGTGCCTTGATGACACAAGCTTAACTTGCACCAGCAGGAGGTTAACGAGCTCTCTTTTGAACCTAAGAAGCCTCACTACGCATACTCTACCTTATTTATGTGACGAAGAGCCCCCCCCCTCCCCCTCCCTTTTCCCCTTATTTTCCTAAATGAGTAAGTGGGTTGACACGGAAATGCCAGCCTTAATGAAAAGAGATGCATAACCTAAACCCTAAACCTAACCCTAGGGAGGGTATTAGGGTGTGGGTTAGGGCAACCCTAGGGTTAGGTCAACTCTAGGGGTGTCCCTAACCTTTTGACAAGCTTTACCTTTGCAAAAAACCTATTTTGGAGCATCAAACTGAGGGAGAGTTTTTTAGAAGGTAAATACTATTTCTCAAGGTATCTAGTGACAATCGGCCAGACTACCCTTAAACACCTAAGTGCACTAAACAAGGCTGTTTCTCAATACATCTAGGGTTTGTCACAGAACTCGGTAGGTAACAATAATCAAACCCCAAGATAAGAGTCAAGTCATAGTAATAACTATGGCAACCATAATTCACTTGGACATAAAATTTTGGATCTCGATGTTGATGTAAGTACACACACAAGTTTGTCTATGATTTTTTTTCTTGTATTCAGTGAATTTTTTGTGCATGAGTATCTATGTATGTTTCTGTATGCCTATTTTAGTGTATGTATGTTTTTATACTTGTATATATACATGTTTTGTTTGTATGTATGCTTATAAACTTGTGTATATATATAGTTGTTTGTATATATGTATGTTTATGTGTGTGTGTGTACTTCTATGCATATGTGCGTTTTAGTGTATGTATGTTTGTATGCTTGTATATATATATACTTATTTGTATGTATGTATGTTTCTGTTTGCATGTTTTAGTGTATGTATTTGTATATTTATATATTTGTATATATATGTATTATGTTTTTATGTATGGTTTTTGTGTGTGTTTTGTGTTGTTGTTGCATGCATAATGTTTTCATATTTAAAATTCTTTAAAATTATTGCTAGATATTGTCATTAACAAGAGGCTTTAACACGACACTGTATAAATAAGGACTTTCACAATTTTAATGTGGAAGACAAGGATGTGGATGAAATGGAAGAACTAAATAGGTTAAAACAAATGGAAGGCATGGAATCAACATCATGTCAAGTTGATTATGTAAGTGATAATATTACTGTTTTTTGTTTCAGCACTAACTACTATGTGTATTTGAAGGGCACTTTATTAACAGTCACAATTGGTCAACAAATTAATTTGTTACATGATGGAGAGGAATTTGTAGTGGAAGAACCGGCTCCTGTCACCCCGATACAGGATACATATGCAGGATACAGGTTTCCGGATACAGATACAGGATGCAGGATTTCGGATACAGGATACGATTACAGGATATGCCTGCAGGATATTCCTACAGGATATACCTATAGGATATTCCTATAGGATATGCCTATAGGATATGCTACAGGATATGCCTAGAGGATAAGGGACACTATTCTTAGCTCATGACTAGATTAGACTCATGACTAGATTAGCTTGGAGTTGTGAGCATAAAAGCTCCGACCTAATTGTTGTACAATCAGTTACTATCAACACCAGTCATTCTACGATTATTCTTGTTCCTTGCTCTTGTCTTGTTCTTGTCTTACTCTGCCTCCTGCTCCTGTCTTGCTCTTGGATTCTGCTAGTTCCTATCTTGTTCCTGGATCCTATCCTGATCCTGTCCTGCTCCTTGGATCCGTCCTGTTCCTGGATCCGTCCTGTTCCTATTCCTGTTCCTGGTTCCTGTCCTGCTCTCGGTCCTGTTCCTGAGTCAAGCCTTCCTGTTCCCGGAATCCTACTCGTTCCTGGTTCCTGGATCGTGGCTTGACAGTTTGATAGTAACTGCTTTCATAGCTCTTCGTTTCCCAGCTACTTTTTTTTCCTTGATTCTTTTCCTTCGTTTTTCTCCTTTCTTTCTTTCATACGATCATGGCTGATTTTGAGCACTTTCAACGCGAGCACCAAATGTTGCTTCATGAGCTGGCCACTTTGCGCCAAGTGGTCACCGATCTGCAAGGCTCCACCCATGCGGCACATGCAGCTGCTGATGCATCTCCAAGGCTGCTGCGCAGGCTCTCTCTCAGGCATCGGTGGTTCCTTCTTCATCGAACTTTTCTCCGAAGCCGAAGATCAGCATGCCAGAGAAGTTCAGTGGCAACCGTGCCGATTTCAAGGTTTCTGAATCAGATCCGACTCTTGATCCGCATGCAACCACGCCGACTCGACGGATGCACAAAAGGTTGGCCTTTTGGCATCCTTACTAAGTGGATCTCCACGAGCTTGGGTTGCTCCCTTGCTGGAGCGTGACGACCCATTGATGGAGGACTTTGAAGGTTTCGTGGCTGCCTTTGAAGCCTGTTTTGGAGATCCTGATAAGTACCGTTCTGCATGCACCAAGTTACGAAGGCTCACACAAGGATCCAGACCAGCTTCAGTTTATGCATCTGAATTCCAGCAATTGTGCACAAACATTCCATGGGACGAGACTGCGTTGATCGAACACTTTCGTTTTGGGTGAGGGATGATGTGAAGGACCTTCTCCTTACATTACCGGATGCTCAAACGTTAGCGGAGATCATGCAACAGGCCGTTCGCTGCGACAACCGTTTGTTCGAGCGCCGTCAGGAAAAATTCCGTCAGCAGTTCCTGCCAACGAATCCTGTAGCCGTAGCACATGTTCCTACGACACCTTCTGGAGCAGTTCCTATGGAGGTTAACAAATCCAAGCGTGGCCCACTTTCAACTGCTGAGAAGCAACGTCGTCGGGATGAGAACCTATGCTTGTATTGTGGTGCAGCAGGACACAAGGTGGCGGAATGTCCTAATAAAGCCAGAACGTTCAAGACGCGTGAAGCCGAAGCTGAAGTTCAGTCGGAAAACTTCAATGTCCACTTCGTCTAGGAGCCGCGAAATTGGACGTAGGTGCAGGCTCCATTGGTGCTGCTCATATCATTCCATCACTCAAGTTTCCTGTACACATTCGCCTCAATAATCGAGAGCTCAAGGAGTTTGCCCTGTTAGACACTGGTGCGAATGCATGTTTCATGGATGACACTTTTGCAGCTCAGCATGGCTTCCGGTGGTGAAGTTGAAGCGTGCAATTCCTGTAGAGGTGGCCGATGGTCGTTTGATTGCTTCTGGCGCAGTTACCCACGCTACCACACCTCTCTCTTGCAGTCATGGCGCATTCAACTGTTCAATTTCCTTCAACTTGATCAAGACTCGGTCGACTCCCATCATTTTTGGCATGCCATGGTTCGTTGTTGCAAACCCGCAGATCGACTGGAGGTCTAGGACGCTCACGTTTTCCTCTCGCAGCCAGGATCAATCCTGTACCTTCCTGCGTGCAGGATACATCCTTGGTGTCTGAGGCAGTACAAGCTACAGGATTGACCGTGCCTGTTCCTGTACCATTGTTGAAGACTCTTCCTCGACAGGATTCACCTCATATCAGTTCCTCAGCACATCCGCAGGTTCTCTCCACTCCTGTAAGTTTGCGGATTCCTGTACAGGGTTCTTCCAATCCTGTATCAGTGTCGAAGGTTCCTCCTCAACAGGATCCACCTCCTGTTGGTTCGTCAGCACACTCACAGGCCTCCCTCACTCCTGTGCAACCACGGACTTCTGTACAGGATTCTTCCAATCCTGTACACTCGTCAACATCCACACAGGTTTCTCCCAATCCTGCCTCCTTTTGTTACTCTTCCTCTGTTCCACCCCCCAAGATCCTTCCTCTTTTTCAGTCACAACTCCCTCCTGCTCCTCTCCGAGTTCTTACCACTACCATGCATGAACTTACCACTGATCCTGCTCCTTTCCACCTTTTTGCCTTTCAAGTAACTCCTACGTCCTCTTCTACCTTTCCTGTGTCTGACTCTCCTGTTTTTCAATCTCCTTCGCCTACTCCTTCTTCGCTTCTCCCTTCCTTCTCCTTTCCTCCTTCTTCTCTACCATCCAAGTACCACGACTTTAAGGACGTTTTTGACAAGCACAAGGCTACAGTTCTTCCTGTTCACAGGTCCTACGACTGTCCTATTGATCTTGCAGAAGGAAAGACCCCACCGTTCGGGATTTACGCATTGTCACCCACAGAGTTGGAGGTTCTTCGCCAGTACATCGAGGACAACTTGGCATCTGGCTTCATTCGTCACTCAAAGTCCCCTGCAGGAGCGCCAATCTTCTTTGTCAAGAAGAAGGATGGGAGCTTACGTTTGGTTGTGGACTACAGGGGTTTGAATCAAGCTACCATTCGGAATCGGTACCCGTTGCCATTGATCCCGGAACTTCTCGATCGGCTGCGAGGAGCAAAGGTGTTCACGAAGATCGACTTACGAGGGGCCTACAACCTTGTACGGATTCGTCCCGGCGATGAGTGGAAGACTGCCTTTCGTACAAGGTATGGACACTTCGAGTACACGGTGATGCCTTTCGGCCTTACCAATGCCCCAGCTGTGTTCCAACACATGGTGAACGACATCTTTCGTGACTTCTTGGACCAGTTTGTGGTGATCTACCTCGATGACATTTTGATTTTCTCCAAGGACCAGGCGGCACATGACAAGCATGTACGGTTGGTTCTACAGCGGCTTCGTGAGCATGGCTTGTATGCGAAGTTGGAGAAGTGTTTTTTCGATAGGGATTCTGTGGAGTTCTTGGGCTACATCGTCTCTCCTGCTGGCGTTTCCATGGACATGCACAAGGTGAAGACCATCGTGGAGTGGGAGAGGCCCAAGTCTGTACGAGATGTACAATGTTTCCTTGGCTTTGCAAACTTCTACAGGCGATTCATACAGGACTTCTCCAAGCGTGTACTTCCTCACGGAACTCACCAAGCGCACAGAGGTTTTCTCTTGGTCGACAAGGAACATGCATTCACAACACTCAAGGACACCTTCACGACAGCTCCGATTTTAGCACATCCTGATCCTTCTCGTCCTTTCTTCGTTGAAGCAGATGCCTCGGATTTTGCAATAGGATCCGTCCTATCAAGTTGGAGAGGACAAGTTGCTTCATCCTGTAGCTTTTCACTCTCGTAAGTTCCTGTCGGCGGAGATCAACTACGAGATTCATGACAAGGAACTCAAGGCCATTGTGGATTCGTTTGAGGAGTGGCGGCATTTCCTAGAAGGTGCTGCACATCCTGTACAAGTTCTTACGGATCACAAGAACCTGGAGTACTTTCAAACGGCTCGAGTTCTCAGTCGGCGACAGGCTAGGTGGGCAGAGTTCCTATCACGTTTTGACTTCGTCATCGTCTACAGGCCCGGTTTTCGGAATGGCAAGGCGGACGCATTGTCTAGGCGCTCTTACCTTGCACCAAGCCCGGGCGATCCTGCATTTGACTGTCAAAGGCAAGTGTTGTTGGGTCCTGATCGATTCCGGCTTGCGGCACTGCAGGTTCATCAGGCTCCAGCAATTCAACACTCCTACAGGACGTCCGTTCGCAGTTGGATACAGACGACTTGGCAAAGAATGTGTTCTCACACATTCATCCTGACGTTGCAAGTTCCTCTTCCTCCAGTTCCCGTCCAGACTACAACCTGTTCACCATACAGGATGGACTCCTGTACCGGGAAGGTCTCCTGTACGTTCCTGTTGGTGTTTGCAGGACTCGTGTGGTACAGGATTGTCATGATACCCCTACAGGACATTTCGGTGTGGCCAAGACAGTTGAGTTGGTGACTCGCAACTATTGGTGGCCTGGGTTGCGAGGTTTTGTGGAAAGGTTTGTACGGAGTTGTGACACCTGCAACAGGTCGAAGATGCCTCATCATGCACCTTCTGGTCTTCTTCGTCCTCTTCCTGTTCCTTCTGCTCCTTGGAGATCCATTTCTATGGATTTCCTCACAGATCTTCCTCCTTCTCGTGGATTCGATGCAGTTCTTGTGGTGGTTGACCGTTTCACCAAGCAGGCTCATTTCCTACCCTGCAACAAGACAGCTACAGGTCAGACAACTGCCGAGTTGGTGATCCGTGAGGTGTTCCGACATCATGGTCTTCCTGAGAGCATTGTTTCCGATCGAGGTCCACAATTCATGTCCAAGTTTTGGCGAGAGCTTCTTCGGAGTCTACAGGTTAAAGCGGATCTTTCTTCAGGATATCACCCGCAAACTGATGGACAGTCAGAACGCACAATCCAGACCTTGGAGCAATATCTTCGCTGCTTCATCAGTTACCAACAGGATAATTGGTTGGACCTTCTTCCTATGGCGGAGTTTGCCTACAACAACTCCATTCACGCATCTACAGGCCAGACACCTTTCTTTGCTCTTACAGGCCACCATCCACGTTTTGACTTTGCTTCTCCTGCTTCTCCTTCTTCCGCTCCTGCAGTACAGGATCGTCTCCAGCATCTTCGTCAGGTACAGGATGATCTCCGGTTCATCTTCAGCAGGCACAGGAACGGTACAAGCATCATGCTGATGCCATCGTCAGCCGGCACCTGCATACAAGGTTGGTGATCTCGTGTGGCTTCTTCGTCGACACATTCGCACCAACAGGCCTTCTTCTAAGTTGGATTTTCAACGATTGGGCCCTTACAGGATCGTGGCGGAGGTAAATCCTGTAGCTTTCCGACTCGAGTTACCATCCACGGTGAAACTTCATCCTGTGTTTCACACCTCCTTGTTGGAGCCGTATCATCCTTCTTCTCTTCCTGGTCGTGCTTCTTCCCCCCCTCCTGTGGTCATTGCTGGTGAACCTGAGTACGAAGTTGCAGCCATCCTTGATTCTCGTCTTCATCGTCGCCAACTTCAATACTTGGTGGATTGGAAAGGTTATTTGCCTACCGATCGCACTTGGGAACCTGCATCCAACTTACTCCATGCTTCTTCCAAAGTTGCTGCCTTCCATCGGCATTATCCTGCTAAACCAGGTCCTACGACTCGTGGAACTCGTCCTTAGGGAGGAGGTGCTGTCACAACCCGATACAGGATACAGGATGCAGGATACAGGTTTCCGGATACAGGATACAGGATGCAGGATTTCGGATACAGGATACGGGTTACAGGATATGCCTGCAGGATATTCCTACAGGATATACCTATAGGATATTCCTATAGGATATGCCTATAGGATATGCTACAGGATATGCCTAGAGGATAAGGGACACTATTCTTAGCTCATGACTAGATTAGACTCATGACTAGATTAGCTTGGAGTTGTGAGCATAAAAGCTCCGACCTAATTGTTGTACAATCAGTTACTATCAACACCAGTCATTCTACGATTATTCTTGTTCCTTGCTCTTGTCTTGTTCTTGTCTTACTCTTGCCTCCTGCTCCTGTCTTGCTCTTGGATCCTGTCTAGTTCCTATCTTGTTCCTGGATCCTATCCTGATCCTGTCCTGCTCCTGGATCCGTCCTATTCCTGGATCCATCCTGTTCCTATTCCTGTTCCTGGTTCCTGTCCTGCTCTCGGTCCTGTTCCTGAGTCAAGCCTTCCTGTTCCCGGAATCCTACTCGTTTCCTGGTTCCTGGATCGTGGCTTGACAGCTCCAATGTTTTATTGCACAACATTCCACTTGGCACTACCAATGTTCCAATAAAGGTTCTACATTTGATGCATCATGCATGAGAGTGAAAACATTCCCTTGCCATATTCAATCAACAACAAGAACACATTTGGACAACTTAGTGTACATTACATCAGTTTGAGTTGAAGTTCCAATCCATCAACTTGGTTTTGTCTTTCCCACACCAGTTGAAGCTTTACTTAACATGCAAGAACTAGTACCAAAGCATGCTCATTTTTTTTTGAAGTACCAAAAAAGCAAGATTTTAAAAATGGGCCCTTTTTGGTACTAGTTCATCCATGGTGAGTAGAGCTGCAATTGTTGTGGGAGAAACAAAACCAAGTTGATGGATCAAGAATTTCAATTGTAATGTACACTAAGTTGTCCAAATGTGTTCTTGTTGCTAATTGAATATGACAAGGGAATGTTTTCATCTCATGCATCAAATGCAAAACCTTTAATGCAACATTGATAGTGCAAAGTGGAATGTTGTACATTGGAGTTATTTAATCACCTTTCACTGTGAATTCCTGTAACAAATCAATTTTTTATCAAGTGCGAATGTCAGTAAAGTGCCCTTCAAATACACATAAAGAAAACATTTGATCACCCGAAAGATGGTGAACTATGCCTGAGCAGGGCGAAGCAGAGGAAATCTGGTGGAGGCTCGCAGCGATCTGACGTGCAAATCGTTCGTATCCGGTGAAGTGTTCGGATTGTAGCGATGCCGGCGGTCTGCCGCTGGCACGATGCGAGAAGTTCATTTAACCTACTCATTTTTACTATATAATGTTGATTTCATACCCTTCTTCTATTTTATAATTATTCAATTTTTTCATTCAACCACTTCCTCGTCTTCCACATTAAGATCATGAAAGTCCTTATCTATACAACGGCGTGTTAAAGCTCTGGCTAACCAACAATATCTTGCAATAGTTTTTAAGAGTTTTAAGTATGAAGCATTATACATGCAGCAACAACACAAAACGCACATATCAAGTATATATACACAAAGTATATAAACATACATAATACATTGAAACATGCACGTAGAAACATATATACATACAAGTGCACACACACATAACATATATATTATATTATATAATATATATATATAAGTTTATAAGCATACATACACTATAACACACATATATACATCGAAGTTTATAAACATACATACATTGTAACACACATAGAAACAATATATATATACAAGTTTATAACATACATACACTGTAACACGCACACAAAACATATATTATACAAGTACATGCACATAAACATACATACATGCAAATAAGTATATATACATACAAGTTTAAACATACATACACACAAAAACATGTATATATACAAGTATAAAAACATATATACAAACACGAACAAAAACATATATGAACCATGCTCACACTCTAGAAATGCACAAAAACATATACATAATACTCATATGCAAAAATTTCATTGAATGTACATAGCAAGAATCTTAAACAAACTTGTGTGTGTACTTAAGTAACATTGAGATTCAAAATTTTCTTATCTAAATGAAATTGATTTCTAATAGGGAACATATCAATCTCTGTTGATAGAAGTGAAGCTCATAACTTGGACTTTTAACATTCATGAACTTACACTTGCCACTATTACCGCATGTCTAGTAAAGAATTTAAATCTCTTATAACCTTCAAAAACAAAAACATGAGCAAGTGATGAGACAAATAAAAAACCTATCCAACCTAAATTATATTGAAGAGGACATCAAAAAATATAAATAATTTTTTATTAAAATGCTTGTTGAAAGCCACAAGGACACAATCAGCTCTTGTCCATAGTTTCTCTATACCTCATATGACCATGCTTGCTCAAAGAGCCAGCACTTATATCCATTGAGCTAATTAACAATGGTGGTAGAAATATAGTTTCAACTCTTGCCACATATGGGTTTGAGCCTATCATTGGCCATTATCTTTTCATGAGTTTCTCCTTTTTTGTGTGCCACTTTTTATTCTCTACATTCCTATCAATACTCAACAACATAAATGGGTGTGTGAAATCCTGAATGATCCGGTTGTTCTCTACCATCTACAACCACCCAAGTCTTTTGAAGTGCCACCTTGCCTTTCTTCATTTTGTTGTGACCAGTAGTGTTGAAGATTGTAGATTTCAATAGAACTTCATGTGACCCATTTGAGCAACAATGTTAGGATTGGTGGTATTGCACATCTAGAGAATGCAAATTGGATTCTGTGGTTGTTAAAGTAGGCATTGATGCACCCTCATTGGTAAGGTACAACCTAAAGAGACTGTTGTATGTTGTTCTACTATACAATGCCATCTCTAATGTATACAAGCCTAGCAACAAGTCCTTTAGAACTGTTAAAGGTACAAAGTTAACATCCTACTATGCGGAGAATAAGGATTTGCAAAGTTAGGAGCATAAACATCTTATTGGGAAGAATAAGAATTTGCAATACATAAAATTGATGCATGTACCAAATCTTATTTCAGGAAATTGTTCTCCTCTGAAGCACTCAATGCAAAGGGAATGTCCTTCTTCAACAATCTAGTTAACAGAGAAGCTTTATTGGCATAATCTTTGACATACCACCAATAATAACCAGCCATGCCAAGAAACTCTATGACTCTTACATTGCTAGGAATTGGCCATTGCTCCACCACTATCACCTTCTGTGGATCTCCACTTGGCATCACAATGTGACCCAAATACTCCACTTCACATTGAGCAAATGCACATTTGCTCTTCTTTGCATGAGCTTGTTCTCCCACAGCAATTGAAGAACTCTCCGCAAATGCTTCACATGCTTCTTCATATTGTTATTATAAATAAGAATATCATTGAGGAAGATCTTCACAAAGTCATGCAAGTAGTCACCAAACATCTCAGTCATCAACCGAGTGAATGTGGCTGGGGCATTTGTTAAGCCAAATGGCATAACAGCAAACTCAAAATGCCCAAAGCTGGTGTTGAAAGCAATTTTGTACATATCTACCTCCTTCACAACAATATGATGATACCCATTGTGCAAATCTATCTTGGTGAACACTTTGGCTCCACTGAGATGATCCATGATAATATCCACACGTGGCATGTGCATTTGTCATTCACTATTTGCTTGTTGAGCTTTGTAGTCTATGCACATCCTCATGGTGCTATCTTTCTTCTTGATAAGCAATACTTGTGCACAAAATGGAGACTTGTTTAATTGCATGAAGCCATATTCTAATAACTCATCACTTGTATCTTGGCCTCTTGCTCCTTAGCATGGCTCAGTCGGAACGGCCTACGATAAATGTCTTTCATAGCCTATTCCAACACAATCTTATGCTCTACACCTTTTGCAGGTGGTAAGCCATGAGGTAGTTCGAGGGAAAGATGTTAGCAAACTCCTCAAGGACAACTCACATAGCAACTTTGCTTGAGGTGACAATGAAAAACTTGTTTGGAAACTTAAGCTTTGTTCCAACCCAGGTGTATTTCACTTCACTGTACTCAAGCTTTATGTGCTTGGTGCTCCACTAGATCTTTAGTATCCACATGCTCTAGCCAGTTCATCCAAGGATGAGGTTTACACACACTAGCTCCGCAAGAAAGTCTCCACCAACTAGGTTTTGCGAACCTCTAGCTGTAACTCCTCTACACAAGTACTTTAGTTATATGTCAGTTGTAACTCCTCCACACAAGCACTTTAACTCTGTAAGCTCTCAATCTCGTATTGAGGCATAGTTTTCATGGGCAAACTACACTCCTCCACTAACTTTGTTGACACAAAGTTATCATTACTCCTACTATCCAGGAGGATTTGCACTAGATGCTCACCAAGTTGTCCCTCCACCACAATAGCATGTGTATGTGGCTCCTCTCGTGCCATGCAGTTTACCTGTTGAGAAAAAACAATTAGGAATTTACCTCGTGGTTTAGAAAAGTCTCTCTTGTGCTCCTTTCCACACTCTATCTCCTGAAGCTTCTTATGCATCTTGTCTTTGCTGTCATTAAACATTTGCTCTTGGGCTTGTTCTTCCTTGGAAATTTGTCTCTCAGTGTCCAACATTTCCACACATGTGGTATTATTCTCTCATAAAAACTAAAAACCATTTAGTATTATGAAGATGGATCATGTACTACTTAACCAGATGATTATAATCTACTTAAGTCAAATAACTTCACCAAATATTTATGAAAGTGATTTATCTTCTCATGTTTTAAGGTTATGTCATATATTTGCTTCATGAATGTCATTGCTATTAGCAAATACCCATCTTTTGATGAAATCAAGTAATGGAATCCCTCTCATGTATCAAAGTTCATTTCACAATTGAATTTGTATATTCCTTTTAAAGAGATTTTAGAAATATGTATCACACATAGGGCTTTTGGTGTCTCTTTTTCCAATTTGATAAAGAGGATTGAATCGCAATAATCAATTCTAAAGAACTTATTGATGAGAGATAACATTGTATAACAAAAATAACATACAATAGTTTCTTTGGGTTATACCTCACCAATGACATTATTTGGGTGCACCAATCCCTCCTCAACAACCATAAAATCCAAATTTGCATCCTCTTGTGCACCAATCTACACACACACAAGCCTCATAAGATATTGGATTGTCTACCAAAGTGTCTGTAAATACATAATTATACATGTTAGACTATATAGAAACACATTAAACAAAAAATAACTTCAAACATAGTCATTTTGTAATGCCCACTATCCTAACATTATTACTCAATAGGGTCAGATTAGAGATGAAGTTCCATTAGAATTTGCAATCTTCAACATCATCAGTCAAAACAAGATCGGATGTCATATAATACACACTTAAAGCACAACCTTTGGAGTCATATCACAAAGTTTAATGCTAAGGGGTTAAGCACATATGCATCCTGAGTGAGGGTACTAGGCCCTAGGCATTACTAAAGGAAGGTTAAGTCTTTTGGCCAAGTCTCCTACTAACATGTGTGACTAGGGGTGTCTAATCTCAAGGTATGTGAGCATGTTCAAGAGTTAAACAACCTAGCTCTTCAGCAAAGACCTTTAAACATATCCGCATGTCACCTTTGGTGGATGTATGTTTAAGGTTACATAATTGTAACTTATGGATTTTGCTTAGGAAAACACTCATGTTCATTGACAATGTACATTTGTATTGACTCTAGGAATAGGGTATGGTTTGGCACAAAAATCTTTTAACGGTTAGTTGTGGGTCAAGTTACCCATTGCCCTTTAAAAGTTGTAATCTGGTGAGGTTGATTTCTAGAGATGTTAAAACGATGTCTTAACTAAAACACATGTCTCCTCAGAGGGGTTATACATGTCTCTTAAAGAAAAATCCTAGGTCCATTAAGGTTACCCTCCATGGTTATAATGGTAGACACTACCATAAAACAAATATTTAATAAATCATCGTGTCATACGTTATATGCTCTCATCTGTTAAGTTATTTACATATGGACATACTATATATATATACACACATGTTTATTAATGTACAATGTGACATATAGGGATATGACAATAATTAAAAATTCAACAGAGTTTTACT
The DNA here is from genome assembly GCA_003024785.1 of Selaginella tamariscina. Classification (NCBI taxonomy): domain Eukaryota; kingdom Viridiplantae; phylum Streptophyta; class Lycopodiopsida; order Selaginellales; family Selaginellaceae; genus Selaginella; species Selaginella tamariscina. Next base: position 15,371 of record PUQB01000039.1, read on the forward strand.
TGTACAACAATATTTATTTAAAAAACAGTTGAAGTACATACTTTTAAGAGCATTTACATTGAAATATAACTCAATAATTTAAAAGAGAATATTTAAAACTGGAGTTTTCCAATGTGTGGCACTAATCATTTTAATAAATAAAAAGCTATTTAAAATAAAGGCTGGTTAACTTTCTAAAATGTTAGAAACTTTATTCCATGTTATAAAATTATTTATCCCCAACACTTTAATCGATGCTGTAAAATCACATATGTGTATTATACCCCGGCATTTAATATAATTATTCATATGAAATCACACACACACGCTATTCAGTTCATATTAACCAAGTTTTCCTTCCATCATATACATTTGCATTTACTAAGTGTTCAAAAGAATATGCTGTCCGTCCGTTTAAATTTAAAAGAAAAATAATAATTCCACCCCTTGTATTTGCATAATATTTAAATATTTAAATATATACCCTAGAAATTTGAATTTAAATGTATACCTCTGGAAGTTTAACTTTAAACTTTGTATATGTACAAACTTTTACGATTTATTCGCAATTTAGTTGAGTGTTCCAGATATGAGTGCACACCCATCGATGATCTTATAAGTTATATATTCGAGAATGCTGGATTCATGGTATTTAACATTAAAACACTAATAATAATTTTTTTTAAATATAACTAATTATATTGTAATGTATGTTTGACTATGTTTAAATATTTAAGTTCTGCTAAAATTAAAGTTTGAACAATTTAAATTTAAAACATACTATCGACACATTGTATGTGTGCACGTGTGTGTGTTCTCTCTCTAAAGACTTACTGCTCCATTTATATATATAATGGTATTACTTCAGCCATTTATTTAATATCAAAACATCAGTTGAATATTTCAAGTCAGCAGAGAGCGTCAAGTCGTCGTAACTTGAAAGACTTTGGTCAACAGTACTGTAGTAGAATGTGTATGCACGTATGTAGCTACACGCGTTCGTGACCAAGTGAGCTACGCCTCTTCTTGCAGTCAGCATTGAAGTTTCAATAAGGTCTGTTATAGTGACCAGTTAACGAGGGACCTGCATTGAATTTTTCAACATGAACAAACTTACACGCCTCTTAACCTGCGTGCATGAGCGTGTATGTGTAACTATGGACTCAACATGAGCATTGCTTCATCGAGGTTACACACATTACAAATGTAGAGCCGTTTGCGTATATGTAACCCTAGGGATACACTCACATCTGTCTCGTGCGTGCGTGTGCGTGTGCGTGTGTGTGTGAACAAGTTAACCATGGACCCGCAGCATTGAAGTTTTGAACAAGCGCTTTTGTCGGATTTGTAAAAAATACGTAGAGACGCAAGGGATTTCCGTTTAGCTACTCGAAGTTGACAGTTTTCTACATCTCAACATGCATGCATTGCATATATCTAAAGTCATACACGTCACAACCATACCCGAAGTTGACTCATTTGTCTTTCGTCACCACCATGCGTGTTAAGATACCCTTACATGACTTGCATGACACGCAAGATAGATGACGTGTATTCACTCATATATTGACATGGATTTGTTTGTGTTTACTTTCCATTGCATGCATATCATTGTCCACTTTCTCTACACGACTCTAACACATTATATGTACGATATGGAGAAAATGTTATATTGTAGACTTCATGGAATGCACACGAACAAACCCTAATAACTTAACTTATACCTTTAAGTCCTACATTAGGTCACTTAACATGTTTAAGACCTGTTTAAGGATTAGTATATGTTCCGTATATACCTTCTATGATAATGATAACGTTATCTCACATTCTTTGCTGTGCCTTGCACGGCACGTGTGTATGTATGCAAGCAGAAATAGGTAGGCATACACTGTGGCAATATGGATTATTATTTTGTTCTTTGTAGTTGCAGTATGTTGATCCCTTTTATGTATGCGACACGTACATGTAAAACAAGACACGTATATATAAAACAAAAATGTATATACTAGACTACATACACACGCAGAGTGTACATATCGACGTGTGTGTAGAACTGTGGCACTCGCACACAATTCACTAACAAAGAGTCAAAACACATGGGCCTTAAGCATACGTAAACTATACTAGTCTATCTACATATTCATCGATAATGGCTATGGATAACTCCAAAAGTTATAATGAACTTTCCATACCTCCTTCCCTCCCAATAATTTCCAAACCTAAATATCTACGGTTCTGATTAGTCAATGGTTTTGACATATTGCTCTATCTTTATGGAAAAATTATCAAACTAACTCTTTAGTATTATTTAATTTTTTAGATTATCTAAATAATACCCAAATTGATCTTGAATCAAATTTATTAATAATTAACTTAATAATATATTTGTAAAAGAGTTTTACCATTACATGTGTGTGTATAAATTACTTAAACAATTTGAGAATTATATAATACTAAAGGGTCAGTTTGATAATTTTCTTTACTGTCAGTATTTGTACTTAATTGAACACTTACACCTTGTCGTGTATGTCTGTATATATACATTCCACGTCAATGGTGTGACATGGTTTAACGTAATGCCGCTTTACAGGCATCCATATAGCGGAGCCACGCACAGCACATACATGCATATACAAAGACATGTGTTTACGTTATATATATATAGAATGTTACATGTATGGACTCAAATGTAAACATATAAATAAATATGACTATAAATATCTATATACAGTGAGTGTAAAGTAAAAATACCCATCAGACTCCATAACAGACCCACAAACACATAAGCTTACACATACGTGTGTATGTAGACACGTGTTGCACACAATATTTGTAAAGAGACGTATTGTATGGATGCTATATATAGAGAGAAAACACGTATAAAGACGCCATAATGGACTTTCTCACACACACACTTGACATACACACAGGGTGTACATACCATTTGATACCTTCACTTAATAAAATGTATCTGTATCTCAATTCTATATAGAGCACGTGTATATATTATATATATATGTGTGTGTGTGTGTGTGTCACCATGCTCATATACATACATATACACTCAATGCCGAATCTGTATAATGTATAAATAAGGGTAGTTAAGCAACCCTGGTATACGGAGATTCGAATTAAGGAGCACTAATATGTTTAATTAACTAGTAATATTAAAAATTAAGAGTCGGAAAACTGTCTCTATAGCTGAGGGCCATGCCGAAACCCACACACTCTCACCCAAACCACGTGGAGCGCTTGATTGACTTGTCTCTTTCTATCTCGTGGCTCAAGCTTTTTCAACTCATTATATTTTCATTCAGCGAGAATCCATATATGTGTACATACGCTTGCATCCAACAAAACACACAGGTGTGCGTGTATATATTATATATATATATATATATATATAAGTATTTCAACCATCCCCAACAACCCAAACAACCCAGAATTTGCGTTCTCACAAAAGTTGCATTATGTTGGACCACTGCCACTATATATAACACAGAAAAAACAGTATACGACTATCTAATGTGTACTACTTGTTATGAATTGGCAACTTTGACGTATGAATATCAGGAATGCTGCCACGACAAGACTCGTACGTATGTATTCGTACGTGTCCCTGTTTTGATCGAAGTTTTCATACCTCCCAGAATACACAAGTATTGTCCATGCCGTGTCAACATTTTCTTATACAAAGTTTTTATAATAAGTCTGATGAGTAGTTTTGTCCGTAGTAGACAATCTTTTATTATTATTATTATAATACATAACCATTCTACCAGGAAGGATGACCACCTCTACACACATATATATAACTAGTCAGATATTACAAGTAGAATCAAACTTCATAGCTTTTGGTTGCCACATATAACCAATGAACTGGTCCTTCAGTAGTACACGACACTCGTTTTAAATATGTAATGTGACAAAAAAGCAATAGTTTACTACTTAACAATATATGGTATATTCGAATTGACTAGTTTAATAAAATGTTTAGATAAATATTAACAAGGGTATTTGTCAATCTACATGGAATGTGTGTTCCTGGTGGTAGTGGTTTACTAGGCCAAGTGGCGGTTTTAGTATGAGAATTTGCATTTTGATTGCGTGGGATTATTCGGCACTCTCTATATGATGAACTTGTCGTGTTCAATCCCCTCACTACACCTTGCGTGTGTACCAAGTCATTTCTATCATTATTTTGATACCCCATATAAAAAATATCACATAACACACACACACGCACGCACACATTCACATTGTACACATTGCAACCTGTTGTGGGCAAACTAGTCTTTCCCCGTGTTTTTCTTTATTGGTGGCCACACAATCGCATCTACTTGTCTCTGTGGTCCCTAAACAAGCCCTACAATGATTCCAAATCCTTGTTATCAATCCGTATTTAATTGTTTGTATTCACCATGACAAACTTCTGTTATATCCATTCAACTGAAACATTTCTTATATATATGTGTGTATGTGTAGGAATCCATTCCTACTCACTACAACAATGTAGAAAATGTATCTAAACCTTCTATGGACTTGTTAGTGTGTGACTTAAAAGCTACCTTCTCGGGTCCTATAGTAAATGGACTCACAAGAATATGAAGAACCTGGTGGACACCAAGGTGTACGTGTATATACAACGTGTGTTGACTCCCATGAGTATAGCTAACCTCTGAGGGGAAAGTTAGCCATCTCTAATGGTGGACTTCCGACTCGATTATATATACGACGGCCTAGCTGTCTTTACATGCCCAGAGGGGCCCTGTGCGGTGTCCCCTTGCGGCGCTTGGCGGTCCTTGTGGGCGGCGGAGTAGGCGGCGATAACTCGGCCGCTGACAACGGCGATACCGCCGTCGGGCTGCCACGGTTGCTGTGGTCATCCATGCTCACAGTCGGGGACGAGGAACGTAGCTTGAGCGTGCCCAGGCTCTTCTGTACTAGGATTGTCCTCAGGGACATCTCCGGGTCGAAAGGCTGGTGGACAGAGTCGGCCAAGTCGCTCTGAGCTTCTCTCGGTGGGCTTGTCTTCTTAGACCTCGTCCGTCTCTTGCCGGACGTTCCACCGGAGCTTGTAGTCGTGGTGTCCTCCGAGGTGACGGTGCTACGTGTGGCTGGTGCAAGTGGTGTACTGGGGCGTTGCTCGTCTATTGACATGGAGTTTGTTATGTCTCCTTGTAACTCCGGCTGCTCCGGCTGGGGATCGCCTGAGTTCCTGGGCTGCAAGTGGAATGTCATGTCGTTGTGGCGTCTGATTCCGGTTAACTGTAAGAGACAGTATTAGCACCCAGTGTACGTTATGAACGAGCAGAGACACATACCTTGCAACCCAGAGAGCAGTATCGGAATGTGTCGAGCAGGCTTCTGTCGCATATTTCACATGTTTTGGTGACTCCTTTGGCATGCCGCGGCTGCGGACGAGCATTGAGAAATACAACTTTGGCGCTGTTGATTATGTATGTCTGCACCTGAGCAAGGTCCAACACCTTCTGGAGCTCGGACACCCGAACCACATCGTGATACGAAGAACGCCTTATCTATAACAAAGAAAGAGAGGATAATTAGAACCATCCAGGCCAGAGAGTGGAAGTGTCTATACATGCAGTAAAGAAATGTACGATCGAGAGGAATTGATATGAATCTGAGAGAGCAAAGCTACCTGAACTACATGGTGATCACGGTGTTGGGGAGTGCATGCAGAGCACAGAGCCTCTCCATGGCAATCCAGGCAGTACATATTGCATTCGCTACGGTTGCTGTCGTTGTGTTTCCCACAAGTGGTAAAGAACTGCGTGGTGAGGAGAGGCCTGAGCCAGGGAGGTCCAATTTGATATCCCGATTTCTGCAACAAGGAAAACAAGCATGAGAAATCCATACCGACATTGTGAATTCTGTGTGAATTTTTACCACTTTCTCGGCTTTGGTCGGAAGAAGAAGTCCTGCGTTGTACGCTTGTCTGTCGAAATTCACCACCATGGCTGCTCGATTCTTGTAATGCAAGTAAATGTAGCTCTTAATCAGTGAGGAATTCAGTAGCTCCTCGACAGCAACAAGAGGAAATGTGAGCTAATGTATGTCGAAATTCCTGTAGCTCGTATGAATTCTGTGAGGAAATCCTTCTGGGTGGCTCCGATTATGCGTAAAACCGCTTGAATTGCAGCTTGGTATCTCGAATTTGCTTCCCCAATTACAAGACGTGATTGATCGAAGAGGCTCCCTGAATGATTACAGGGTTGTATGAAATAGCGCCTCTGTGAAGAGAACGAAATGTGGACTAGTGAAGGGAAGACCAAAAGAGCGCAAATAGAAGCTTCGAGCCACAGGCGATCGAAAGCCACGATGAATCACACGGTCATTAAGACGCCACGTATGAATCGGAAAGGGGAAGATTCTCGCGTGTGCTAGCGTGGCGGTTTCCAATTGCCGGTGATGCCCGGCTTCTCGGATGCCCGGCAGTAGACTCGGAAGGCATCCGACGGTCATGGGCAAGCCAACTATACGTTCTTTGATGACGTCAGAGTGACACCTCCTACGTGGCGCCACTTAAGCAGCTGATTTGTACGTGTTTGGCATGTTGACCGGGACGTGACCGGCTCAGTTGACTTATGTTACCCGGTACGCCGACTTTGAATAGTCGTATTTTATAAATATATATCTATATATATATAAACTTGAAGGTTCTTCGAAATCGAACGTCTCTCTTCTATACCGTGCTTAAGTGAAGCGCCTACACAACAAAGCCAGTTTTCACTTTTCCACGTTTCCACTTGCAATATAGACACATATCTTCATGCAAACCTTACTTAATTATCACTAAACTCATATTAAACTTGCTAATCAATTTCTATTCGGCCGCCAATGTACCGATATGTGTAAATGCCTACCGGAATATGCTGTAATAAGATTCTCGCGTGAGTAATCGTGGATAACGTGTCCGTACCTCATTGCACTTCCTACGTCAGCATGGTGGATACACATGAGTCCACCACAATAATAGTCCTAGATGTTTGGGAGTATTTTTACACTTGAAACGTAGGTTAATTTCTTAAATATGCGTTAATTAATTAAAATTAAAGGAAATGTAGAACACACGCAAGTGAAAGGTTGTTAGGTAGAAGAATAGCATATTGAATTAATAGATATATATATACCTCAAGTAAGCATCAGAATATTACACTAAGTTATCACGCTAAGTACAGAATCATGACTTTAATTAGTTGGTTTTCTAATAACCTTAACCCTAACCTAACTTTTGACATATTACAAGTCAACCATGTCGGCTTATCATATATGTATGTATTATTTGATATACGATTTGTCTATAACTGTCACAAGACGGGGTTAAGTAAAATACTGGTGGTGTAGTTTGTTTAAACTAGTGTTCTCCTGACTTGCAGGTGAACTACCGGACAAGTTCGAGATTAGTTCGGTTTTGGTTGGTCTAACAGTGGCTTACATACGAACTTTTCGTAATAAGAATGATTATTTTAATATATTTTTAAAAATTATAAATCATTTAATTTAATATTAAAAAATATTAATAATAAAGGAAAATGTTGAGTAGAATTAGTAACTTGTTATGGATAAACATGCCATCGATACAATCTCCTCTTGAATGAAGGACTTTCTTGGATTTTGTTGTATTTTTGGGAATGGGAAAGCAAAAAAAGGGAGGCATATTATCTATGAAGAAGGATAAATATCAAATATTAAATAATATTAATATTAATTATATATTAAGTAATATTTTCTTACTTAATTGTTATGGGGATTGTTTTTGTCACTCGACATGTATAATTATGTTAAGTTTTATTTAGTAATATGATACATTAATTAAATACTAAGTTGTTCACAACTTAGACTTTAACTTCCTCGTCACCTTGAGACACGTGTTGATTAGATGTTAGAGTCCTATTTCAACAGGAAGATGTAAGTTACTAAAGGCTAAAGGTAGAATCTAGTCTTTTTCAAAGAAAAACCCCACCTTAGATTAACTATATGTTTACACATGTATATATGTGTGCGTGTGCGTGTGTGTAATATGGAATACCAAAGGTGAAAATTAATAGTGTAAAGATAGTCCCCACATATGTTTGGAGATAAGATCAACAACGTGTTATATCCACCGTGCATATGTGGAAGTGCGAAGGGATGCCACCAAAGGGGTCCAACGTGACATCATATACCACGCAGTTCAGGACAAATGTTATTACCTTGACAGGTTTCGATCCCCCTACCTCTTGCTGAAGTAATATTACTATATAGTTGAGTATTTTCTGGTATAATGCATCTGTACACTATACGATTCATCTACGTATAGTCTTATATGTATAAAAAGATATGTGCGTATAATAACGTAGTATGCAAACTATTACAATCAGAATATTATTTTCCGACCAATGAAGTGAGTCAGAACTTTCTGAATTTATATTTTATGAATTATAAATTTAATTAATATATTTACTTTATTAATATAATTCTTTTAGTGTTTAACCTGTGTATAGCTAGTTAGCTATAGAGAAGGTGCTCGCTGAGGTATTCCTTTCCTTCTTTTGGGATTTCTTACTGTGGGAGGCGGTGTTGGCGGCGAAATTAATACACTGGAGCTTGTTTCAAAGTCTCGGTCACCGTGGTCATCCGTACTGTTCACCGTGCTGTTTACTGCGGGAGATTTGGCCAGTCTCGTTCTCTTATTCTCTCCGTGTTGAAACTTGTTGGCACTTGCTAACTGCAGTCAAAAAGGATGAAATTGACTCAGTCAATGTGTTGACCCTCAGTGACCGGTCAAGAAAAGTCAAACCTTACAACCGAGGGAACAGTAGCGATAGGTCTGTAGTAGACTGCGGTCGCAGATTTGGCAGGTTTTAACAGGAGGTTTGACCGGTTTTGGTTGCGGTCTCTGGTTGAGGAACACAACTCTGGCACTGTTTATGACGTACGTCTGTACTCCGGTTATGTCTAACACCTTTTGTATCTCCGACACTTTAACTACATTATGGTACGATGACCTCCTTATCTGTACCCATTACATACGTACTTATAAGAATATACTTAATAATAAGAATACCTCTCTGACCAACTGATCTACATAACCTTTAACGTATAACCGTACCTGGACCATCCGATGGTTCCTATGATCAATGGTGCACGGGCAACACAGTGCTTGGCCGGGACAATTCAGGCAATATAAGTTGCACTCGTTTCTGCTCAAATGTGTGTGCTTGGGACAAACATGGAAGAACTCAGTGTGCAGTAGCGGCTCCAGCCATATAAGAGGGTCGCCGCTCGTTGACATATTGGGTGTTCTGTAAGAAATTTGTTACAATTCTTCTTGTGAAGTGCATATAGTGCATACCTGGTCAGTGCAATGTAGATGTATAAACCATATGAACTCCTTGCTTGCTCGAGAGATCGGATCGAAAATGTTTTAAAATGAAGATTGTATACCTGGTCAATGCAATGTGGATGTATTATGAACTCCTTACTTGCTCGAAGAGATCGGATCGAACCGAATCGTTAAATGTTTCAAGACGAAGATTGTTGATGCTACTTAAAATTCAAGAGGGGTTGTTTTTTGAGAGATTTGAGAAGTATTAGGTGGAATGGAAGCGTCAAACGAGTCGGATTAGGCGGAACTGACCATCACGGTTCCCGGTTGTGTAGCTTGTAAATGACTTCTGCCAATGTACATAGATCAAACATCAGTATAAGACTATATAATTATATAGTGAAATCGATTGTTTTGACAGGAAATTAATTAATTTCTTGCACAAACCTTGTTTGGTATTCAAAGATCAAAGCAAAATGTGGAAACTGTCACCACCCAAGATGGTATCAAGCAGAGCACTATCACAAATGAGGAGCATATTCCCGAGCCGTACGGTATCTGACCGGAAGTAGCCGGTAAGCGGAAGATGCTCCAGTTCATGCCACGTCATGAGCTTTATGGGCGGCGACGGACCAGGTCATTTTTGGGCCGTATTGATGACGTGGCAAAAACGACGGACATTATTGGGCCTAAGCTCCAGTTAAAATATTGGAGATTTCGAAATGGCCACCTCATCCTTGATATGCATGGTCCCATTATAGAGATTAATTAATTAATAATTAAATTTATTGAAATACTTGAATATTCGTTTTCTTGCACATTTTTTTTCATACACAGATTTTTATGTATAAGTTTTCATTACATACGTATATATATCTGTAAATATGGTAATAACAAATATACCTTTTCATAGTCACATTTTAAATATAATTTCGCTTATATAGTTGAATATGTATAATATACAATATACTAAATGTAAATATCAACATTAGAAGTATGCATATGTAACTAACAAGATTGAGAATCAAATAAAGAACTAAATATTTGTTTATTTATTTATTTACTTAATTATTTATTAATAATGTAAACTGGCCGCCACGAGTCACACTTTGTGTGAGCCTGAAAAAAAGCTAAATACTTGGTACCACAAGCAGGCATTCAACACGGAACTTAATACTTTGAACTTCCAAAGAATCTCAAAAGTATGCATATTCCACGCACGGGCACGCACGCACAATATATATGTGTATGTATATCCACTGTTTGAAGCGTGGCCTAACACTAGAAGACTACTAACATGGAGAATTTTAGTTGAACAATTCATCAAGCATATAAGATACCAAGCATCTCTCTCTCTCTCTCTCTCGCATACACACACACACACACACAACCAGATATTATATTATATTATATAAACATGCTTATTAAAGAGTCTTCAAGTCAAGTCATGCGGTAGACTACAGTATTACATGACATAACATCCATATATAGATTATTTGTGTGTGTGTGTGTGTGTGAAAACATCGTCACGTACACACACACACACACACGTGTGTGTGTGTGTGTGTGTGTTGTATGCTTTCACTTTTTTGTTGAGAAGTTGAGGTCAACCAAGTCTACTTACCCAACCGAATTCCATTTATGTACATGTACATGCTTTAAAAGTCACAGAATATAACATATATATTCTATGTAAATATAATATTATGTATCTTGTTCATAAAGATTTTATCCAATGCAAGATTTTTCCTACGAACGTGAATGTGACATGCTTAATATCTATTCACAGGCTTTTTGAAAGTCGTTTTATATTTGACTCTCGGATGTATATTTGTGTGTGTGTGTGTGTGTGTGTGTGACTATATATATATATATATATATATATATATATGAACATGCAACTTGCCTTTTCAGTAAAGTCATGCAAGCTGACCAAACCTATCTATTGAAGTCACAGATCATGATTTCATTGTGATTTAATGGTTAAGTTGACTTGTATGCACTCACTCTTGTGTGTGTGCGTGCGTGTCTGTGTGTGTGAGAGAGAGGGGAGAGAGGTTTAAACGATACAGATAATTAAGCAACACATATATATATTCATTAAATACGTCTTATAGAACTTTGACAACTGTACTGATTATATTATTAAACAACATGTTAAGATATAAATACCAATATAAATATATTTATTATATACATTAAGTTAAATAGTTTTAATTAGAAACATGAAAACTAAATGCAAATTAAGTGGATGCTCTAGCCCTTGCTCTATTGATGGCTTGCCTGTACAGTTCCACATATTGATCGGCAGAAGCATCCCATCCAAAATCAATCTTCATTGCTTTCTTCACTAACTCCTTCCACCACTCTGGCCTCTCTCTAAAATATTTAAGTGCTCGATCAAGTGCATAATTTAACCCCTGCATAATCATATATTACATTCACATTTATTTATTTGTAATATTAGTACTTTTTAATAACATCTAGAGTTTTACAGTCTATAGGAAACATGTTGTATCTGAGTCTTAACTGTAATTATCTTTAGAACAAATCAGTTTATTGTCTATACTTTCTCTATACCCACACACGTATACGCACTTACATCAATTTCAGCTGAGGAGAAGCTGAATCCGTTACGTTTCTCCAGGGCTATGGTTGTGTCGTCAACATCAAACACACTGAAGAAAACACACACATGTTTGTTAGTTAGGAGTTCCTGTTCCAGCTTCCTAACTCACCTATCGTTTAAACCTCCTGTCCTCCTAACCACAGGTATAGATCCGTATCTCATTGCAATCATCTGCAAAAGATGGTGTGTGTGTGTGTGTGTATTATGTTATATGATATTCTGTATATGTATGTATGTATGTACGTATGTATGTACATGTACTGTGTTGAAATTGTGCACAGAGATAGAGAGAGAGAGAGAGAGAGAGAGAGAACTTACCTGAGTTAAGCCGCAGGGTTCGAACATGGAAGGTATAACAAAGATATCAGAAGCAGCGTAGATTAAGTGTGCTAGTGGTTCATCATATTTCAGCACCAGGCGAACATCAGGGTGATTTTCAAACTTGCGTGAAAGATCTTCAAACTCACGCTACAATCAGCATATATAAGTCATATACACACGTACACGCATATACATGTGCATGCATATTATAAGTTTACCTGAATCTCCGGAACCGGGCTAGCCCCTAACAGAACAAATTGACCACCTTGTTCGGTTGTGCGATAGATGGCATGTCGTATTAAATGCATGCCTTTCTGTGGCACAAGCCTTGTATACATCCTACCTGCAAATAAAAGAATACAATTAGATATATTAGTTATTGAATTGATTAATATACTTATAATATAATGAATAAAATAAATAAATGTTACCAGGGGTTTGGTGCTGTCCACAGCCTGAGCTCAAGGGATGATTTATTAAAGGCTTTGCCACCTAAGTCTTCTGGGTTATAGTGACGTTCCAAGATAGTATCGCAAGACGGATCCCATGCTTCAACGTCAATCCCATTAAGAATACCGTAAAACTTGTTTGAGTGTACAGATAGCGCCACTTGCAATCCTCGCCCAGCCTACATGTATATACGTGTGTGTGTGTGTGGTGTCTGCGTGTGCGCGTTCCTACCTATGTTTGTTGACCTATCTCCTTCAAGGCTATTAATATAATATAAATTGACATACATATATAGTTCAAGGTTAACATGTCCAATGCAAAATGTTTGAACATACGTGTGATTGAGTGTGTGATAATATGGATGGGTATAGACAATATGTTTGATAATTAGTAACTCGCGTAAAGCAAAATAAACATATATGAACGGTGTGTGTGCGTGTGCACATATGCATAAAGCAATATATTTCTTAATTTGTTCGTTTAAGGCCAATATATAGGCTTATGCAGAATCTCACCTTAAGCATATCTCTGTGTGTTACTAAAAATGCTCACCTCTGGTGATCTAACCTCCTGTGCATAAGTTGGAGAAACAGTTGTCACTATATTTGAGAAAACTATGCCACCCTGAAAAGTAACACAAGAACTTACATAACATGTTACACGTCACACATACGCTAGCAACGGGTGTATGAGAGAGAGAGAACCTTCAATAAATTGATCTTGTCATGTAGAAAACTGTCCTGCATACGGTCCTGTCTAAACTGCTGCTGAACATTGAGACCACAGGCATTCAAGGCTGCAGGTGCCTCTGTGCCTTGGTATTCAAATTGTGACAAGTGAATGCCAAACGTGCCGAGTTCAATCCCAGTGGAACATATATATCCCAGTAGAGTGGTGCCTAGAACCATTTGAAAATAATATACATAATACGCATATACATATGCATGACGTACTTCTATATATACTAGTATGTATGCACAACATATAGGATAAACACACACACACCAAACATAAACAGTGTTATATGTTACCGAGAAAATGCAGACACATGCTCGATACAGTACAAGGACAGATATGTACAGTCTTACAGCCGATACCGTGTGTAATATATGAGAGAGAGAGACGTACAACTACTGCACTAGTCCAATCGTGACTATGGATAACGTCGGGTCTTTTGTTACTCTGCAGTAAAAACTCGAGAGCAGCCCTAGAAAAATATGTAAATCATCTCTTTCACCATAGAAGGTTTTTCTCCAGAAGAATTGACCAGGGTGAAAAGGTTCTATAAAATATACAGAAAGACCTGAAAGAAAATATTTCATTAAATAGTTCTTCATATATATGTTTTGCTTATACTTTTTAACTGCAGAATTATATATTTTACATATATTATATATATATATATATATATAACATTGCAAGTACACACACAAAGTCTCACCTTCAACAGTACCAAGCCACACTTTATTTTTGAACATTTGATTGTCAAAGAAAGACATAAGTTCCATGTCCAGAACCTGTCAGAATAGCGTACACACACAGACACACAATATAGTATGTATTTAACTATGTACAAGTATAAATCTCAACGCACGCACACATACGTTTTCAAACACAAGTGTCTGTACACTTTCATGTTTCTACTATGTACTTATCTATGTACAAGTATGCATACATCTCAACACACACAAACACGAGCACGCACCCTCAGGTTCTTGACATGATCGTAGTCCATGCAATCATACTTTGGAAGTATTATCTCCACCAGATGGTCTTTCCTTTGCAAGGCTCGACTCAGGCCAGTAACCACGTCTGCTAGGCCACCTACCTATAAATCTCAAATATTACAAATGCGCCTGCGTGGACACACATGCATGTACATATATAGACACAAGCTGAGCGTGTATATGCATGCATACACACACATATCCATTTTTGAACATTTATTACCTTCGCAACTGGTGCCATTTCCGCGGATATATGCACCACGTACAATCCTGGCCTGATAAAATGACAAACCATTGCAATGTAAACATAGCTTCAAAGCAAATTCTATATACATACATATACTTGTGTGTGTGTGTGTGAGCGTGCGAGTGTATTTAGGGGAATATGAACCTCTTTTTGGATTGTGTGAGCTTGAGGAGGCCGTTTAGTATTTCTTCATTGCTCTTATCCTGTAACTCCACATATGCATCACGAAGGCGGGCATCTCTGCGCCAAGCCATTAACCGCAGCTCCTGTGCATCCTCAGTGGACAACAGCTTGTCCAGCATCAAAGCATCCATGCGAAGAAGCATATTCGTCCAAAACTCCCAAGGCATCTCCCCCGCAGGCACCTATAAAATATCAGTTGGTAATTCTCTCTCTCTCTCTATATGTGTGTGTGTGTGCACGCGCGCGATATATGAATGTATACACTTGTATTTGTCTGCAAGGTTTTGTATATGGAGATATATGTAGATTTATAGATCTGTATATCTATACATCAATATTTACGGACCTGTATGTAAACTACATACATTTGATAATCTATACTATTAACAAATAAGATCCTGTACACTACGCAACTCTCTCTCTCTCTCTCTCTCTCTCACACACACACACACACCTGCACTGTTCCGGCTTTTTTCTCAGACTTCAACTTGTCAAGCCTAGCTTGAAAATCCTCAACTTCAGCCTGATAAGCCT
This sequence comes from Selaginella tamariscina, assembly GCA_003024785.1. Taxonomy (NCBI): domain Eukaryota; kingdom Viridiplantae; phylum Streptophyta; class Lycopodiopsida; order Selaginellales; family Selaginellaceae; genus Selaginella; species Selaginella tamariscina. Next base: position 30,772 of record PUQB01000039.1, read on the forward strand.
GAAGCTGGCAGCGTATTTCTGCATCAGATTCCAACAACCTGTGCTGGAGAACCTGGAAAATACATATATATACATAAATAATAATATACATACATGTATGTTTAGGTACATGTGTATACATATGTAGTATGTTTGTATTCTCACTTCGACTTGTTCTTTTAAGACTCTGTTGTCAGCTTGAGCTTGTTTCAGCATGTTTCGCTGATTCTCTGCCTGTGCCAGCTCAACCAGCAGCTTCTTTACTTGTTCTTGTAGCATCTTGTTTTCTAGTAATACCTTTTGTTGCTGCCATTGTCTGCATAAGAAACATGTGTGCATGCATGAGAATATGCGCATATGTATATGTGTAAATCTTATACATATGTGAATGTGTGTGTATGTAAGAAAAAATAAGTTATGTATATGTGATACATATGCACATTGCACATCATAATTTATGGTATACAGAAGAAATTAGTAGCTTAATGACAATATATCACACAAATACGCACGCTACACATCACACACAACTGTGGTTGCTTAAACTTACGCATTTTATGCATTTACAACTGTTGAATGTATGCACATATATGCCTCCAACAACACAAACACTCAAACTTACACATATTATGCTATATGTATGCGTGTTTATAGATATGCTGGCACATACAAACGCTCAAATACACGGACATCTACATATAACATGTTATGTATTTGTATGATATATATATATATATCACATTATTGTTCACATCCGTTCCACCCATAGGGTAATTAGATGGCATACTAGACCACAATTGAATATCAAACCTGAGACCTGCCTGGTGAAGCAACCAATGGTGACACACACATGCACACGTGCACAAATAAATATATGTCATAACCATGTGTATGTATACATATATGCCTGAAAACACACACCCACACACACCTGCGCTTGCTGCATTTCTTCAGATGAAACTTTAGATGCCTCTGAAACGTGAGCTCTAGCTGGAGCTTCTTTATATCTTCCTTGAGTGCCTCGTTTCGACTCGTGCAGCCTCCAAGTCTGACAATGAGACAGTGTTCTCTGCAAGCTTGAGCTCCAACACGTTCAGTCTGTCTTGGAGGGCAGCCTTGTCTGCATGCAGTTGCTTCAGGAGTTCATCTTTCGACTTCAGATCCGCGAGACTAGTTTTGAGAGACTCCACCTCTTCTTCGAACTTCGTACTCCCCTTCAAACTGGACTTTGTCTGCATGCTTTCCTTCTCTTTCAGCTTCTCTTTGCAACATCTGCATCTGGTGTAAAAGATGTACAAATGCAAGTGTCTTAGTACATATGGCATAATGTCTATATGTGAACATATATACACGCAGATACACATACACATGTATATAAAGTGATATAGACAAATACTTACGCAAGTATTATGGAGAATCCGGTCACGAGCTTATGAAAGAATCAAACAAATGGCTATATGCATATAGAAAGCAAACATTCGCATACATTGTTGAAGGCATATATATGTCTTTATGTGCATGTTCATGCACATATAGAAAAACATGAAAGTATGTTAGAGAGTAATTAGTACCTGGGATAAAGATACAAGCTGATATATATAAATGTTATAAAGTATTTAGCTATTGGTACACTATACGAATACATATATAAACACATGTACACAATTATGTCCACTGTATACATGTACGTTACATAAAAGTCTAATTTACACGTTTAAAAACATAACTAAGAAAGAGGATATGTGACGATTCGCACCGATATACATACATACGTGTGTGTGTGTGTGTAAGTCACTATAATACTGTTTCAAGTGTGTGAATGTGCATCTGCATTCTGCAATATACCTAAATGTACCTCGTTTTGGAGCATTTCGTTCTTGGCTCTCTCTTGCTCAGCGAGTTTTTAACTTGGCATTTGATTCTGCCAGCTTCGAGCGTAGGAGATTCACTTCTGTTCTCAAGTTGTCCTTTTCCCTTCGTGCCTCCTGCAGCTCTTCCAGCGCTCGAGCTCGCACCTGGTTCAGAAGAAGAATATCTTCAACCAACAACATCTTAATCAGATGCGAATTAAAATACATGCTAGACACAAATCTCTCTCTCTCTCTCTCTCTCTCAACACACACACACACACAGACAAAGTGAAGAACGTAAAATCCATAAGGTGTCTGACAGTACCTACTTTTTCAGCTTCCCTGATCATGAGTAGCAAATCTTCAATACTGATATTGAGGCTTCTTTCCTTCAGCTTCAGTGCTCTCTCCAGTCTAATAAAACCGTAAAACATATAAACTCCCATCTATCTGCAGACAATCTAAACCACATACGCACCTTGTTAGTTGGAAAGTAACGGACCATTTCCAAGCATCTGCACGTCTGCAACCGGATTTTCATTTGCTTCCCCACCTTTTGGCTCTTCCATATGGGAGTCCTCTCCATCAACTGCCACACGCTCCCTTGCACTTCTCTTTGCTTGCAGCTTTTTCCTGTGTTGTGTTTGTATATGTGTATGTACAACACACAAACACACATATATCTGTTTCATTTCGAAATACTAGACAGTCTTTAGAACAATATATGATTAGTTTTTCCATGTACTATACCAAATGCATTTCTTACTTCACACACACACCACACACAAACACACAAACACACATTTTACTCATCTTACGCATGCTTACCCGAAATTCCGATTGCGGAGCCGGCAAGATGGAGCAGACACATATCTGGAGTATGGATGCTCGTCAAATCGCAGCTTTGTGAAGCTCGTCAGTGATCGAGAAGAAACAGCGCTGCCATTTCTGCGCTACTACACATACATTTCCGATCCTCAACATGAATTACACACACATTCTGATGATCGCACACGAAAGCGCTGCATTTCTCGGATTTCGATCAACCTATGGATTTCTACACTATTACATCATTCCGATGCTGGATCGCGCATGAATCAGCGCTGCATTTCTACACTCGCACCGCCCATAGCCAGATGTAGTCACGGATTTTGTTGCTCTATCTTTCACTTAGGGATTGTTCACAGGAAGCGAACTCGACATACGAATATTCCATAGAAGTAGATTCGCTAGAGAAGAATATAACGACAAGTGTCAGTAGCTTATGGAAACGTGTGTACACTATTTATTGTCTTCTTTTTCAATTTCTTTATGGTTCTTCAGCATCATCCTATAAACAGTGGTTAATGGTACATTGGACCAGTTTCTTTCCTTATTTTTTACATGCTAGCCGCTCGTTCCAGTTCAAGCTCCTCCTCAGCCTAAACAAAAACAAACAACCGTAAATATAAAATCGCTCTCTCTCTCTCTCTCTCTCTCACACAACACACACACACACACAAACAACACGTGATGATACGTATTGCATGCAGAGCACATGATTTCTTAAGGCAAGTGTGTCTAACTAATAGCTAAAGACAAATAAGGAGCCATAGAGAGAGGGAGAGAGGGAGAGAGAGAGAGTGAAGTACACACACTCTCTCTCTCTCTCACACACACACACACAACACATGGTGGTACGTATTGCATGGAGAGCACATGGTTCCTTAACGCAGGTAAGTAATTGAGTTATGTTTAACTAATATCTAAAAATAAAGAAGAGAGACATAGAGAAGAGAAAGAGAGACATATACTCTCTCTGTTCTCACACACACACAACACGTATTGCATGTAAAGAAAGCGCATGGTTTCTTAACGCAGGTAGGTAATTGGGTATGTCTAACTAATATCTAAAGAGAGCCAGAGCGAGAGAGAGAGAGAGAGAGTGAAGTACATAGGTAATTTAATATCATAGTACGTAGATTTCGAACCTGTGTTTCTAGATAGCGATCGAATGCACCATCACCGCGAAGAATTTTTGCACCTACTCCTGCAAGTGTCAGCAGTTCCAACAGAAGCCTCGTCAATCACTACAGCATCTATGCGTCGTTCCATTGCAGTCGCAGATTCTGGAATCTGCAAAACAAATTCCATTATATGTGTGTGCATGTGCATACATGCATAGACAGGTATATATAATCATTCATACTTGGATAAGACCACAAACCTCGAACATGGCATCTGTGAGGATCAGCTCCATGAGAGAACGAAGCCCACGAGCACCCGTGTTCTTTGCCATTGCCTTCTGTGCAATCTTACGCAGTGCACCATCCGTATAGTGTAATCGTGCCTAAAAGAATGCGTTTAATCAGCTAATTACCATCTTAACCACGATACTTACGTTGTTCATTGAAAACATCTTCTTATACTGCTTTCCAAGCGCGTTCTTTGGCTCAGTTAGAACCTGTAAAATGTAAATATAAAACCTGTATTCTCTTACGCTGAATCGTGGCTCTCTAAGATTAAATGTACCATAATTACACATTAAAGACTAGATATACACACGCAAGTATGTACATGCAGACTTAAATTACCTGTACAAGTTCATCTTCAGACAAAGCCGCAAGGCTTACAAGTACAGGAAATCTTCCAACGAATTCTGGAATTAAACCATATGCTATGAGGTCGCTACTTTCAACCTGCACAGAGACATAGTTCGCATTGAATAGTTACAAAAGAGTTATAATACCTTTTCAAGTAGAGATGATGTTACGGCAGCACTAGCAGGACCACTTGCTCTCATATTTGCTCGAACAGGTGCTCCAAAACCAATAGATGAGTCTTGTCTCCTGTAATCAACAAAGAAATGCCAAAAAACTTATTTACAGATGTATGTTATTGAGCTTTTCTTGAAGAATACAAACACACAGTGCATACCTCTCAGAGACCGTCTTCTCTAAATCAACAAAAGCTCCTCCACATATAAACAAGATATCTTTCGTGTCAACCTGTATATGATCTCCACGAGGGTGCTTTCTAGCCCCTTTTCAGGCACATTCACAATCTATACAAATACAAAAGAATGCTCTTAGATATGCACTAGCAACATAGCACTTTAAAAGGACTCACCGTGCCCTCGAGCATTTTTAACAACGCTTGCTGTACACCTTCGCCGGATACGTCCCTGCTTATGTTCAAACTTTCCGCCTGCAGAAAAGAGTACACAGTTTCTTCATGCGTGCGTGTTGGACATAGTAACGTAATATGTGTGCATGTGTGTTTCTGACTGTGTATGCGTTATATTAACAATTGTACGGATAATATTTACATACCTTCTTCGTTATTTTATCAACTTCGTCTATATATACAATGCCTTGTTGAGCAGCTGGCACATTGAACTCAGCCGCCTGTTAATAGATTCAATACGAAATAGAATCAATACAAGAATATGGTACCATTAAAAGTTTGTACAAAATGGACTCCACATCTTCCCAACATATCCCGCCTGTGAACAAGTGTTAATCTATAATTAAGGTTAACGCAAATGTTTGACCTGTGTGAGGGTAGTAGCGTCCGCAATAACGAAAGGAACATTTACAAATCTCGCAAGAGTCTTAGCTAGCAAAGTTTTCCCTGAACAGAAGCAAAACACAATGTGTGTGTGTGAGAGAGAGAGAGAGAAAGAGAGAGTAGAATCTTCACCTGATCCCGTGGGCCCCATGAGAAGAACATTGCTTTTCTCTAGCTCCACGTCATTGTCATCCACTTCATCATCTCTACAAACAAAGTTCATAAGTCAGAGAACGACAATCATCCCACTATCAATGTACCCTTCACCCTTGTAGTTACTCTTCTTCAATGACTCGTAATAGATCCTTTTATAGTGATTGTACACTGCAACCGACAATACCTATAACACATTTCAAACTCAGCTCTCTCTCTCCACGCGCGCGCACACACACAAACGCTAATGTACCTTTTTTGCACGACTCTGTCCGATAACGTACTTATCAAGGGCATCACAGATCTCTTTAGGAGTAGGCAACTCTTTACCTAGATTGGAGCCACCCCACGGTTCTTTGACACCATATGAACCACACCACCAGAGCCTCCACCCCCTGTTCCTAAATGAGCTCGGACAAGATTCGCATTTGGAGGAAATGGAGGACAAGGCGGTTGAGACATTGCCACAACCGGAGGCAACGGAACACCTGCTCCTTGTTGCCAATGCTGGGGGTTATCACCATATCTCCTGGACCCTTCAGCATTTCCACGTACCCCATTATCCAGTTCTGCATTTCCCCGATCGAATTCTCCCAAGCTCAAATGATTCTCGGTAGCAAGAACAAGCGCCCTACCTCTGGCGCCTTTGGGAATCCTGTTCTCAAGTCCTTGAGAACGTAGCAAGGAACGGCAGTGACCAGCTTATCCCACAATTCGGGCAACACATGGACTCACCTGTTTGAATCCTTGGCCCTGTGCAAGCTTCCGGATATGAACACCGGCAAGCTTGAACTAAATGTAAGTGTTAACCCGTTTGGCATGACGGACACTCGATGACGCCCGGAAGCTCCATGACCTCTCAGAGTCCTCGTTTCCGACAATATTCTGTTTTTTGACGGCTGTCGAAACGCAGGATTTCCGTCTTCCCTTCACCGGTGCAAATCTGCGCTTTGATTTCAGCTCATCCCCCTTGTGCGATGTAGAAAACAGAGCCGGATTATGACCGAGAACGCATTACCCGATTGATCCGCGCTTGATATCCGATGAATTCCGGGTCTTCCTATACACACTACGGCGAATCTAGCTGCGGCAAATTCTCCTAGCTTTCTCCATCGGGCTAGCGACCATGTCCGAAAGGATACGAAACCCTACACTTTCATGACCACAAATCCAAGGATTTTCACGAATAAATAAAGAATTTTGGATGACGAACACGAAGAATTTCCCGACTGCGAACGATCTTGAAAAAATAACTTCACAAATTCATTGATGCGCGAGCTGTATGAAATCCTACAATCCGAGGCAGCGATTTGTCTGCGCCGATCTAAGCGCCCAAGATCGGTCTCTTCCCTGATCGGACCCTAAAGAAATAAAAATGAAACACTTCCTTGAGTTGCAAACGGGAATATCCCAACCGGGATGGATTAGCAGTTCGATTCCGTTCCGTGTCCGTTTGTCTAACAAAAGCAGATGACCGGCATCAGGCGGTTAGGATTTCCACGTCTCAAGGTGCAAAATTCAAAACACCTCATACTCGAGCTTATCCATTTACCGGCTGCCGCCAGTTTCGCCATCCTGTGTACGCCACGTAGCTCAATCCTCTACATTGTCTTACGTGTTTAGCGTGGAAGATTCATGATCATGTTTTAAACTGATTATGTCACATGGTTAACGGATATATATTTACTGTTAGGGTTCCATTAAACTGTATAACGGAATATTAGACGTTAGTACAAAATGTACACAGTTTAAACCTAGGTGAAATACCACCTATAAACGTACCATTTAGTGTATACCCTAAAATTAGATTTAAATTCTTGTAAAATATATATATTCATTGAATATTTGATTTTAGAAAAAGGCCGAGCAAATATTGACTTGCGTTTGAATTAGGGTTGACTAATTCCCCGGAACGGAATGCGAGAGGGATCTACGGCTTTCTTTTGGAGCTCCCGTGAGCTGGCAGCCGTAGGATGGAGTATTCCCATCGTGACCGTCGGAATTTTCAAAGCAGGAGCACAGAAGCAAAGAACAAGGGCTTTCTTCTTTTATTTATGTTCTTCCGATTCCGCCATGACGCCACCGAATCCCCTGCGGATCGGTATTTTCCGCCTTTGTCCGTGGGCGATTCGATCCGTGGCGCTGTGCAGAAATCTTAAGTTGAGTGTCCTTCACTAGATAGGTGCTTGATCGAGTGATTTTCACTTGATCCCGCATACAGGAGAAGGCGCTTCTTGTTCTAGATGCGTAGGAAGGAAGAAATCTCGGAAGAACAGGAGGACCAAGGGTTTCTCAGCTAGATTACCCTAGTCCGGGATTTTCATCCACGGAGCTAGGTAAAGTACAGCAGTTCGGAAGCGCTAGATCGCCTAGATCGTCAAGACAGGATTTTGGAGAGACTAGACAGGATTCCGGGAAGCGCTACAAGATTCGGGAAGCGCACGATGATCAACATCAAATTCAAGAAATTGATACCGCGGAAGAAGAATGAGAACAACCTAGAGAACAGCAGCAGCATAATGCAGGGCCTGGCAACAAACTCTGGTGTCCGTTCTTCATCGGTTGCGCCTCCGATCGCTTCCGGCGGTACACAACCGCGACCTTTGGCTCCACGGAGTTCCATCGCACCTCGAGGTAAGGAAGCAGATTGGAAACAGGCACCTAATGGGTACCGCTTACGAATTTCGAGCCGCTGCCACTCTTCCGAGATGTACCGAGCTCGGAGAAGCAAGCGCTGCTCGTGAAGAAGCTCCATCTTTGTTGCTACGTATTTGACTTCACGGACCCGGCAAAGCACACAAGGGAGAAAGAGACTAAGCGACAGACACTTCTGGAGCTTGTGGACTATGTCACTTCGGGGTCTGGGAAATTCTCCGAGACCATGTTAGAGGAAATGACGAAGATGGTCGCTGCTAATCTCTTCAGAAGCTTACCACCTTCATCACGGGACAATGCTGGGGGATCAGAGAGCTTTGATGAAGAAGAAGAGCCTGTGATGGACCCAGCGTGGCCTCATTTGCAGATAGTCTACGAGTTTCTTCTCCGGCTCGTGGTGTCTACTGAGACAGATGCGAAGATTGCTAAGAGATACATCGACCATTTCTTCGTTCTTCGTCTTCTGGACCTGTTTGATTCGGAGGATCCTCGAGAACGGGAGTATCTGAAGACCATCCTGCATCGGATATATGGTAAGTTTATGGTACATAGGCCTTTCATACGTAAGGCTATCAACAATATATTCTACCGGTTTATCTTCGAAACGGACAAGCATAATGGGATTGCTGAGCTGCTGGAGATACTTGGAAGCATAATTAATGGGTTTGCGCTCCCCTCAAGGAAGAACACAAGCTGTTCCTCGTCCGGGCACTCGTTCCTCTACACAAGCCGAAGTGTGTTGCTATGTACCACCAGCAGCTTTCTTACTGTATTACACAGTTTGTGGAGAAGGATTGCAAGCTGGCTGACACGGTTATTCGAGGTTTGCTGAAGTATTGGCCAGTTACAAACAGTCAGAAGGAGGTGCTGTTTCTTAATGAGCTTGAGGAAGTGCTCGAGGCTACGCAGGCCTCCGAATTTGAACGTTGTATGGTTCCGTTGTTTCGACAGATTGCTCGTTGCCTCAACAGCTCGCATTTCCAGGTACTACATGCATAATATACGAGTATATATGTGTATTGTATATGTGTTTCTGTGTCAATTTCACACTTTATGCACACACATATACGAATTATATCGTATGTGCATCTCATGTCTGTACTATTCTTATAAGCACTTTACATCTTAATGTTTTAACTTTTGCTTCATACTTCATACCACAACCAGATGTCTTCATTTCGCAGAATTCAAAGTTACTACTTTATAGAGAGATTTGCAATATTGTTGCTTTTTTTCATTTTGACCTGTTAGCTAAACAATAATTGTGCACTCGCACACACATGTATACGTTTGGACTCATACAGTGTGCAGTATTCGTATCTGTCTGTCTGTGACATACATGTATAGATACTCCAAACAATAGTTTTGCATTCCAGGTTTTCATTTCTTTTGATATCTTCCTACTTTGCAACTTCTACGTGAACTTTATATACCAACTCTCACATTTTAAGTTTGTTGCAACTTGCTTGCATCCTAATTCGGACCTATATGTATGATTACGCTGGGAATTTTTACATTATGCTTGCCAACCTGCATTATAAGCTGTCCGCCACTCAAAGCTGGCATATACTGAGCAACTTATGATGATATCTTCATAAATTATTCCAACGCTTAATATTCTCCCATTGTGGTTATATGTTCTTAAAACTTCAAACACACAGGTGGCAGAGAGCTCTCTTCTTGTGGAACAACGACCACGTTGTAAGCCTTGTAGCACAGAACAGGCAAGTGATACTGCCACTCATATTCAGCGCACTGGAGAAGAACAACAGGAATCACTGGAACCAGGCCGTACACGGACTGACCTCGAACGTCCGGAAGATGTTCTCGGAGATGGACCCGGACCTGTTTCAGGAGTGCCAACGCAAGTTTATCGAGGACGAGGAGAAATCTAAGGGATTGAGGAGAAGCGAGAGAGCACATGGAAGCGTTTGGAGGCCGTGGCGGCTACAAAAGCGGTGAGCTCCGAGGCTGTGCTTGTTCTAGGTGGGAACACTATGAACATGCCTTACAATCAGAGGACATTAGTGGGTTTAGAGGGTGTTTAGCAATCTGTTTAATGGGTTTACAGACACACATTGGCAATCCGTGTATACAGATTGTACACACAGGTGTATACAAGTTGCTACAGAGACGAGGTACGTATAGGTGCTTTTGTATATCGAGGTGTACAAGAAGGTTTATTTCGAGGGTAACTATATATTTATGTTGCTTCTTAATCAGCTGTTCTTTGTAATTTAGGAATTCCATGTTCTTTGTTGAATGGATGTATAGTGTTTTATTTTTATTTTTATTGTCGTTTAGTATTTTATTTGTTGTAGTTTAGGCATAATATTCATAATTATAATATCACATGTATGTTTACATGAGATATATATTATAATAATATTTATTACATTAAATAAAACACTTAGTATTAAACATGTTGATATACAAATATTTGTAACCAATAATAATTATTATATGAAATGTTATGTTATAAAGTTGCATGGTTATATATAGGCATGGGGACTCTAATGACCTTGTATAATGCCATGTATGGGAAGCCATAAGGGGGTTTCATTGATGAAGATGTTGAGCATCTAAATCTTTTGTGTTGTTATTCTTCTCCCTCGCTATTCTCTTGTTTGTTTGTGATTGTAAACAAGGAGAGCAGTTGCTTGACGAGTTGTAGTTGAGTTTGGTGAATTAGACCGCTCTCTTGTCAGGAATTTAACAAAGTGTGTAGCAAAATGCAAGTCCATGCCCTTTGATTTTGAATCCTCGTGTTTGTTTTTGAATTCTTCAAGGGGGAGGCTAGAGCGGACGTGTACTATTAGTAAAAACACTTCAAAGGATTGTTGACTGTCATGAATCCCAACAATTGCAGAAATTCCGAATGTTTTATAAGGACTTGTTTTGCAATGGTACAATGATAGGCAATATTAAAGCAATTTGTCTCATCATTTTAAATAGTCTTTTTGCAAGCTAAAGGATTCCATTGTAGTTTTTCATAAACTTCATAAATTGAAGCAATAGCCATGAAAAACCATTTAATAATTTGGAATCAAGTTCTAGAACTTTGTCAATTACATGGATTTGAGTGCAATAGAATGCGTGCAATTCTCTACTTGGTTGGTTTGATAAAAGGATTTGGTCCCCAGATTTGGAGGAAGTGTTTAGGATTGTGCAACAATTTGAGAAGTTGTTAGGAGCATCACATTGCGTTTATCCTATTCTTATGACTACTCCACTCTCGAACCTTTGACAACCTTTGATCTTGTCCCAATGGAAGTGGGTGCTATTCAAATAGAGACCAAGTCCTTAGGCTGAGTGAGGTAGAGGACAATGTCATGGCCAATTTGATAGTTGGCAAGGTCATGGTCAAGGGCACAACATTCAGTGTTACAAGTGCCAAGGATGGGGATATGTTGCAAAAGTGTGTGCGAATCGACATCATGTAGTCGTCATCAAACCTAAAGCAAAAGTTGTTTGAGATGCTACCTCAACTAGAAAACATGGAGTAGTATATGGGGTATTAGAGGACCCATGTGCTAAATCTATTGCATTACCTTTAAAAAATCCAATTCCTACATTTAGTAATCACTTTCTTATAATACCATAGTTTTTTCATGCTTATGCATGCATAGGAGTTCCGATGAATTACTCGATACTGAGTGTTTTAATGTTTGTGTTCTTGGGTGTGATAGAAGGAACTCCTATTTCGGTGTTGGTGAATTCTAAATCTGTCATCTCTTCCATCAATTGTTTGGTAGTTGAGTCCTTGCACTTACACACCAATAGACTTTGACATTGATACATGTTGATGTCATTGTTTTATTATGATTCCTCTTTATTTTGGACATTGACTATTGTTACTTACTGAACTATGTTGATAAGCTCTGGTGTTGAGGAAGCATGCTCACTTAATGCATTTGGGTATATAATGATGGTCTGGCCAAGTGTTATTATGTATTTGTAAGAAACTTTAGGCGAAGTTAGTATTTTTATTTAGAAAATTCTTACCTTGGTTTTCCATGTCCTGGTTAAGTTCATGGTTGATTTTGATGAGTTCGGCATGTTGGACATGTTTAAAATATTCCTAGGGTTGCCCTAACCCCACATCCTAAACCCTTAGGTTAGGGTTTAAGGGTCGATGGGTTGTTAAGTTAAACTCACCAAGTATATTCCCATTAAGAATGAGATTCTTTACTAGCTCACTTTACAAAACAAGAAACAAGGAGGGCTCTATCACATATATTAAATAGTATATATAGTGAGAATTCCTAAGTTCATGACTGATCTATCGATGCAAGTTCTAACTTGTGCCATCAAGGCATAACCCTCTATTGTGCCACTTTAACTTTCAAACAATAAGGGTACGTCCCACATTCAGGGTAACCTACCTTTAATGTTAGTGAACCCATGCTTGGGAGTCTTGTTAGACTGCATGTTCCAAGGGTCAAAGATTAAGACATGTCTTCAGTCTCCTCCTCCACGTCAAGCTAGGTGTAGCATTCACAACTAAGCATGACACATCCATGTCCTTGTTCAACTGTGGGCATAGGATCTTGGTTGACAAGTTTTTTTACTAAGTTCCTAAGGGTTCATAAAGAGGTTTTACAGTTGGCATTTGAGAGCTATATTCATGGCACCTGGTGTAACTATTAAATCTAAGGGGCTATGGTATGATAACCCACATATTGAGAAATAGTGTTACATGAAGATGTGACACTAGATTAGACAATGCCCGTGGCACACCCTTTAGGTTGTCTCATGGGCTCTATGCCGAGGGGTTGAATACTTTAGCAACTAGGCATGCTTGTGCTTACATTAGGGTACTAAGACTTGGGCATTTATTCAAGAGAGGCTAGATCTCCTAACTAGATGTGCTATTGGCACACTTGGGGGGAGGGTCTTCTTGTTAGGATCCAAAACTAAACAACCTAAGCTCGTTAACAAGAGCACATTTGTGAGGCACTCGTAAGATTATGTACTTAGGATTATCCAAACCTAGTCTTATGGAATTTACTTAGCAGAATTATGAAATTTACTTAGCAGAACATTCATATTTGTTTACAATGCACACTAGTGTCCATACTAAATACGAACCCTAGGTCTAGGGTATAACTTGGCCACTTAAATTCTTAAGGGTTATTTGTGATTTAGGGTACCCCTTATTGCTCAAAAGGGGTTGTATGCTCAAACGAGGATGATTCCTCAAGGGATAAGTGATAATGCCCTAGCTTTATAAGAGGGGTATGTGGGATACATTTCTTTGGTGGGGTTAGGGCATGAGCATGTGTAAGTGTCATGGGGCAATATCTTAAAGTCTACTTGGGTTATCCTTTATGGTTCGGAGGGTAGTCATTCTAAGGGGGACTTAGGTAGAACCCTAAGTCTCATACTTCTTTGGACATTAGAGTTAGACGTTTAAGGTTGTCTTGGAAGACTTAGACTTAGCATTGCTCACACATGATGTTAACGTCAAATGGCTACGTGTTAGCCATTCGGGTAAAAACTCTAATAGTTGATAAAAAATCCTATACTTGATCACATTGAATTGCACATGTCATTTGGTGTTGGGAGGATACCATCATGTGCTTTGGTTGTTGGTCATTGGGGTCTTTGCAGGCTAGATGTGGGGTGACTTATGTAGTGCCAAGACACTATTACCAATGCCCAATCCTGGGAGTCCGTGCTAATGGGTGGGTTTTGGCCTCGGGAGATGATGGAATGTGAAGTGATGACCTTTATGTAGACGTTGTGAGGGTCCGTGTACTAGTGGGTAAGAGTTCCCTTAGGGCAGTGCTATTGCCTCCCTAGAAGGATGCAATCAGACAAGGAGAGGGGGGGAAGAGGATGAGTTGGTAGGGGTCGCGATAGACAAAATATATATATATATATATGCTTGTCAAGGTACAAAATGACCCTTCCCCAGAGAAGGCGAAATAAGACATAAAGAAGAAGATGAACTAGAAGGACCTCAACCCACTACTTACCTTCTTGGATTGGCTGGTGCTAAACCCTAGGTCCAGGTGGCGCTCCCTTACTGGTTTGTTGCCTTGTGATTGAGCCATGTCCTATGAGATTCATGCACCTCCCTTGCATGTGTTTTCCCGCATACCATGGTAGTTGGTCCGGATGATCGAATCCAACTCGCTATTAGCACTACCTGACAATCGTCACTATCGGTCAATACCTGGTATACTCTTTTGGCTTGGTTGTTCAGCCATGCTGCTCATCTATGCCGGCTAGCGATTTGATGTTGGTCACACCACTGTCAACTAGATGCCCGTACTTATTTATTGGCACGTCCTCAGGCCATGCCCTCAGTCGTCCTGGCCTACACCATAGTGCTTGCAGTATATGGTGACTTCGCTCTCTACTGCAGTTAGCTTCAACTGTAGAGAGGCAATGGTCACATCCCATAGCGTGGTAAGCCCCATAGTCTTGCCTCGTACCCTGCCTCTTGCTGCTTTCAGATCTGCTTTAGCTGGGCCTCCAATTCCCAAATTTGCTTGTTCAAGCGCTGTAACTCTTACTTCTTTGTAGCAAGTAGTTGGGCTTGCAACTGGGTGTGCTCCTCTAACTCTGTGGGGTGGTCCATGGTGGGTCTTGCTAGGCTTTGGCTGAGTCGTGCTCTTCATCCTCACTTGGCTGGAATGGGACTAGTGCCCATGGTGCCCCAGTGTAGGCTCCATTCGAGTGGCCTCGAGGGTGGCCTTGGCTTTTGCAAGCTGAGTGGCGTGCTGGTGTAGTTCCGCCTTGGTCGCTGCCAGCTCCCTTTGGACCTCTATGAGCTCCACCCCCCTTTGCTTGAGCCTAGTGCCAAGCTCAAAGGCTTGCATTTTCTTCTTTGCTATGGCCCATTCATGGTCTTGCTCGAGTTGATTGTAGAGCCATTGGATGCCATTGTATTTCCTCTGTAGCTAGTCCAAGGCCTTGGCTAATCCTTGGCACGCCTCCTCTACTTGCTTCCTCCCAATCTCTGCAGCCTCCCAATGTTGGATTCCTTGGAGAAGGTATTCTGCATACCCCTTGGCTTCCTTCTAAGTGGCTTGGCAGCATTCCGTGAGCTTTCTTACTATGGCATCATGCTTTTTGGACACTCCGGCAAGGTCTAAATTGTTATACATCGCCACCACCTTCCTGATATGATCCAAGGCCTTGGCTAGTTCGAGATGAGCCGAGGTGGCCCACTACCCATTGGCATGGTAGTGTTGATAGGTCTCGCCTAGCACATTGTTTATGTCTTCTTCCTTGCTACCCCAGGTTGGTTGACTACGATGAATCAGCCGGATTCCGCCTCGCTCTTTGCGGCCCTTGTGCTGAGTCTCATGGTACTTCAAGGCCTTCTGCCATAAGGACTGTTGGTATTGACTCCGTGGCTGGGGTCTCCGCTCCTTCTTCTGCAGTCTCCTCCCCCTAGCTTGTTCTAGGGAAGAGTCTTCTCTTGCCCGTTTTTGTGATGATCGGTTGCTTGCTTTTTGGCTCGGCTTGTACCTACATGTTCTCCTCCCTCGATTCCCATGTGGTGTCTGAATGGAGCTACACTGTCACGACCTGATACAGGATGCAAAATTCCAGATAAAGATACGGGATACAGGAATGCCTGCAGGATATTCCTACAGGATATGCCACAGGATATGCCTAGAGGATAAGGGACATGTGGACTCTCTTAGCCTCTGCATGCATGCAGTCACTTTGATGCATGCAACCACTTTTAGCACTCATGCCTAGATTAGCTCTTGGAGTTGTGAGCATAAAAGCTCCGACCTAATTGTTGTACAATCAGTTACTATCAACACAGTCATTCTATGATCATTCTTGTTCTTGTCTTGTTTGTGTCTTGTCCTTGCCTCCTGCTCTTGTCTTTTGTCCTTCTCTGTCTGCTCCGGATCCTGTCTTGTTCCTTTGTTCCTGGATCCTGTCATGTGCCTTCCGTCCTGTCTTGTCTTGCTCCGGATCTATCTTCCTGTCTTGCTCTGGATCTGTCTGCCTGTCTTGCTCCTGAGTTCCTAGTTCCTGTCCTGTTCCTTGTCTGCTGAGTCAAGCCTTCTTGTTCTTGGAATCCTATTCTCTTCTTTGTTCCTGGATCGTGGCTTGACAGTTTGATAGTAACTGCTTTCAACTTCCGTTTCCACTACTTTTTTTTCCTTGATTCTTTTCCTTCATTTTCCTCCTTTTTCTTTCATAGATCATGGCTGATTTTGAGCATTTCAACGCGAGCACCAAATGTTGCTTCATGAGCTGGCCACTTTGCGCCAAGTGGTCACCGATCTGCAAGGTTCCACCAATGCGGCACATGCAGCTGCTGATGCATCCTCCAAGGCTGCTGCGCAGGCTCTCTCTCAGCATCGGTGGTTCCCTCTTCATCGAACTTTTCTTCGGAGCCGAAGATCAGCATGCCAAAAAGTTCAGTGGCAATCGCGCCGATTTCCAAGGTTTCCTGAATCAGATCCGCTCTTGATCCGCATGCAACCACGCCGCTACTCGACTGATGCACAAAAGGTTGGCCTTTTGGCATCCTTACTAAGTGGATCTCCACGGGCTTGGGTTGCCCCTTGCTGGAGCGTGACGACCCATTGATGGAAGACTTTGAAGGTTTCGTGGCTGCCTTTGAAGCCTTTGGAGATCCTGATAAGTACCGTTCTGCATGCACGAAGTTACGAAGCTCACTCAAGGATCCGACCATTGTTTATGCATCCGAATTTCAGCAACTTTGCACGAACATTCCATGGGACGAGACTGCATTGATCGAACACTTTCCGTTTTGGGTTGAGGGATGACGTGAAGGACCTTCTCCTTACGTTACCGGATGCCCAAACATTAGAGATCATGCAACAAGCCGTTCTGTGACAACCGTTTGTTCGAGCGTCGTCAGGAAAGATCCCGTCAGCAGTTCCTGCAAACCAATCCTACAGCTGTGGTACATGTTCCTGACCACCTTCTGGAGTAGTTCCTATGGAGGTTGAGAAATCCAAGCGTGGCTCTCTTTTGCTCTGAGAAGCAACGTCGTGCAGTGAGAACCTATTTGTATTGTGGTGAAGCAGGACACAAGGTGGCAATGTCCTATTAAAGCCAGGAAGTTCAAGACGCGTGAAGTTGAAGCTGAAGTTCAGTCGGAAAACTTCAATGTCCACTTCGTCTAGGAGCCGCGAAGTTGGACGTAGGTGCAGGCTCCATTGGTGCTGCTCATACCATTCCATCACTCAAGTTTCCTGTACACATTCATCTTAATAATCGAGAGCTCAAGGAGTTTGCCCTGTTAGACACTGGTGCAAATGCATGCTTCATGGATGACACTTTTGCAACTCAACATGGCATTTCGGTGGTGAAGTTGAAGCGTGCAGTTCCTGTAGAGGTGGCCGATGGGCGTCTGATTGCTTCTGGCGCAGTTACCCATGCTACCAACCTCTCTCTTGCAGTCATGGCACATTCAACTGTTCAATTTCCTTCAACTTGATCAAGACTCGGTCGACTCCCATCATTTTGGGCATGCCATGGTTCGTTGTTGCAAATCCGCAGATCGACTGGAGGTCTAGGACGCTCACGTTTTCCTCTCCAGCAGCTAGGATCAATCCTGTACCTTCCTGCTGCAGGATACATCCTTAGTGTCTGAGGCAGTACAAGCTACAGGATTGACCGTGCCTGTTCCTGTACCAGTGTTGAAGACTCCTCGACAGGATTCACCTCATGTCAGTTCCTCAGCACATCCGCAGGCTCTCTCCACTCCTGTAAGTTTGCGGATTCCTGTACAGGGTTCTTCCAATCCTGTATCAGTGTCGAAGGTTCCTCCTCAACAGGATCCACCTCCTGTTGTTCGTCAGCACACTCACAGGCTCTCCTCACTCCTGTGCAACCACGGACTTTGTACAGGATTCTTCCAATCCTGTACACTGTCAACATCCACACAGGTTTTTCCAATCCTGCCTCTTTTCGTTACTCTGCTTCTGTTCCACCCCCCAAGATCCTTCCTCTTTTTCAGTCACAGCTCCCTCCTTCTCCTCTCCGAGTTCTTACCACTACCATGCATGAACTTGCCACTGATCCTGCTCCTTTCTTTTTGCCTTTCAAGTAACTCCTACGTCCTCTTCTACCTTTCCTGTATCGACTCTCCTGTTTTTCAATCTCCTTCTCCTCTCCTCTCCTCTCTCCTCCTTCTTCCCTACCATCCAAGTATCACTCCTTTAAGGACGTTTTTGCACAATGCAGTTCTTCCTGTTCACAGGTCCTACGACTGTCCTATTGATCTTGCGAAGGAAAGACTCCACCGTTCGGACCGATTATGCATTGTCACCCACAGAGTTGGAGGTTCTTCGTCAGTACATCGAGGACAACTTGGCATCCGGCTTCATTCGTCACTCAAAGTCCCCTGCAGGAGCACCTATCTTCTTTGTCAAGAAGAAGGATGGGAGTTTACGTTTGGTTGTGGACTACAGGGGTTTGAATCAAGTCCATTCGGAATCGGTACCCGTTGCCATTGATCCCGGAACTTCTCGATCGGCTGCGAGGAGCAAAGGTGTTCACGAAGATCGACTTACGAGGGGCCTACAACCTTGTACGGATTCGTCCAGGCGATGAGTGGAAGACTGCCTTTCGTACAAGGTATGGACACTTCGAGTACACGGTGATGCCTTTCGGCCTTACCAATGCCCCAGCCGTGTTCCAACACATGGTGAACGACATCTTTCGTGATGGACCAGTTTGTGGTGATCTACCTCGACGACATTTTGATTTTCTCCAAGGACCAGGCGGCACATGACAAGCATGTACGATTAGTTCTACAGCGGCTTCGCGAGCATGGCCTGTATGCGAAGTTGGAGAAGTTTTTTCGATAGGGATTCTGTGGAGTTCTTGGGCTACATCGTCTCTCCTGCTGGCGTTTCCATGGACATGCACAAGGTGAAGACCATCGTGGAGTGGGAGAGGCCCAAGTCTGTACGAGATGTACAATGTTTCCTTGGCTTTGCAAACTTCTACAGGCGGTTCATACAGGACTTCTCCAAGCGTGTACTTCCACTCACGGAACTCACCAAGCGCACAAGGTTTTCTCTTGGTCCGACAAGGCGGAACATGCATTCACAACACTCAAGGACCTTCACGACAGCTCCGATTTTAGCACATCCTGATCCTTCTCATCCTTTCTTCGTTGAAGCAGATGCCTCGGATTTTGCAGTAGGATCCGTCCTATCAAGTTGGAGAAGACAAGTTGCTTCATCCTGTAGCTTTTCACTCTCGTAAGTTCCTTTCGGCGGAGATCAATTACGAGATTCATGACAAGGAACTCAAGGCCATTGTGGATTCGTTGAGGAGTGGCGGCATTTCCTGGAAGGTGCTGCACATCCTGTACAAGTTCTTACGGATCACAAGAACCTGGAGTATTTCAAACGGCTCGAGTTCTCAGTCGGCGACAGGCTAGGTGGGCAAGTTCCTATCACGTTTTGATTTCGTCATCGTCTACAGGCCCGGTTTTCGGAATGGCAAGGCGGACGCATTGTCTAGGCGCTCTTACCTTGCACCAACCCGGGCGATCCTGCATATGACTGTCAAAGGCAAGTGTTGATCGATTTCGGCTTGCGGCACTGCAGGTTCATCAGGCTCCAGCAAATTCAACACTCCTACAGGATCGTTCGCAGTTGGCTACAGACGACTTGGCAAAGAATGTGTTCTCACACATTCATCCTGACATTGCAAGTTCCTCTTCCTCCAGTTCCCGTTCAGACTACAAGTTGTTCACCATACAGGATGGACTCCTGTACCGGGAAGGTCTCCTGTACGTTCCTGTTGGTATTTCAGGACTCGTGTGGTACAGGATTGTCATGATACCCGGCTACAGGACATTTTGGTGTGGCCAAGACAGTGGAGTTGGTGACTCGCAACTATTGGTGGCCTGGGTTGCGAGGTTTTGTGGAAAGGTTTGTACGGAGTTGTGACACTTGTAACAGGTCGAAGATGCCTCATCATCTCTGGTCTTCTTCGTCCTCTTCCTGTTCCTTCTGCTCCTTGGAGATCCATTTCTATGGATTTCCTCACAGATCTTCCTCCTTCTCGTGGATTCGATGCAGTTCTTGTGGTGGTTGACCGTTTCACCAAGCAGGCTCATTTCCTACCCTGCAACAAGACAGCTACAGGTCAGACACAATTGAGTTGGTGATCCGTGAAGTGTTCCGACATCATGGTCTTCCTGAGAGCATTGTTTCCGATCGAGGTCCACAATTCATGTCCAAGTTTTGGCGAGAGCTTCTTCGAGTCTACAGGTTAAAAAATCTTTCTTCAGGATATCATCCACAAACTGATGGGCAGTCCGAACGCACAATTCAGACCTTAGAGCAATATCTTCGTTGCTTCATCAGTTACCAACAGGACAACTGGTTGGACCTTCTTCCAATGGCGGAGTTTGCCTACAACAACTCCGTTCACGCATCTACAGGCCAGACACCTTTCTTTGCTCTTACAGGCACCATCCACGTTTTGACTTTCCCTCCTGCTTCTCCTTCTTCCGCTCCTGCAGTACAGGATCGTCTCCAGCATCTTCGTCAGGTACAGGATGATCTCCAGGTTCATCTTCAGCAGGCACAGGAACGATACAAGCATCATGCTGATGCTCACGTCAGCCGGCACCTGCATACAAGATTGGTGATCTCGTGTGGCTTCTTCGTCGACAATTCACACAACAGGCCTTCTTCTAAGTTGGATTTTCAACGATTGGGCCCTTACAGGATTGTGGCGGAGGTAAATCCTGTAGCTTTCCGACTCGAGTTACCATCTACGTGAAACTTCATCCTGTGTTTCACACCTCCTTGTTGGAGCCGTATCATCCTTCTTCTCTTCCTGGTCTGTTTCTTCTCCTCCCCCTCTGTGGTCATTGCAATGAACCTGAGTACAAAGTTGCAGCCATCCTTGATTCTCGTCTTCATCGCCACCAACTTCAATACTTGGTGGATTGGAAAGGTTATTTGCCTACCGATCGCACTTGGGAACTTGCATCCAACTTACTCCATGCTTCCAAGGTTGCTGCCTTCCATCGGCATTATCCTGCTAAACAGGTCCCAAGACTCGTGGAACTCGTCCTTAGGGAGGAGGTGCTGTCACGACCCGATACAGGATGCAAGATTCTAGATACAAGATACATGATACGGATATAGGATATGCATGCAGGATATTCCTACAGGATATGCCTAGAGGATAAGGGACATGTGGACTCGTCTTAGCCTCTGTATGCATGCAGCCACTTTTAGATGCATGCAACCACTTTTAGCACTCATACCTAGATTATCTCTTGGAGTTGTGAGCATAAAAACTCTGACCTAATTGTTGTACAATCAGTTACTATCAACACCAATCATTCTACAATCATTCTTGTTCTTGTTTTGTTCATATCTTGCTCTTGCCTCCTGCTCGTCTTGTTCTTGGTTCCTGTCCTTCTTTTGTCTTGCTCCCAGATCCTGTGTGTTCCTGTCTTGCTCCTGGATCCTGTCTGCGTCTTTCCGTCCTGCTCCTGTCTTGCTCCTGGATCCTATCCTGTTCCTGTCTTGCTTCTGAATCCTGTCATGCACTTTGTCTTGCTCTTGAGTTCGTAGTTCCTGTCCTGCTCCCTGTCCTACTCCGGAGTCAAGCCTTCTTGTTCTTAGAATCCTGTTCTCTTTCTTGTTCCTAGATCGTGGCTTGACAACACTAGTAGGGGAGTTGAGACTCTATTAATGATCTAGGCGAGCATCACACTAATGTGGCAAGCTTTCGTCTTGACCCCTTCTGGATCCTGTTGATGCCTCAGGTCAGGGCCGATATCATGTAGTGCCTAAGACAATTAGCCCAGTCCAAGATGACTCCTTCCCATGCATTGCACAAGGCATTTGCTAGTCGATTGGCAATGTGCCTCTCCATTTTATTGGTGAACATGAAGGTCGTGAGCACTAGGAACTTGTCCACGTCCTCTTCTTGTATGCTAAGTCTGGATAGTCCCATCTCTTCCCAATTGGAGTGAAACCACTGGCGTTCAGGTTTTGGTAGCTCTTCAAGGGTATGTTGTCCTTTGGTAGGTTGAACATAGCGGCCAACTAGTTCAGGTCTATGTAAAAGTACACTGAGCCTCCCAAATGAAACCAAATCCCCGCTCGGTCTTTCCCATCTCCAGTTGTGTCGTCTAGATGAATTGGTGGGCTCACTCGGCAAATTTCAGCCTCTCCACTTCTTCTCATGGGGCATCGTAAAGCCTGAGCAACCACATATGTTTCCTAACCTATCGAATGTCGGGTCAATCAATCAATTCTTTAAATCTGGAATACCTGTGTGTCACGAGTTTTGTTATCCTCTTTTGCCTTCATACGGCACTTAAATCTGTTGAATGAGTGTCGACTTGTTATACTCAGTCCATTCCATCATCCTAGTGTTGGAGGGTGTTTGGATTGTCCTACTGGGGAAAAGACGGTCATGCTGTAGAGTGAGCAGATGTCACAACCCGATACAGGATGCAGGATTCCGGATACAGGATACAAGATACAGGATACGGGTTACAGGATATACCTACAGGATATGCCTGCAGGATATTCCTACAGGATATACCTACAGGATATTCCTATAGGATATTCCTATAGGATATGCTACAGGATATGCCTAGAGGATAAGGGTCACTATTCTTAGCTCATGCCTAGATTAGACTGATGACTAGATTAGACTCATGACCAGATTAGCTTGGAGTTGTGAGCATAAAAGCTTGACCTAATTGTTGTACAATAGTTACAATCAACACCAGTCTTTCTACGATCATTCTTGTTCTTGTCTTGTTCGTGTCTTGCTCCTTGCCTCCTGCTTTCTTGCTCCTGGATCCTGTCCTGTTCCTATCTTGTTTCTGGATCCTGTCCTGCGCTTCCTATCTTGCTCCCAGATCCTATCCTGATCCTGTCTTGCTCCTAGATCCGTCCTGTTTTGTTTATTCCTAGTTCCTATCCTGCTCTCGGTCCTGTTCCTGAGTAAGCCTTCCTGTTCTTGGAATCCTACTCTCTTCTGGTTCCTGGATCGTGGCTTGACAGTTTGATTGTAACTCCTTTCATAGCTCTCCGTTTCCAGCTACTTTTTTTCTTGATCTTTTCCTTCGTTTTTTCCTTTTTTCTTTCATAGATCATGGCTGATTTTGAGCACTTTCAACGCGAGCACCAAATGTTGCTTCATGAGCTGGCCACTTTGCGCCAAGTGGTCACCGATCTGCAAGGTTCCACCAATGCGGCACATGCAGCTGCTGATGCATCCTCCAAGGCTGCGCAGGCTCTCTCTCAGCATCGGTGGTTCCTCTTCATCGAACTTTTCTTCGGAGCCGAAGATCAGCATGCCAGAAAAGTTCAGTGGCAATCGTGCCGATTTCCAAGGTTTCCTGAATCAGATCCGGCTCTTGATCCGCATGCAACCACGCCGCTACTCGACTGATGCAAAAAGGTTGGCCTTTTGGCATCCTTACTAAGTGGATCTCCACGGGCTTGGGTTGCCCCCTTGCTGGAGCGTGACGACCCATTGATGGAAGACTTTGAAGGTTTCGTGGCTGCCTTTGAAGCTGCTTTGGAGATCCTGATAAGTACCGTTCGCATGCACGAAGTTACGAAGCTCACCAAGGATCCGACCAGCTTCGTCTATGCATCCGAATTTCAGCAACTTTGCACGAACATTCCATGGGACGAGACTGCATTGATCGAACACTTCCGTTTTGGGTTGAGGGATGACGTGAAGGACCTTCTTCTTACGTTACCGGATGCCCAAACATTAGCGGAGATCATGCAACAAGCGTTCGCTGCGACAACCGTTTGTTCGAGCGTGTCAGGAAAGATCGTCAAGTTCCTGCAACCCTGTGGTACATGTTCCTGCACCACCTTCTGGAGTAGTTCCTATGGAGGTTGAGAAATCCAAGCGTGGCTCTCTTTCCGCTGCTGAGAAGCAACGTCGCCCAGTGAGAACCTATGCTTGTATTGTGGTGAAGCAGGACACAAGGTGGAATTGTCCTATTAAAGCCAGGAAGTTCAAGACGCGTGAAGTTGAAGCTGAAGTTCAGTCGGAAAACTTCAATGTCCACTTCGTCTAGGAGCCGCGAAGTTGGACGTAGGTGCAGGCTCCATTGGTGCTGCTCATACCATTCCATCACTCAAGTTTCCTGTACACATTCATTTTAATAATCGAGAGCTCAAGGAGTTTGCCTTGTTAGACACTGGTGCAAATGCATGCTTCATGGATGACACTTTTGCAACTCAACATGGCATTTCGGTGGTGAAGTTGAAGCGTGCAGTTCCTGTAGAGGTGGCCGATGGGCGTCTGATTGCTTCTGGCGCAGTTACCCATGCTACCGAACCTCTCTCTTGCAGTCATGGCACATTCAACTGTTCAATTTCCTTCAACTTGATCAAGACTCGGTCGACTCCCATCATTTTGGGCATGCCATGGTTCGTTGTTGCAAATCCGCAGATCGACTGGAGGTCTAGGACGCTCACGTTTTCCTCTCCGACACTAGGATCAATCCTGTACCTTCCTGCGTGCAGGATACATCCTTAGTATCTGAGGCAGTACAAGCTACAGGATTGACCGTGCCTGTTCCTGTATAGTTTGAAGACTCCTCCTCGACAGGATTCACCTCATGTCAGTTCCTCAGCACATCCGCAGGCTCTCTCCACTCCTGTAAGTTTGCGGATTCCTGTACAGGGTTCTTCCAATCCTGTATCAGTGTCGAAGGTTCCTCCTCAACAGGATCCACCTCCTGTTGGTTCGTCAGCACTCAGGCTTCCTCACTCCTGTGCAACCACGGACTTTGTACAGGATTCTTCCAATCCTGTACACTCGTCAACATCCACACAGGTTTCTCCCAATCCTGCCTCTTTTGTTACTCTGCTTCTGTTCCACCCCCAAGATCCTTCCTCTTTTTCAGTCACAGCTCCCTCCTTCTCCTCTCCGAGTTCTTACCACTACCATGCATGAACTTGCCACTGATCCTGCTCCTTTCCACCTTTTTGCCTTTCAAGTAACTCCTACGTCCTCTTCTACCTTTCCTATGTCTGACTCTCCTTTTTCAATCTCCTTCTCCTGCTTCTTTTCCTTCTCCTCCTTCTTCCCTACCATCCAAGTATCACTTTAAGGACGTTTTTGACAAGCACAAGGCTGCAGTTCTTCCTGTTCACAGGTCCTACGACTGTCCTATTGATCTTGCGGAAGGAAAGACTCCACCGTTCGGACCGATTTATGCATTGTCACCCACAGAGTTGGAGGTTCTTCGTCAGTACATCGAGGACAACTTGGCATCCGGCTTCATTCGTCACTCAAAGTCCCCTGCAGGAGCCTATTTCTTTGTCAAGAAGAAGGATGGGAGTTTACGTTTGGTTGTGGACTACAGGGGTTTGAATCAAGTCACCATTCGGAATCGGTACCCGTTGCCATTGATCCCGGAACTTCTCGATCGGCTGCGAGGAGCAAAGGTGTTCACGAAGATCGACTTACGAGGGGCCTACAACCTTGTACGGATTCGTCCAGGCGATGAGTGGAAGACTGCCTTTCGTACAAGGTATGGACATTTGAGTACACGGTGATGCCTTTCGGCCTTACCAATGCCCCAGCGTGTTCCAACACATGGTGAACGACATCTTTCGTGACTTCTTGGACCAGTTTGTGGTGATCTACCTCGACGACATTTTGATTTTCTCCAAGGACCAGGCGGCACATGACAAGCATGTACGATTAGTTCTACAGCGGCTTCGCGAGCATGGCCTGTATGCGAAGTTGGAGAAGTGTTTTTTCGATAGGGATTTGTGGAGTTCTTGGGCTACATCGTCTCTCCTGCTGGCGTTTCCATGGACATGCACAAGGTGAAGACCATCGTGGAGTGGGAGAGGCCCAAGTCTGTACGAGATGTACAATGTTTCCTTGGCTTTGCAAACTTCTACAGGCGGTTCATACAGGACTTCTCCAAGCGTGTACTTCCACTCAGAACTCACCAAGCGCACAGGGTTTTCTCTTGGTCCGACAAGGCGGAACATGCATTCACAACACTCAAGGACGCCTTCACGACAGCTCCGATTTTAGCACATCCTGATCCTTCTCGTCCTTTCTTCGTTGAAGCAGATGCCTCGGATTTTGCAGTAGGATCCGTCCTATCACAAGTTGGAGAAGACAAGTTGCTTCATCCTGTAGCTTTTCACTCTCGTAAGTTCCTTTGCGGAGATCAATTACGAGATTCATGACAAGGAACTCAAGGCCATTGTGGATTCGTTCGAGGAGTGGCGGCATTTCCTGGAAGGTGCTGCATCCTGTACAAGTTCTTACGGATCACAAGAACCTGGAGTATTTTCAAACGGCTCGAGTTCTCAGTCGGCGACAGGCTAGGTGGGCGGAGTTCCTATCACGTTTTGATTTCGTCATCGTCTACAGGCCCGGTTTTCGGAATGGCAAGGCGGACGCATTGTCTAGGCGCTCTTACCTTGCACCAAGCCCGGGCGATCCTGCATATGACTGTCAAACAAGTGTTGTTGGGTCCTGATCGTCCGGCTTGCGGCACTACAGGTTCATCAGGCTCCAGCAAATTCAACACTCCTACAGGACATCCGTTCGCAGTTGGCTACAGACGACTTGGCAAAGAATGTGTTCTCACACATTCATCCTGACATTGCAAGTTCCTCTTCCTCCAGTTCCCGTTCCAGACTACAAGTTGTTCGCCATACAGGATGGACTCCTGTACCGGGAAGGTCTCCTGTACGTTCCTGTTGGTATTTCCAGGACTCGTGTGGTACAGGATTGTCATGATACCCCGGCTACAGGACATTTTGGTGTGGCCAAGACAGTGGAGTTGGTGACTCGCAACTATTGGTGGCCTGGGTTGCGAGGTTTTGTGGAAAGGTTTGTACGGAGTTGTGACACTTGTAACAGGTCGAAGATGCCTCATCATGCACCCTCTGGTCTTCTTCGTCCTCTTCCTGTTCCTTCTGCTCCTTGGAGATCCATTTCTATGGATTTCCTCACAGATCTTCCTCCTTCTCGTGGATTCGATGCAGTTCTTGTGGTGGTTGACCGTTTCACCAAGCAGGCTCATTTCCTACCCTGCAACAAGACAGCTACAGGTCAGACAACTGCTGAGTTGGTGATCCGTGAGTGTTCCGACATCATGGTCTTCCTGAGAGCATTGTTTCCGATCGAGGTCCACAATTCATGTCCAATTTGGCGAGAGCTTCTTCGGAGTCTACAGGTTAAAGCGGATCTTTCTTCAGGATATCAGCAAACTGATGGGCAGTCAGAACGCACAATTCAGACCTTGGAACAGTATCTTCGTTGCTTCATCAGTTACCAACAGGACAACTGGTTGGACCTTCTTCCAATGGCGGAGTTTGCCTACAACAACTCCATTCACGCATCTACAGGCCAGACACCTTTCTTTGCTCTTACAGGCCACCATCCACGTTTTGACTTTGCTCCTCTGCTTCTCCTTCTTCCGCTCCTGCAGTACAGGATCGTCTCCAGCATCTTCGTCAGGTACAGGATGATCTCCGGGTTCATCTTCAGCAGGCACAGGAACGATACAAGCATCATGCTGATGCTCACCGTCAGCCGGCACCTGCATACAAGATTGGTGATCTCGTGTGGCTTCTTCGTCGACACATTCGCACCAACAGGCCTTCTTCTAAGTTGGATTTTCAACGATTGGGCCCTTACAGGATTGTGGCGGAGGTAATCCTGTAGCTTTCCGACTCGAGTTACCATCTACGGTGAAACTTCATCCTGTGTTTCACACCTCCTTGTTGGAGCCGTATCATCCTTCTTCTCTTCCTGGTCGTGCTTCTTCTCCTCCCTCCTGGTCATTGCTGGTGAACCTGAGTACGAAGTTGCAGCCATCCTTGATTCTCGTCTTCATCGCCGCCAACTTCAATACTTGGTGGATTGGAAAGGTTATTTGCCTACCGATCGCACTTGGGAACCTGCATCCAACTTACTCCATGCTTCTTCCAAAGTTGCTGCCTTCCATCGGCATTATCCTGCTAAACCAGGTCCAAGACTCGTGGAACTCCTTAGGGAGGAGGTGCTGTCAACCCGATACAGGATACAGGATTCCGGATACAGGATACAGGATACGGGTTACAGGATATGCCTACAGGATATTCCTACAGGATATACCTACAGGATATTCCTATAGGATATTCCTATAGGATATGCTACAGGATATGCCTAGAGGATAAGGGTCACTATTCTTAGCTCATGCTGATTAGACTGATGACTAGATTAGACTCATGACCAGATTAGCTTGGAGTTGTGAGCATAAAAGCTCCGACCTAATTGTTGTACAATCAGTTACATCAACACCAGTCTTTTACGATCATTCTTGTTCTTGTCTTGTTCGTGTCTTGCTCCTTGCCTCCTGCTCTTTCTTCTCCTGGATCCTGTCCTGTTCCTATCTTGTTCCTGGATCCTGTCCTGCGCTTCCTGTCTTGCTCCCGGATCCTATCCTGATCCTGTCTTGCTCCTGGATCCGTCTATTCCTGTCTTATTCCTAGTTCCTGTCCTGCTCTCGGTCCTGTTCCTGAGTCAAGCCTTCCTGTTCTTGGAATCTACTCTCTTCCTGGTTCCTGGATCGTGACTTGACAGCGGAATGTGCCCTTTGTCTACCCCTGTCGTTCCTATTATGATGGTGCCGACTTGGCAGTCTATGTCATCTGATGTGACTGGTGCGTTTACCCTTGCACCTTAACAGGGTATTAATGGTGCCTCCTAGCCATTATTACTCTGTATTATGTGCTCCTACGTAAGGTCCACCCTTGTAGACCATGTGACCCTGTGTGTGATAACGGGAGATTGGCTTCCTTGTTGGGTGCCCCTTCCACCGGCCCTTATCGCCCCTGCTTCTACTACACCTTTGTGTAGGTGTTCTATGGGGGTCGCTCCTTTCGCTCGAGCCTCCTGCACATGGGCTTTGGCTAGGTGAATGTACGGCTTGAGGTAATTCCCATTAATTTCTACTGTAATAGCTGCTTGTTAGCTCCCTGTAGCATCATACCGTTATCAAAGGCCTCAAGTACCTCATATGGTCCTTTCCATCGTGGCCAGAACTTGCCCTTCTAGAGTATTTGGGGACTTTTGTACCACTAGACCCATTGCCTCAGCTCGTATCTATGGAGTTTTCTTTTTTGTTCTTTGCTCGTTTGGTCTACTATTGGTGGTTCTCCCTGGTCAATTGCGCCATGAATTGCTCTTCATTCAGTTGTTCTAGCTACTCTAGTCTTCTCCAGGTAACCATTGATTCATTCATAATCTTGTGATCTAGGCTTGTCTGTAAACTGGGTATGGTGAATTCCCATGGCATGATGGCCTCCAGGCCATAGGCTAGATGGAAGGGTTTTACTCTCATTGCGATTTTGAAGTCGTCCGGTATGCCCATAAGACGGATGGTAGCATTTCCTCCCAGCGCCTAGGTTCGTCGTGTGATGTTTGATGATGAACATGCTAACTAACTCCCGAACAGTCTCATTGATGAAGTGGATCCCTTGGTCTAATACTAGCTCTAACATGCAACCAAATTTTATCAGGATGTTCATATAAATAAACTTCACTATCTGCCCTGTTGTTGCCTCCTTGGAAAATGAATTTCATAAGACCTATAAAAATCAATATATATTAGTACATGATTAAATGGAACCCGTGAAAAGAGCTGATGCACATAGCATGGCACGTACCATTTATAAAATTGTTATAACATAGTATGAAATTCTTAAGGAAATAATCAATGATAGAAAAAAAACATTTTGTTAATGTAATTTAAATGCTTATGAACAAGTTTGTTATAAACATAAAAAATTTACACCTTACTATCCTAAAGGGAATGTGCATGTTAAGGTTATAAAGAATGTCTTAAAAAAAGTGGTTTAGGAAAACAAGAAGGATTAAAATAAAAGACTTCTTAAAGTTTTGTGGGTTCATAAGACAACCTATAAAGTTACTACATGATTAACACCCTTTAAGCTTGTTTATGGTATAAAAGCAATAACTCTCACTCCTATTGAGTGGATAGTACCATCTCTAAGGATAGTTGTGAAGTATGAGTTAGATGAGAAGAAATCCTTAAAATCATGTTTCGTACAACTGGAAAACCTATGTTGTTCAAAGAAAAAGGAAAGCTTGATAGGACTAGAAAATGCATGGCAAACCTATTAAAGAAGGAAATCTTGTGCTATCATATAGAGGTAAGGTGAAAGACATTAGCTAAAAATTTAAGTTAAAGTGGGTAGTACCTTTTAAGGTGGAAAATGCCTAGAGGGATAAGTCTCAATAGAGACATTAAGAGGTGATGAGATGGAGAAAAGAATTAATATTAATAGGCTAAAAAAGTATAATTCAGAAGTGGAAGTAAATCAAAGCTTACTTCTCCAAGGAGAATATTCTATATGTGGGAGTTTGTGCAACCAAGAAGTTTAGATTTAGGGTTTCTATACAAAGAGAGAAAATAGGGTATTTCTCATTATCATTGGTGAGTACGAATTGCACAATAAGTCGGACACAGAAACATTTGGACTAAACAGTGGCTCGGAATATGATCAAAGCCGTAAGTCGAAACAAGACATGAAAAAGCACGTAGCATCTTGGCAAGTAGACGTCAGTAGAATCTTCTGGAAACATCGACAAAATCACTCACACGAGCAAATGACAAAATCCAAGAAATCGGCAAATCCAAGGAATACAAAATCCAATAACGAGATATTCTCTGTCAAATCTAGCGCAAACCAAGGTATTCACACATCCAACCAATCTGAACTCAACACGTGGACTGCTCTGCAGAGACTGACAAACCATAAATTCTCTAAGTATAAAACAGGAGCACTACTCAACCGATAGCACACATTAGGGTTTCCAAGTTCTTCTTTAGTTTTTTCCTCTTTCCGATCTTCAAGTCCTTCATCTTTTTCTTCCTTTATTTGGTAGGCACATATGGAATCAATGGACAAGTACACCGACACAATGAGTAAGTTTGCAAACGGCGATCAATACGGCATCCCAGTCAGAACCGCGGTTTCAATTCCCTTACACCAGTACTCTATCGTATTGTTCGTATGGCACCAACACTCATCTCAAACATACGAGAATGGATCCAAAGGATGCAGTTGAAGTGATATTTTGAAAGGTTTGTACACAAACGATTGGATCAACAAGGTGAACACTTAGTCGATCAGGCGATTAAGGCCACACCACCAATTCAAGGCTCTACAACTACAAGGCGGGGCATTCGCTTTCACAAGTAAGCTTATTCGAGATGTCTTTGAATTCCTAGATCCAGACATTCTTACGATCCAATTCCACAAGTCCACACATGTGCAACACTACACCGCAATTTCAACAAGTTTCTCCAGAAGCAGAAGACGGTGAATACGGCACCACATCAATTCTGTGCGAACCTCATAAGAGTAGTATTAAGGCTATCACCACCGCATTTGCCTTCCGCAAAACACCGGTAGGTTTCAACAAGGAGATCGGGTATGTATATCATCTATCTGAACAGGGACAGAAACCAGATTGGGGGGAGCTAGTCGTAGTGGGGTTGCAACGTGAGCTGAACACTCTGCACAACCCCAAAAGCAAGGACAAGGAGACGTCCGTATTTCTGGTGCTTTATCACATTTTAACAACTCTCCATATTACATATGCGGACTTAGCACCGACAGGTACACTAGTACTCACAACAAGGATGGGCTTTTGGTTTAATTCTTACTTGCAGTACCCGGATAATGTTTTTGACGTCCATAATTTGGATGCACCACTACCAACTAAGCCGAAGAAACAACCACATACACAAGCAAAGAAGCCAGAAGAACCGCAGTCAAAGGAACCCGAAGTGATACTCAAGTTTGTGGACAAGGAGGAAGACAATGATCAAATATTGCAGAGGAGACCTTTACCTCAAGGAGACCAGCAAAGGATGCGTAACAAGCCCACAGCATCAACTTCTGTACCACACACAGAGTGTGAAGACACAACACCACCAAATCGCGGTCAGCCCATAGCACCAACTTCAACAACACCCATGGAGTGTGGGGATTATGCGCCATTCGACAACATTAATACGGGCACTACCGTAGTTTCGTCACCACCATCAGTTCAACATCAAACTACGGCAGGTACATCTTCTCATATCATACCGCCACATGTAGTACCTCCAGCAGAGCAAGTACGGGATTCAGCAGTACGGCAGTCAGGACAAGAACCGCATTCAGACACCTGGACAATTTGCCAAGAATGACATCCATGATAAAGACCACGACCTGCAGCAGCCCTATTCACCATTATGACAGATGGGACATCATGCTTCAAATCATCAAGAGCAAGACATCTCAAGGGATTCAAAGTGCACTCATGATCAGACTGCTTCACCCGGATTACCACCACAAGATACTACTCTTGAAGGTTAGCTTTCACACCTTCGTAGTGTCATTGATTTCATCACCCAACAGGTAGCAGTTCAACGAGCAGACGCCACTATCAATCAACAACTTCATGACCATTGTAATATGATCGACAAGCAATTCTTGGAGCAGTCGAACATCATATGACGTCTGTACGAGCAGAACAAGGTACTCATGGACATCATACACACACTAGTTGACTAAGTACGTAACATCCATGAAAAGATGAGCGAGTTCAACCCATCAGCTACTCCAACATCGGACAACACAAATGAAGTACATAAATTACGCGAGGAGAACCACAAGCTGAAGAACTTTGTCGCTTCCATGTGCAGAACAGTGGGCACATCATAAGGTTGCATTGGGGCGATGTAACACTTCCAGTCTGGGGGATGTTAGGATCATAGTTAGACATTGATAGGATTTCTTGTTATTTCATGGGTAAATATAATGGGAAAATACCAAAAATAATATATATTGTTGAAAGCCGAGAGTGGAAGGATATATCGGAGTACAAGTTACTAACGTAATACCGCAATACGAGTTATCACCGCAATACGATACTAGCGGAGTACGGCATGTTTGGATAAGGATAAGAAAGAGTTACAATAACTAAATAGATAAGGTTAAGAGGTAGTTGCTACAACTGCTAGTACGGGATCTAGAGTACGGGTATAAATAGACCAAATTAGGACTAGAAGGGTATCCCGAGTATACTGTTATTTTGTACCATGTGCTGTGTGCAGACATAATATAAGTTTCCTTTCTTTCTCAATATGTCTATCTCTTACTCGTATTTCTGTTTTGTTGTATACTATTCCTTCTCTCAGTACTATGACGGGATCCATGGTACTGTTGCCTGCTATACACCTTGCCATCCTTACCCTTTTCCGACCTTCTAATGTCTAATTTCTTCTCTATCTTATTCCAATAGACCCTTAATACGGGTTTGTCGAAGGCAATCTTTTCTATGTGTAGACGGTAGGATTTCAAGGTTCAACACTTGGAAGACTTAGCGTTGCTCACACAGGGTGATGATGCTGAATGGCCACTTGGCAGCCACATGTTGCCACGTGTTGGCCCTTCAGGTTAAAACTCTAACAATCAAGCTTAGGATTCCAAGGGAACACTCCCTAGCTAAGTGTGCCAAAGCACACCTAGTTACGAGACCTAACCTCCCTTGAGCAGATGCCCAAGGCTTAGCACCCTAGTGCGAGCACAAGCATACATGTTTGTTAGAGTATCCAACCCTTGGCAACAAACCCATGACACAACCCCAAAGGGCATGCCTTGGGCATTGTATCGCGTGACGTCTAGTCCAGTGTCATATCTTCATGTGACACTGCCTTCCATGATGTGGGCTATCATGCCATAGCCCTTAGATTCAAGAGTTGCACAAAGTGCCACAAATGTAAATGCCAACTCTAGAACCCCTCAATTATCCCTCAGGACTCACAATTGGATAAGGACACGAACGTGCCCTGCTTAGTTGTGAGTGTTACTCTTAGCTTAACGTGAAGAAGGAGGCTGGAGACAAGCCTCAACCTCTGCCTCTTGGAACGTGCATTCCCACAAGACCTCCCAAGCATGAATTCGCCAACGTTAAGGGTAAGCTACCCCAAAGATGGGACATACCCCTGTCATTTGGAAGTTAAAGCGGCACAACATAGGGTTATGCCTTGACGACACAAGATAGAGCTTGCACCAAGAGAAGAGTAATGAGCTCAATCATGAACCCAAGAACCCTCACTCCTACATACTTTACCTTATTTATGTAATGGAGCCCCTCCCTATTTTCCTGAATGTGTAAGTGGGCTGGCACGAAATTAACTAGCCCCTTATTAAGTTAATGAGAGAGTGTTTAACTTAGCCTAACTCAACCCTAAAACCCTACCCAAGGGGGTGGGGGGTTTTAGGGCAACCCTAGGGTTAGGTCAACCCTAGGGTGTTCCTAACCATGCCGAACTCATCTACATTAACCAATCAACCTACGTCAAAATTGGGGGTGGATTTTTAAAAGGTAAGTTCTAGCTTCGTTTAGAGTTTCTTGTAAATACTTAATAACACTCGCCAGATCATCACAAGATACCCAATTGCACTAAGCAAGCCTATTTTCTACTACATTTAGGGTCCATCAACATAATACAATAGGTAACAATAATCAACGTTCAAAATAAAAGGTTGAGTCATAATAAAAATTCACAAAGGATGTGTCTTAATGAAATAAGTTAAACTTATGCCAGTGGAAGGAAAGAAGTAAACACCTCTTAATCTCTGGCATGCTTTCCCACAATTGCCCTATTTAATATATGTGATGAAGGGGCTTCTCCCCTCTTAATTGCTTAACTGGGCTAGCATGGAATATCATATTAGAGTTAGCCGTTTGATTTGGGTTAGGGCAACCCTGCAGGTCAACGTCTACATTTAAGCTAGGAAAGAGAAAAGAATTTATGAAAGGTAAGTTCCATCTTTATATAAATTTCTCAAGACTGATAGTTGACTAAATCATTTATAAACATTTAAATGCACTAGGTGTAAAATAGTATACTATATATAAATGTGGGGATATACGAATTCTTGATTAGTATATACTGAAAAATGTACTCATAATATCCTTTATTATCACAAATCCTTCTTATTATATCTCCTTGCCATGTGACACACTTGCATGGAAGCCATGTCACCCCGTCACTATAAATGTATATACTACAGTATGTGCGTACACACGTATACTTTACACTATCCTTCCTTTCCTGAACAGTGTAAATGATTATGGACAAGATGGATCGTTATTAGAAGAATAAAGAAAAAAGTATTTTTAAATTAAATTAAATTTAAATTTAAATTGTGCTTTATCAAGTATAACTATTATTTCAACCATATCATTATCATAATTATGAGAGAAGCACATAAAATAAAGCAATTAAAATTTAATTTAATTTGAAATGAATTTTAATATTGTCTACTAAAATTTGTAATGATTTAAATTAACTTAAAATTGAATATGATGATTTATGTTTTGCATTTTATAAGAAATTAAAAATAGAAATAGTAAAATTTAGAACATTAATGAGTATATAATATGCAAGATAAAAGAGTTTTAGTTATATCAAAAATCTATCTTATTAAATAAATTGGAGCTCCTTTATTGAATTTTACTATTATATATATATATAATATATATATATATATATATAAACCACTGTAGTTCAAAATATGTATATACTAATATAACCTTTCCTATGGAATTTGTAAATTTTAAATTATTTAACTTGAAGTAATTACATGTTTTAATAATTGAAGAACTTCCACACAAGCATTGTAACATGAGTATGTTTATTTTGCTTTTCCAGAGTCAATTAAAATATTAAAATAATAAAACCCATTAAATTAAAGACTACTTAGATTTATAAAATATTAAATTATACATGTGATGGACCTTGTATAAGTTATTCATTTTCTAGAGAACTATTTAAACATATGTAATTATATAAGATGTTCGTTTAAGTGGCTTACAACAATATATATATATAATCATCTTGCTATCAGCCCTAATTTGGGGAGCGTTTAGGGTTTATCAGGGGCAGCGATGGAGGGGACATTCAAGAGCAGACTGGATCAGGTCTTTGGCAGATTGGGAAATGGAGGCGGCAGCAGCGGCGCGCCGGCGGCATTCTGGTCGGTAAGCAGCACACGGATCGAGCGCCGTCAATGGAAGACAGACGAAGTGAATCAGAGCGATGAAGACGAGGAGTATGAACAGCATGTCAGTGCAGAAGATCAGGAGGAGGAGGATGGCGATCTACAGGTGCCGAAGCGGTTCAGGGCTGATTCGGAAAATGACGGCAATGAGGAGTACATGGAGGTCGAAGGCATGATAGGCATGGACACCGCTCTCGATTTTGAAGTAAGTGTAATATGCATCTACGTACACATATACGCATCGATCTTCCCTTTAGAAGCAATCAAACACATATATACATGGATATGCATATATGCAGACACGTGTTTACAAAACATTAGTACTCGTGGGTTCCTGTTGTCAAGTATAGAATTAGGCAATTGTCATACATAATATATAACATCTTATGCGTACATATTCAAACATTTGAGTGACACACATATCTAT
Organism: Selaginella tamariscina; assembly: GCA_003024785.1. Lineage (NCBI taxonomy): Eukaryota > Viridiplantae > Streptophyta > Lycopodiopsida > Selaginellales > Selaginellaceae > Selaginella > Selaginella tamariscina. The sequence goes on from PUQB01000039.1 coordinate 67,470, forward strand.
GTGATGTGTACTTGATGGGCTGATAGCTGCCGTACATACATAAATATTTTTATACATGTGTATTATACATATGCATCCATACATGCGATACGCTTGTATACACATGCACATCTATATGCATGTAATTTGGGAGAGAGATCACAAATTTTAGTATACAGAAACAGAATGCATACATACATCCATTATATATGTATCATATTCATAGTAGAGACATTAATAATTTTACGTTTTTCTTTACAGGACGAGGAAGACGAGTACGATAAGGTAGCAGTGGGAAGGCAAGGTGCAGGGGACAGAATATACACAAGCGACGTGAATGCAAACTTCGACAACTTGAGTGTGCTCCCGGGGACGTTTAAGGAGATGCGCAAGATGGCAAGGGATAGTCGGGCTCTTCGTCAAGCAGCTGCAAACCGTATAGCAGAAGACGCCATGGAGGCTAAAATGGACGGAAGCACTGAGTTCTTCTTGCAGCAAATGTATAAGACCGTTTCGTGTTGAAGCCCCTGGAGAAGCGTAAACAGGAGGATTCACAGAATGAAGGATAAACCACCGGTAAGTATACTATTCCATACATACATACACATATCTCTCTGGGCATTGCAAGGTACTCTATTCTTATCTGCACCAAATGCCGCTTGTGGGCATTACAGGGATCACGCACAAACAGCATATAACCCGCACACATACATAGAATATATACATATCCTATAGCTAATATATTATTTTACAGCTGGAGAAGAAACGTGTCAGGTTCTCTGTTGAGGAGCCAGTGGAAGAACTTCAGGAAGACGAAAACAAGAATATGCCTCGCAAAGACGAGAATATCCCTCATCTCAAGGATATTCCTGAAATGTATGTTCCTGATCATGTGAGGCATCCAGAGAAGTACACACACTACACGCTAGAAGAAGACCGTAAGGACGCCGTTGATTCTTTGAAGAAGGAGAAGGAATCAACGGGTGTTCCACAGCGTATTGCATTTATTCCACGGGCGAAGAAGGATAAGGTGGCAATGGAGCCTCCATCGACGGCTGCCAGGATTGCAGCAATGGCTGGGATTGAAGATGTTAATGAGGATGATAATATGGAGTTTAAGGCTAAACCGCAGAGGAGTTACCGGTCTAGAGCCAGAGATGAAGAAGATTAAACTGTAAGCTCATTTTGTAAAGTACCTTAAAACTTAAATATAGTTATCTTCTTAACACATATTGTGTGTGTGTGTGTGCGTGCCCTTTACACAGTGCTTTAAAACGTATGGAATACGTATGTATGTACATATATACAATATAGTTCTGTAACATGGATTATTTCTACTATGTCTCTCACACGCGCGCGCGCATGTATGTACATGATATAACATCGTATCAATATACTTTTTTGTACAATTTATAAAGTCAACATGTATTACCATTTATTTTGTAAATCAAAATTAGTACAGAGATCTAGAAGACGGAATATTTCTGTAGCATATGCTGTCTGACTGCGCCGTCAGTCATTAAAAGTGTTTTGAGCGACGATGCGTGTTCTATAGGAAGAGTTTTTGAACTAGGGATACATGGAGCGCTGCATAGCGCGTCTCGCAAGGAGTCGATCGTCCCTTTTACGCCGGCACCCTCCGATCTCCAGAAATCCTTCACAGGTTCGTCCAAATCTCTCTGTTTCTAGCTCAAATCCGTGCTAGATCGGTCGATTTAGTGTCTTAGAACCTCACAAATCGATTTCTCATATAAATAAAATATAATTTTCTCGATTTGCTATAGAATAGTTTTTACACAAAAATACTATTTTTCAAATGCGGTCTTAATCTTCTCTTGTAGGTGTTACGGCCATGCATGATCCTCAGGAGCTGTCTGCATACACAGTCAATGGTGGATGCTCCATCGCAAACATGGAACAGGTACGAATTTAACTTTTTCAGAAATAGTTTTATTAATTTTAGTAGTCTAGATCTTGTGTGTGTGTGTGTGTGTGTGTGTCTGTGTGTGTGCGTATTGATATTTGTATAGATCTTATAAATGGGTTTTAACATTTTGCCAGGAAAGTGATAAATTCACCGGAGTCCGACTTTCAGAAGCTCTTGAGGAGGGGATATGCATCTTCTGGTAAGCTTTCACACTCACACACATAAGTACTCTACATTAGTGTGTGCGTGCGTGCTTATAGGTTATAATATTGCGGACACTTACTGAAGTTATTATACTTTTTTTATTAGCTAATGATGGGGATGTTATCGTGCCTCCGATGGGAGAATCAATTACGGACGGAAGCGTTGCATCCTTTACTAAGAGTTAGTAGATAATGCATTTGTTATTGTAAAGCTAACTGTTTTGATCAGAGGTTGGAGATTCGGTTGAGGTCGATGAAGTCATTGCACAGATTGAGACTGACAAGGTTAATCTTTTGTGTGTGTGTGCGCGCGCGCGTGTGAAGTAAATTCACGTTACATGTCTTGTGTAGGTGACTGTTGATGTCCGGAGTCCTGTTGCCGGCAGTTTAAAAGAGGTATTTACATTTTTACGTTAACAAGCGTACATCGCGTGCATGTGTGACTATGTTTATGTGTATATGTTGTATCTTATTGTAGATACCAATGTTTGAATATGATAATATAGTCATATACATCATATACAGCACATGATGGTTTGATATTAACAGATTCTTGTCGAAGTTGGAAGCCAAGTAAAGCCAGGTGATAAGCTTGCATTTATTGCAAAGGGGGAAACGGGGAATGGTTCTGCTGCAAAGGAAGAATCTTCAGCTCCGCCACCACCACCACCACCTTCTAAGTCAGAGAAGGCTGAGCCAGTTGCACCATCACCGCCACCGCCACCTCCACCACCTCCTAAGTCTGAGAAAGCTGAGCCAGTTGCACCATCACCGCCTGTTGCACCACAAGCACCGCCACCAACAACACCATCACCATCGTCACCTTCATCACCACCAGAACCAGCTTCAATTCCACAACTGCATCCAAAAGAAAGAGAACGACGAGTAAGGATCTCTCTCTCTCTCTCTCTCTCTCTCTCTCTCTCTCTAACATATACTCATTTTAATAGTTTGTCAGTCTAATTAAATCAGTACATTATTCAATTACTTTCAATACAGGTTCCTATGACGAGGCTCAGGAAGCGAGTTGCGGCCCGCTTGAAGGACTCTCAAAACACCTTTGCATTGCTTACAACGTTCAACGAGATTGACATGTATGTATGTGTGAGTGTGTGCGTTATTACATAAGATCTATGACTCTTTATGTCAATATTATGTTTTCTAGGACCAACTTGATGGCTCTTCGGGCCAAGTACAAGGATGACTTTCAACAAAAGCACGGGGCAAAACTTGGATTCATGTCCGCGTTCGTGAAGGTAGCACTATGATATAAATTATATTAGTATCATAGTACTGTAATCAATATATGACAATATGATACATTACATTGTAACATACATGCTCATGATGTTTCTCCAGGCCGCTGTGAGTGGATTGCAGCAACAGCCCGTTGTAAATGCTGTCATTGACGGTGATGATATCATTTATAGGGACTACATCGACATTAGCATTGCTGTTGGAACTCCGAAGGTATATATTCCTAAAAGTATATGTTGTTGCGTGTCTGTGTGTCTGTGTATACAGGCATACCTGTGCATGTTTGTGTGTCTACGTGTGTGTGTGTGTAGGAGTGTGCCTGTGTGTTTATTTTAAGGTTTGATGAGATCTTTCCAATCTTTAGGGGCTTGTTGTACCGGTTGTAAGGGACGTGGACAAGATGGGCTTTGCCCAAGTGGAGAGAGACTATAGCCACGCTTGGGAAGAAGGCGAATGAAGGAAGCTTGTCTATAGATGACATGGTTGGTGGTACTTTTACTATTTCTAATGGTGGTGTCTATGGTAGTTTGCTCAGTACTCCAATCATCAACCCCCTCAGGTATTTCTATGATTTGATATCTATCATATTGTGTATGCGTCTGTGTGCACCCGTGAGGAAGTTCGGGATCCTATGGACATTATTATATTCTCTCTCGCTCTCTCTCTCTCATACATATATACGTTACTGCTATATTTTTATAATGAGTTGTTTTAAATTCACGTATCTTAGAAATCAGCAAGGTTCAGATATGTTTAACGAATTTATATACGAGAGAAAGAGCTATGCATAGTAACTTGTATATATTACATGTCATTCAGTGTGCGTAGTGTGTAGGTTTAAGTTGTTTATATAGTAGATTTACCAATATATTCGTAGTACATTCTATGAACAGGTTTTTGTTGTACGTAGATACGTACATAACATACATATATACACCTGAATGTAAACATATACATGTAGCATACGTAGATTTAAGTTGATTATATATTATATTCACCAATGTGTTCATGGTTGTATATATTATCTTTACAATACTACTGCCTACTTATTTGTGGTACACGCATGCGCACAAACGTGTATATACTGTATGCATGTGTATACATTAAAACTTGTTTAATGCAGTCGGCTATTCTGGGGATGCACTCGATTCAGAAGAGAGCAATGGTGATTGGTGACCAGATAGTAGCAAGGCCAATGATGTACGTGGCTCTGACGTACGATCACAGGCTGATCGACGGTCGGGAGGCGGTCCTCTTTCTACGCGGGTCAAAGATGTTGTTGAGGACCCGCTCGCCTAATTCTTGAGGTTTGAAATTTTTTGATCGATTACTATTATATTTGTTATCATTAGACTCTACTATTTGTAATAATAAACTCTTGTGTGGCACTCTCTCTCTATATATACACACACAAAAGCGTTTAATTGTTAAAGTGTTAATGTAAGAATTTGTTTTAAGAATGGGTTTCATAAATTAAGAATTCCGGGAAGTTTTAATTTATTATTACGCATTTTTTAAATTATAATAATAATTAAATTTATGCATAAGTTATAACGTGATCATTAGTAAATAATAAATAAGTAATTAGTAAATTTTAATAATTATATTATGCCACCCAATTTAATAATCTTTCTAATTTAATATCGAACTGTGTATAGAGTACATGAATTTGAATAGCTGATGTAATGTAGACATTGATATTGTTCTATCGTATGTAGATGAAGAAGACTTGCAATTTTACACACATATATATACATATACAAATATACAACAGTGCATTATTTAAATTAGAAATTTATATACAAATTACATTACATAAATTTATTATTAAATTAAAGCAGATAAAATCAAGTCAAATTATATTAAAATAAATTTAGGAAAATTCTAAGTATTAAATTAGGGAGGTATATATGGAGAAGAAAACAAAAAAATATAGCTTAAAATTGATTTTTATTAGAATAGTATTAATACTTTTTGTAAAATAGAATTATAATTAAAATACATATTTTAAAAATTTAAAAATCTCATGCATGTATAGCATTATATATTAATTTACATAATATATTATAAATGTATACTGATTTTTTTTATTAAAAATTCCATTTTAATAAAATGTGATTTAAAAGACGTGTAGAACAATCTGCCGTGTCTATCTAACTGATGGTGAACCATACAAAAGTTCAAGGAATGTTATTATATATTATAAAACATTATATTCTTATTCTTATATGTTCTACAATATATATAGTTTATTTATTTAAAATTATTTTTAATTAATGAAAACATAACAACTGACGTAAGGGACATGCAAGTCAAAATGGATTCCGGTTAACCAAACTAGTGTGAAATTAAAAAATTCTTTATTAAACTTAAGGTAAACTCCTACACATATATCATGAATATGGTGATCTCTAGTAAGTCTTATATACACATACTCGCAGCATTCTTTATCATTTTCGGAGTCGCAATGTTCTATACAGAGAAGAAGTTCGTTTTCCGACAAACCCAGTAACTGTTACACACAGTACAGTACCGTTTCGAAACCATGTGGTGTTTAGTATCGCAGCGGGGGTGCAACTGTGGGATAATAGGAAGAAATATATTAAATTATGGTTTAAGAACCTTAATCTTCGTGGTATAGTGTGGTTTAATAAGCTCCCCAATACACCCCAAGAAGAGCTCAAAGATCTCCCACTCCTTAAGCTCAGTAACATCTCGGAGGCATGGGCTGGGGGGCGCAGCAAGTACGTATGGCTTTGATGGTCACGGACGCATTCAGGTTCATATTGTTTATTAAATTAATATTTTTATTTATTTATTTTATTAAAGAATTAATTTATATAAAGAAATAAATTCTTGTTCAGGTTGCATTTGCCAGATGTTCATTGGTTCGTAATGGGAGATGATGATACCTTCTTCTTCCCTGAGAATGTATTTAGAATACTCTCAAAATACGACCATAATAAAATGTATTATATAGGCGGTCTTTCAGAGAGCCATCCTCAGAACATGCGTTTTAGGTGTGTGTGTGTGTGTATTAAATATACATATTTATTTATTGAATTTTATTTAATTTTCAGTACCAATATGGGTTATGGTGGAGCAGGGTATGCTATAAGTTATCCACTCGCAAAAGAACTTGAGAAAATACACAACAGCTGCGTGAGACGGTATATAGTATCTCGGTACGTGTGACGCTATGAACGAAGCGTGTATAGCAGAGGTTGGTATCACGTTAACCTTTGAACCAGGTTTTCATCAGGTAGATATATACGTATGTATGTATTATAAAGGTATCGTATATACGTACTAAATCTCTTGTGAAGATGGATATACATGGGTCCTTCAGGGCTTCTCACAGGACACCCATTAGTTCCTATAGCAACAATCCATCACATGGGCTGGTTCAAACCGATATTTCCGGGGATGAACACGCTGGAAGCACTGACACATCTCTCAAACGCATCCAATCTAGACCAGGCCGCACTCCTGCAGCAGTCGTTTTGTTACTATAAAAACAAGCTCTCTATCAAGGTCTCGTGGGGATACGCAGTACAGTTAACTCGCAGGTATTCATACGCATACATAGATGTACATACGTATTATATACCTGTAACCCTACTTGCAGGTATATAGCGCCTAGGGACTTTGAGCTACCTGTGAGGACGTTCACTGGCCTGAATGGGGAGAAGAACAATGTGGGATTTTATTTCAAGTCTTGGGCAGTTACTAAGGACCCCTGTCTTACGTATGAGAGTTTTTTTATGACTGAAGTAGCTGCAGATGAACCTGGTTTTACTTACAGTAGATACTCTAGATCGCGACCTAGTGCTTGTACCAACCAGGATTATGTCTCCAATATTACCACAATAGAGGTCATCAAGGAGATCACGGATGATCCGGTATATACTCGTGTGTGTGTGTGTGTGTGTGTGTAAAAGAAAGCATCTACAAACGCATGTGGCATGAATACATGTGTAGGTGTAAATATTTACCACATATATATATATATGAAATTTACATGAATTACAGGCTTATAGAAGGCAATGCTGCAGAATAAGGAAGCTAAGTGGGGAGTCCATGCACTTGTTGTTGGCAGATTGTAAGGCGGGAGAATTCAGCATAGCAAGTGTATAACAACACTTAAATGGTTGTACCATAGTATGAAAAATTAATTTATACTTAATACAAGATTTTATCTCACTTAACTCCGTTTTACTTGATGCGCATATATGTAATTTAAAATTTTAATAATTTAAAATTTATAGAATTGTTAGTATATTTTCTTTTAAGTGTGACTGGTCTGAATGAGAATGTACATCGACAGGGAATAACATATTAAAATAACTGGATAACAAAATCCAAAATATGCTCAAAGTCAAAATATTATATGAATATACCCCTTGAAGAATATTTTGATCTGTATATATGAATTATTAAGACTGTACTTAATACAAAAACAAAAGAAAAGAATAAATAATTATAAATAGTCAAATTATTCTATAAAATAACAGAACATAAATAAAAATGGATTGAAAATTTATGTACAAGTCTATGGTTCATACTTATGCACATTAGTTGAGAGAGCAACAAATTGAGTTATTACACTCCAAACAATCGAGCTCTTGCATTAAGATATGATTTAATATATATCCTAGTTGTTCCTTAGAGATCGAATAATGCAAAATAAATAAAATAAAAAAATTGTGCCTAATTTATAAATACTGAAGTACAAAATTTTAAACTAAAATACTATTAGGCATTGGTTTGAAGGTTTATAATATATATAAAATTATGTTATAATTCATTAAAATATAGTAATAATTACTTTTTCATAGATTATATTTATATTTTATCATAGTATATATAATTTGGCAATAAATCATACTCTTTAACTAGGGGGAGTTTTATACTTCACAAATTTAGTTCATCAAAATATAATATATTATTTTTAAATTACGTTTAACATAATATATTACTAATTTGTAATATATGATGTGTGTGTGTGTGTGTGACTGTCCACTATGAGGTGTGTGAAAGAGGAGATATGCATATAGATATATACATATATTATCATTCAGAATATGCCATCTAAAAAAGATGAATATATGCACACAAATGCAGAAAATGAGACAAACAAGAAAACAACATGGGCACACACACACACGCACGTCTCTCTATATGTACACACACACACACAACACACACACACATATATATATATATTATATGTTTTCTGTGTGTACGTGTGTATATATAATGTGTGTGGGTGCCCATGTTATTTTCTTGTTTGCTGCATTGTGTCCATGCATATATTCTCTCTCTCTCTCTATATATGTACCGAAACATATATATATATATATATATATTATATATATATATATGTTATGTTTTGTGTGTATGTGTGTACATGTGTGTGCGTGTGTGTGTATATTTGGGTGCTTCTTGTTTGCCGCATTTTCTGAGTTTGTGTGCATGCATATATTCATTTTTCTCTCTTTAAATATGTAGTGAGTATACTTAGAACAATCTAGATGTGAAGATTAAACTGATAATTTAAAGACAATATAATAATAATATTGATTTAACAATACATATTAATGAAATACAAATGAATAAAAAATAGCTATAATCATATTTAGCAGACTTGATTTATTTGTTTATATATTTTATTTCTTTCAACTGTATAACAATTCTAAAAATCAAAATACATAAATTAAAAAAAAAGCTTATATAGTTGCAACATACACAAAATACACAATTTTCCAAAAGAAACTGTACATAATACGTATGACATTCTTAAACCCTTACTTACCCGGTTAAACACCTCCTTAATCCCGAAGGTTGTTTTACAGGTCAGAACTTCGATCCCCACCATTGCAAACCTCCATCTCATCCACAACTTCATGCTCTTTTAACTTCTGCTTTAACTCCTCAACTTGCTGCTCAAGTATGTATATTCTCTCCTTTAGTGTTAGGTTCTCCTCCTCCAGGTGTTCAATACGGCTCTCCTGCTCATTCATGCGCATTAGCGTGTGTATGCGTGTTATATATATATATATATAGAGAGAGAGAGAGAGAGAGAGAGAGAGAGATTTTACCATGCTCTCAGATCGGATGCCTTCGAGTGTGGCACGGTTCTTGTCAGTAACATCTGGATAAACAATCTCAAACCTGTTCAGATCCTGATCAAACCGCTCCTCAAGCTGCTGGACAGACTCCACACCTTGATCTACATCACTTTCCTCCTCGGACTCATCGTTTCTACCCGTCTCTTCGGACGCAGCTCGTAGGCGGATCAACCCATTCATGGAACCATAGCCATCCACACCCCATTCCTTGTTAACCTCCTCAGTGATTCCTTCTCTGTATGGTGCCTCGGATAAGTCCGGTGTAGACATAACAGCTGGGGTAGATGGAGTAGGAGGAGCGATCCCACCCGAAGTCTTTGCCCGCATTATGAACGACGTTGTGTTCCTCGGTGCGTGGGGTGTTGGTACCTGCGATTTCTTCTTGGGAAAGAACTTGCGTGTTTTAGCTCGGTTCTGTTGCTGTAGATCGTTCAACCTCGGTATCTCGTTAAACCTCGGTAGCTCGTATCCCCCATTCCCCCTTGCGGTACCCAGTTCCCCACTGGTGGCATCTTAGGCCTCCAGAAATAATTCTGTTGTTTCCTCCGCTGCTGCTGATCCATGTCTCCATGTTGTTCATCATCCTTCACAAAACACACAAGTTTAATATATCGTAATGTATGTGTATATAATATAACCATGTTGTTTATCAAAGACTTTATGGAACCATGTAACTTGGTATATATATATACATACACACAAGCAAAAGTATACACGTGGCATGTCCTCCGCTATGGAGAAAATACCGTGATTGTATTAAAACCTCGGCCTCTGTGTTGAATGCATATATATATATATATATATACAGCTGAAGAACTTGGTACATAAGTATATATATAAATAAAAATTTGCATATGCGTACAAACACACATGTAGACACCCAACATTTTCTCAACAAGTTTGTACTACATAATGATATCCACGCATAAACATGTCACGGTGTCGGGACTTGAGAACTACGAAAGTTGGTACACAGCAAATACACCCACAACTGAGGTTTTCACATAATCCGTGCTACATATATGTAAATATACACACAGACATAACAATACGAAAGTTGGTATATACAATACATAGCTTGGCATGTAATATACATATGCCATCGATTTTCGCAACTTAATACATGCATACATGAGAAACAGAGATTTTTACAAAAATGCACCCCGGATTTCAATCAAAAAACAAAATTTTCCTAATGCGATGCATCATCCTGCACAGGGGAAGCGATTCGGCCAAAAAATCGCTCGAAAATTCAACCTGCTTGCACGATCGCCTCGATCAAACGCTCCTACTAGCGCTCCCTAAGAACCCTAAATTAAGAGCCCTAAAACTAAAGATTAGATCACGTCCGTTCGTGATAAAGTCAAACCGCAGCCGTTTGATTAAAGTAAGTCGGTTAATCCACCCTATATATAGAGCACTTGTCTCAAGCCCTACCCTATTTTGAAGTTTCATGGCTTGCCCTAAAAGTGCAAGACGCAAAAGGAAATTAAGCAGCATTAATCCTTTGTTAAACAGGATTAATAGGAAATTAAGCAGCATTAATCCTTCGTTAAACAGGATTAATTCTTCACAAAGTAAAATTACAGGTCCATACTATATTAATCCTTCGTTAACTAGGATTAATTCTTCACAAAGTAAGATTACAGGTCCATATTATATTGATAATCTCTCGGTCTCGTCAATAACAAGACCAGGTGCTCCCCGGAACACAACCTCGTTCATAATGAGAAACAAGAGGGTTATACAGTTGCCTCGGACTAGAGATACACATACTCTGCCGTATAATGCAGAGTTTGACGGTTCCATTGTCGGTTCTAATAATGTTAATAGTTATGATTATAATAATGTTAATAGTGATGATGATGATGATAATGCACACGATTGTAATGAAGTAACATCAACCCCGGACCATTCGACTGATGAACTGAGACAAAGAGATTGTCGTATATCGTACCTCGAACAGGAAGAACCGCAACCTTAAGATGAAACTAAATGGGCTTGAATCAGGAATATTACAGTTAGTACAGGAAGCTATAGGTGCTACTAATGGGTGCTTACCTGAGAATTACGACGTTTCAAATAACTATAGTGCAGGACAGAATGAAGGTGGCTACAGTGTGGATATTCAGTTAGCTTTGCAAGATTGTGTTCGTGTATCATGATATGCGTATAAATAAAATATATGACCATTTAAGGGTTAAAATTTGTACAGTTTAAGTTTTAGTTGTGAATATCAAAAGTGTAATTTCATAATGAATGTTATTATTTTAAAAATATGTTTAATGAATGTTATTACTTTAAAATATGTTTAATTATTATTTATGAAAGTTCTATGTTTCACGGTAGAACCTAGCATTAGGGTGTCGACGCCGAGGATGAGGTTTGAACTTGCATGCAAACAGCATATATCCTTAGCACAACCGTCCAGGATGGTGGCGAACTTTGCCCTCCCCAACGAGGATACGTTCAAACTTCATCCTCCCATCAAGAATGACTCCCTACATATCAAAGTTTTAACCCAAAGGATTAACACATTGCAACACATAGTTACCAAGTGGTCATTTAATCACCTTCTGTATGTAAGTAACGTTAAGTCTTCCAAGACAATTTTGAAAGTTTAACTGAGATATTTAAATAGGTATGAGACTTAAAGTTCTATTCTAAGTCCCCCTAAAATAACTACTTTTTTGAACCCTAAAAGATAACTTAAATAGACTTTATAATCCTACCCCAATACACATATACATGCTCCCACCAAAGAGATGTGTCCCACACATACTCTTGTGATAAAGTTAAAACATTATAACTTATCTGTCAGAGTTTTAACCCAAAGGGTTAACACGTGGTAACACGTGGCTGCCAAGTGGCCATTCGGCGTCATCACCCTATGTGAACAACGCTAAGTCTTCCAAAATAACCTTAAGAGTTTAACTTATAGGCCCAATTAGGTAGAAGACTTAGAGTCCTACCCTAAGTCCCCTAGAATGACCATCCCCTGAACCCTAGAGGATAATCAAGTAGACTTTAGGATCTTGTCCCAGTAAACCTAGACAGGCTCATATTCTAACCTCACAAAAGAGATGTGTCTCACACATATCCCTATGCCAGAGCCAAGGCATCTCACTTACCCCTTGAGGAATCACCCTCATTCGGGAGTACAACCCCATAAGGAGTACCCTGAACCACAACTAACCCTAAGGGTTTGAGTGGCCAAGTCATACCCTAGCCTAAGGCTAATACTTAGTGAGGACACAAATGTGGCGTCGTAGGCGAACACTATCAAGCCACGATCCAGGAAGGAAGTGAGTAAGGATCCGGGACAAAGGCTTGATCAAGAACAGGATCGAGAGCAGGACAGGAACTAGGAACAAGAACAGGAACAGGACGGATCCAGGAGCAGGACAGGATCAGGATAGGATCCGGGAACAAGACAGGAACTAGACAGGATCCAAGAGCAAGACAGGAGCAGGAGGCAAAGAGAGACAAAACAAGACAAGACAAGGAACAAGAATAATCGTAGAATGACTGGTGTTGATAGTAACTGATTGTACAACAATTAGGTCGGAGCTTTTATGCTCACAACTCCAAGCTAATCTAGTCATGAGTCTAATCTAGTCATGAGCTAAGAATAGTGTCCCTTATCCTCTAGGCATATCCTGTAGCATATCCTATAGGCATATCCTATAGGAATATCCTATAGGTATATCCTGTAGGAATATCCTGCAGGCATATCCTGTAACCCGTATCCTGTATCCGAAATCCTGCATCCTGTATCCTGTATCCGGAAACCTGTATCCTGTATCGGGTTGTGACAGCACCTCCTCCCTAAGGACGAGTTCCACGAGTCTTAGGACCTGGTTTAGCAGGATAATGCCGATGGAAGGCAGCAACTTTGGAAGAAGCATGGAGTAAGTTGGATGCAGGTTCCCAAGTGCGATCGGTAGGCAAATAACCTTTCCAATCCACCAAGTATTGAAGTTGGCGGCGATGAAGACGAGAATCAAGGATGGCTGCAACTTCGTACTCAGGTTCACCAGCAATGACCACAGGAGGGGGAGGAGAAGAAGCACGACCAGGAAGAGAAGAAGGATGATACGGCTCCAACAAGGAGGTGTGAAACACAGGATGAAGTTTCACCGTGGATGGTAACTCGAGTCGGAAAGCTACAGGATTTACCTCCGCCACGATCCTGTAAGGGCCCAATCGTTGAAAATCCAACTTAGAAGAAGGCCTGTTGGTGCGAATGTGTCGACGAAGAAGCCACACGAGATCACCAATCTTGTATGCAGGTGCCGGCTGACGGTGAGCATCAGCATGATGCTTGTACCGTTCCTGTGCCTGCTGAAGATGAACCTGGAGATCATCCTGTACCTGACGAAGATGCTGGAGACGATCCTGTACTGCAGGAGCGGAAGAAGGAGAAGCAGGAAGCAAAGTCAAAACGTGGATGGTGGCCTGTAAGAGCAAAGAAAGGTGTCTGGCCTGTAGATGCGTGAATGGAGTTGTTGTAGGCAAACTCCGCCATAGGAAGAAGGTCCAACCAATTATCCTGTTGGTAACTGATGAAGCAACGAAGATATTGCTCCAAGGTCTGAATTGTGCGTTCTGACTGCCCATCAGTTTGCGGGTGATATCCTGAAGAAAGATCCGCTTTAACCTGTAGACTCCGAAGAAGCTCTCGCCAAAACTTGGACATGAATTGTGGACCTCGATCGGAAACAATGCTCTCAGGAAGACCATGATGTCGGAACACCTCACGGATCACCAACTCGGCAGTTGTCTGACCTGTAGCTGTCTTGTTGCAGGGTAGGAAATGAGCCTGCTTGGTGAAACGGTCAACCACCACAAGAACTGCATCGAATCCACGAGAAGGAGGAAGATCTGTGAGGAAATCCATAGAAATGGATCTCCAAGGAGCAGAAGGAACAGGAAGAGGACGAAGAAGACCAGAAGGTGCATGACGAGGCATCTTCGACCTGTTGCAGGTGTCACAACTCCGTACAAACCTTTCCACAAAACCTCGCAACCCAGGCCACCAATAGTTGCGAGTCACCAACTCAACTGTCTTGGCCACACCAAAATGTCCTGTAGGGGTATCATGACAATCCTGTACCACACGAGTCCTGCAAACACCAACAGGAACGTACAGGAGACCTTCCCGGTACAGGAGTCCATCCTGTATGGTGAACAGGTTGTAGTCTGGACGGGAACTGGAGGAAGAGGAACTTGCAACGTCAGGATGAATGTGTGAGAACACATTCTTTGCCAAGTCGTCTGTAGCCAACTGCGAACGGACGTCCTGTAGGAGTGTTGAATTTGCTGGAGCCTGATGAACCTGCAGTGCCGCAAGCCGGAATCGATCAGGACCCAACAACACTTGCCTTTGACAGTCAAATGCAGGATCGCCCGGGCTTGGTGCAAGGTAAGAGCGCCTAGACAATGCGTCCGCCTTGCCATTCCGAAAACCGGGCCTGTAGACGATGACGAAGTCAAAACGTGATAGGAACTCCGCCCACCTAGCCTGTCGCCGACTGAGAACTCGAGCCGTTTGAAAGTACTCCAGGTTCTTGTGATCCGTAAGAACTTGTACAGGATGTGCAGCACCTTCCAGGAAATGCCGCCACTCCTCAAACGAATCCACAATGGCCTTGAGTTCCTTGTCATGAATCTCGTAATTGATCTCCGCCGACAGGAACTTACGAGAGTGAAAAGCTACAGGATGAAGCAACTTGTCCTCTCCAACTTGCGATAGGACGGATCCTACTGCAAAATCCGAGGCATCTGCTTCAACGAAGAAAGGACGAGAAGGATCAGGATGTGCTAAAATCGGAGCTGTCGTGAAGGTGTCCTTGAGTGTTGTGAATGCATGTTCCGCCTTGTCGGACCAAGAGAAAACCTCTGTGCGCTTGGTGAGTTCCGTGAGTGGAAGTACACGCTTGGAGAAGTCCTGTATGAATCGCCTGTAGAAGTTTGCAAAGCCAAGGAAACATTGTACATCTCGTACAGACTTGGGCCTCTCCCACTCCACGATGGTCTTCACCTTGTGCATGTCCATGGAAACGCCAGCAGGAGAGACGATGTAGCCCAAGAACTCCACAGAATCCCTATCGAAAAAACACTTCTCCAACTTCGCATACAAGCCATGCTCACGAAGCCGCTGTAGAACCAACCGTACATGCTTGTCATGTGCCGCCTGGTCCTTGGAGAAAATCAAAATGTCGTCGAGGTAGATCACCACAAACTGGTCCAAGAAGTCACGAAAGATGTCGTTCACCATGTGTTGGAACACGGCTGGGGCATTGGTAAGGCCGAAAGGCATCACCGTGTACTCGAAGTGTCCATACCTTGTACGAAAGGCAGTCTTCCACTCATCGCGGGACGAATCCGTACAAGGTTGTAGGCCCCTCGTAAGTCGATCTTCGTGAACACCTTTGCTCCTCGCAGCCGATCGAGAAGTTCCGGGATCAATGGCAACGGGTACCGATTCCGAATGGTAGCTTGATTCAAACCCCTGTAGTCCACAACCAAACGTAAGCTCCCATCCTTCTTCTTGACAAAGAATATTGGCGCTCCTGCAGGGGACTTTGAGTGACGAATGAAGCCGGATGCCAAGTTGTCCTCGATGTACTGGCGAAGAACCTCCAACTCTGTGGGTGACAATGCGTAAATCGGTCCGAACGGTGGGTCTTTCCTTCTGCAAGATCAATAGGACAGTCGTAGGACCTGTGAACAGGAAGAACTGTAGCCTTGTGCTTGTCAAAAACGTCCTTAAAGTCGTGGTACTTGGATGGTAGAGAAGAAGGAGGAGAAGGAGAAGGAGTAGGCGAAGGAGATTGAAAAACAGGAGAGTCAGACACAGGAAAGGTAGAAGAGGACGTAGGAGTTACTTGAAAGGCAAAAAGGTGGAAAGGAGCAGGATCAGTGGTAAGTTCATGCATGGTAGTGGTAAGAACTCGGAGAGGAGCAGGAGGGAGCTGTGACTGAAAAAGAGGAAGGATCTTGGGGGGTGGAACAGAGCAGAGTAACAAAAGGAGGCAGGATTGGGAGAAACCTGTGTGGATGTTGACGAGTGTACAGGATTGGAAGAATCCTGTACAGAAGTCCGTGGTTGCACAGGAGTGAGGGAGCCTGTGAGTGTGCTGACGAACCAACAGGAGGTGGATCCTGTTGAGGAGGAACCTTCGACACTGATACAGGATTGGAAGAACCCTGTACAGGAATCCGCAAACTTACAGGAGTGGAGAGAACCTGCGGATGTGCTGAGGAACTGACATGAGGTGAATCCTGTCGAGGAAGAGTCTTCAACACTGGTACAGGAACAGGCACGGTCAATCCTGTAGCTTGTACTGCCTCAGACACCAAGGATGTATCCTGCACGCAGGAAGGTACAGGATTGATCCTGGCTGCTGGAGAGGAAAACGTGAGCGTCCTAGACCTCCAGTCGATCTGCGGATTTGCAACAACGAACCATGGCATGCCAAAAATGATGGGAGTCGACCGAGTCTTGATCAAGTTGAAGGAAATGAACAGTTGAATGCACCATGACTGCAAAGAGAGGTGTGGTAGCGTGGGTAACTGCGCCAGAAGCAATCAAACGACCATCGGCCACCTCTACAGGAACTGCACGCTTCAACTTCACCACCGGAATGCCATGCTGAGCTGCAAAAGTGTCATCCATGAAACATGCATTTGCACCAGTGTCTAACAGGGCAAACTCCTTGAGCTCTCGTTATTGAGGCGAATGTGTACAGGAAACTTGAGTGATGGAATGGTATGAGCAGCACCAATGGAGCCTGCACCTACGTCCAACTTCGCGGCTCCTAGACGAAGTGGACATTGAAGTTTTCCGACTGAACTTCAGCTTCGGCTTCACGCGTCTTGAACTTCTGGCTTTATTAGGACATTCCGCCACCTTGTGTCCTGCTGCACCACAATACAAGCATAGGTTCTCACCCCGACGACGTTGCTTCTCAGCAGTTGAAAGTGGGCCACGCTTGGATTTGTTAACCTCCATAGGAACTGCTCCAGAAGGTGTCGTAGGAACATGTGCTACGGCTACAGGATTGGCTGGCAGGAACTGCTGACGGAATTTTTCCTGACGGCGCTCGAACAAACGGTTGTCGCAGCGAACGGCCTGTTGCATGATCTCCGCTAACGTTTGAGCATCCGGTAACGTAAGGAGAAGGTCCTTCACATCATCCCTCAGCCCAAAACGGAAAGTGTTCGATCAATGCAGTCTCGTCCCATGGAATGTTCGTGCACAATTGCTGGAATTCGGATGCATAAACGGAAGCTGGTCTGGATCCTTGTGTGAGCCTTCCGTAACTTGTGCATGCAGAACGGTACTTATCAGGATCTCCAAAACAGGCTTCAAAGGCAGCCACGAAACCTTCAAAGTCTTCCATCAATGGGTCGTCACGCTCCAGCAAGGGAGCAACCCAAGCTCGTGGAGATCCACTTAGTAAGGATGCCAAAAGGCCAACCTTTTGTGCATCCGTCGAGTAGCGGCGTGGTTGCATGCGGATCAAGAGCCGGATCTGATTCAGGAAACCTTGGAAATCGGCACGGTTGCCACTGAATCTTCGGCTCCGGAGAAAAGTTCGATGAAGAAGGAACCACCGATGCCTGAGAGAGAGCCTGCGCAGCAGCCTTGGAGGATGCATCAGCAGCTGCATGTGCCGCATGGGTGGAGCCTTGCAATCGGTGACCACTTGGCGCAAAGTGGCCAGCTCATGAAGCAACATTTGGTGCTCGCGTTGAAAGTGCTCAAAATCAGCCATGATTATGAAAGAAAGAAAGGAGAAAAACGAAGGAAAAGAATCAAGGAAAAAAAAGTAGCTAGGAAACGAAGAGCTATGAAAGCAGTTACTATCAAACTGTCAAGCCACGATCCAGGAACCAGGAAGAGTAGGATTCCGGAACAGGAAGGCTTGACTCAGGAACAGGACCGAGAGCAGGACAGGAACAGGAACAGGAACAGGAACAGGACGGATCCAGGAGCAGGACAGGATCAGGATAGGATCCAGGAACAAGACAGGAACTAGACAGGATCCAAGAGCAAGACAGGAGCAGGAGGCAAAGAGTAAGACAAAACAAGACAAGACAAGGAACAAGAATAATCGTAGAATGACTGGTGTTGATAGTAACTGATTGTACAACAATTAGGTCGGAGCTTTTATGCTCACAACTCCAAGCTAATCTAGTCATGAGTCTAATCTAGTCATGAGCTAAGAATAGTGTCCCTTATCCTCTAGGCATATCCTGTAGCATATCCTATAGGCATATCCTATAGGAATATCCTATAGGTATATCCTGTAGGAATATCCTGCAGGCATATCCTGTAACCCGTATCCTGTATCCGAAATCCTGCATCCTGTATCCTGTATCCGGAAACCTGTATCCTGCATCGGGTTGTGACAAACACAAGTGTTTGTGCTAAGTAAACTCCCTTAGCTAGGTTTGGATAACTTTAAGTATATGACCTTGCGAGTGCTTTACGAAAAGGTTCCTACTAACAAGCTTAGGTTGTTCAACCCCTGGATTCCAAGGAGAACACTCCCTAACCAAGTGTGCCTAAGCACACCTAGTTACGAGACCTAACCTTCCTTAAGCAAATGCCCAAGGCTTAGCACCCTAGTGCGAGCACAAGCATGTTTGTTTGCTAGAGTATCCAACCCCTTGGTGACAAGCTCATGACACAACCCCAAACGGTGTGCCAAGTGTTGTATCTTGTGACGTCTAGCCCAGTGTCACATCTCCATGTAACACTGCCTTCCATGATATGGGCTATCATGCCATAGCCCTTAGATTCGAGAGTTGCACCCAGTGCCACAAACGTGGCTCCTAAATGCCAACTCTAGAACCCCTTAGTGAACCCTCAAGAACTAGTTAATGTGAACATGTCAAACAAGATCCCACGCCCATAGTTGGACAAGGACACAGATGTGCCTTGCTTGGCCGTGAGTGTTACACCTAGCTTGACGTGGAGGAGGAGGTTGGAGACAAGCCTCTATCTCTGCCTCTTGGAACGTGCAATTTGACAAAACTTCCCAGATATGGATTCGCCAACATTAAGGGTAAGCTACCCGAAGGTGGGACGTACCCCTATCATCTGGAAGTTAGGGCAGCACAATAAAGGGTTGTGCCTTGACGACACAAGTTAGAGCTTGCACCGGGAGAAGAGTAATGAGCTTAATCATGAACCCAAGAACCCTCATTCCTACATACTCTACCTTATTTATGTGACGGAGCCCCCACCCCACCCCCCCTCCGCTCTTTTCCTGAATGTGTAAGTGGGCTGGCACGAAAATTAGCTAGCCCCTTATTAAGTTAATGAGAGAGTGTTTAACTTAGCCTTATTCTAGCCCTAAAACCTACCAAGGGGTGGGGGGGTTTTAGGGTGTGAGTTAGGGCAACCCTAGGGTTAGGTCAACCCTAGGGGTGTTCCTAACCCTACTAAACATGTCAAACTCATCTACATTAATCAATCAACTTAACTAGGACGTTAAAATTAAGGGTGGGTTTTTTAGAATGTAAGTTCTAGCTTCGCTTAGAGTTTCTTGCAAATACTTAATGACAATCACTAAATACCTAAGTGCACTAAGCGGGCCTGTTTCTTACTACATCTAAGGATAGTATAGTAGGTAACAACAATTAACGTCCAAAGTAAAGAGTCGAGTCATAGTAAAACTATGACATTATCCTTAAGTAATCACCCTCATGTAGAAGTACAACCCTTTTGGGCAACAAAGGGGCAGTTCACATGTGCCATCACCTTCATGTGAGGGTGAAGGTGAGGGTGAGGGTTACATATTATTACCCCTATGATATTAATTAAACTTAATAAAATTTATTTTTTAAAATAAAATAAATATAAATTAGAATTGTGAGTTTTCAATTATATAATTTTTTTATATAAAATAAATAAAATTAAAATCTTAATTTATATTAATATATTTTAAATTTTTTTATTTAAACCTATAATACTGAAACATGTGTCAAGAAAAAGCATATTCTTACCCTCACGATGGTGAGAGAATTTAATTAAATCTAAACTTATTTAGAATCTTGCCCTTGAGACCCTCACAAGGATGAGAGTAAAAATTACATGTGACCTGGTGAGAGTAAAAAGATTCTTGAGGGTGAGGGCACATGTGAACCACCTTTAAACCATGCATAACCCTTAAGGGTTTGGGTGGCTAAATCATACCTTAGACTTAGGGTTCATATTTAGTGGTGTTTTGTTAAGTAAACTCCCTAAGGCTAAGTTTGGATAATCTTAAGTATATGATCTTGCGAGCGCCTCACAAATGGGATCTTGTTAATGAGCTTAGGTCGTTCAACCTTAAATCCCCCCAAAAAAAACCCTTAGCCAAGTGTGCCAATAACACATCCAGTTAGGATACCTAACCTTGCTTGAGTGAATGCACAAGACTTAGCACCCTAATGTGAGCACAAGCATGCACTTGCTAGAGTATGCAACTCATTGGCATTGAGCCCACGAAGAATCTCAAAGGTGTGTCTCGGATGTTGTACCATGTGCTATCTAGCCTAGTGTTACATCTTCATGTGACACTGTCTCTCACAATGTGGACTACCAAGTCATAGCCTTTAGATTCAAGAGTTACACTAGGTGCCACAAACATGGTTTTGAAATGCCAACTTTAAAACTCTTTTGTGAACTCTCAAGAACTTGGTAAAAAGAACTTATCATCCAAGATTCCACGCCCACAATTGGATAAGGGCACAGATGTGTCATACTTAACTATTAGTGTTACTCCTAACTTTGACATGGAAGAGGAAGTTGAAGACATACTTCAATATTTAACCTTTAAAACATCAAGTTCAACAGACCTCCCATTCAAAAGTGAGATGTACCCTTATAACTTGATTCAAAAGTGAGATGTACCCTTTTTACAAGTTATAAAGGGTTGTGCCTTAACGACACAAGTAAAGCTTGCACCAATAAAAGAATATAAGATCAGTTATGAACCAAGAACTCTCACTACATATCTTACTTCAAAGGCCCCTTTATTTTAAAGTGGGTTAGCACAGAATATTATTCCCAATAAGAATATTTTGGTGAATTTAACCTGACCACTCATCAACTCCTAAACCCTAACCCAAAAGATTTAGGGCGTGGAGTTAAGGTAGCCCTAGGGGGTAAATGCTAACTTTGCAAAGATAGCTTGCTAGACTACCCCTAAACACATTTAGTTTCAACTGTCTTGAGCTTCAATCTCCAAACCACAACTCACAAGCACACACCAAAGCCAAAAGCAAACACAAACAAACAAAGTCAAACCATTCTATAGCAGATGCCCAAAGTAGCTCCATGATAACCACTATAGCATACCACATACACATCCACCAAGATCAGAAATAAAATGTCCAAGGATATGCCCAACACGCCTCAGAATGACCACTTATTGCAAACACACGAAACCTCTAGTAAACAAGAACCATCGTTATAGTTGCCCTCTTAAAAGATACCCATTAATCCTTAGAGCAATCCCTCGCAAACTCTATAGCAAATGCCCATCAAAGAGGAATAACACGTACCAGAATAACCATACTCGTTTCCAAGCATGCGAGCCTCACGCTTGGGGTGTGCTAGGCTCAACGCACACACCAACAGCCATAAATGGTGGCTCCTTACCACCTCAAACATGGAGCCGCACTTCCACTAGTAGCTCAAATCCCAGGAAGTCGACTCAAATAGATGCCACTACTACAAATAGCAAAAGGCAATGAAGTCCGAAACGCAAATGCCTAAACCAACAAAGTGTATAACTCCTAGCAAATCAACTAGGCACCCAACCAACAACACGTATTCGGGGTCTTCAGTCTCTGACCATTCAGCACAGGTTCGTAGGCGGTGCCTAACCCAAGCAGTGAGCCAATCAAGTGCATACATTGTTACCACGAAGTTACCACACATCTTTGCCCATTCACTACAAGTGCCGCAAGAAACAACCAGTGTCGCAAGGAACACAACCATCAACATACACATACGCAAATGCCTGAACCAGCAAATTGCATAACTTCTTCAAGGCAAACCACTCAAACACCCAATCAACAACATGTCACTCGAGGTCTTCAATCCTCTGACCTTTCAACATAGGCCCGTAAGCGGCGCTTAATAACCCAAGCAACGAGCCAATCAAGTGCGCATGATGTTACCACGAAGTCGCCACAACAATGTCACCCATTCATTGCACATGTCACAAGAAATAACCACCATCACAAAGAACAAATGCGCACCACACAAACCATCCACATACACGTTGACTAACCATGACAAAATCAATGACCATTGCCCCACATGCAAGACTAGAACAAGAGCAAAGGCCACCAAATCACCATGTCTAATCAAAAGGACCACCACTGAACCATGGCAATACTCGCAAATAGCTATGGCTGACGAGACCACGGTATCATCATATATACCATTGCAGTTGATGCCTTGCCCAGACTCTGCTTGCCTGTGGCAACAAGGGAGTCAACAATATTGCTTTTAAACAAGACATAAGCAACTTGATTTCGCAGCTCATACATGACAATTTAAGTTTGTCATGCATGGTAAGACCATGCTTCAAACCCACAGCAACAACAGCTCCTCACATGACCTCATCAAAGTTGCCATACGGTTTTTACCCTTCTAGGCAAATGCAACAAAACCTAGAATCACACACATACCATCCGAAACTCTAAATTTTACTTCAAAACTTTGAGGAGAGGCATAAGAGATTACACCTTCACTACCATCTCCTCAATTTCATCAAAAAACTGAGCAATCAAGGTGCACATGCATCAAACCTTAGAATAAACCCTAGAATCGCACATATCATTCGAAATTTTAAATCTCTACTCCAAAATTTGAGAAGAGCATAAGAAACCACATCCTCATTACCCATCTCCTCAATTTCATTAAAAAATCAAGCAATCAAAGCACATATGCATTAAATTTTAATTTCACTCCACAACCGAAATTCACAGCAAACACAAAATTAGAGTTACAAAAGTTTGGAGTAGCCTTTAAAGATCGTCCCTTAACATCTCATCTTCTCAAATCTGAGTGATTTTGCGCAATCGGAGCGTTTTAAATTTTTAAACCCTTGCGGACTTGAAAAATGTTAAAAATTCTTTTTAATCGAATCAAAAATAACATAAAAACAACTCCATGCAAGGAACAAACATTTCTCTCCCCCACCGCCAAGGCGGCTAGGGTTTTACTCGTCCCTAGCGCCTTAGCGATGAGAAAAAGAATGTTTATTGCTTGTATGGAATTGTCTTTATGGTGCCTTCGATTCAATTCGGAAGAATTTTTGATGTTTTTCAAACCCGCAAAGGTTTAAGATTTGTAACGCTTCAATCGTGTGTAATTACTCAAATTTAAGGAGATGGATTGCTAAAAGACAATCTCTAAATACTACTCCGGACTTTTAGAGCTTTAATTTCATGTTTTACTGTGGATTTCGACTGTGTGGTGAGATTAGGGTTTAGTGCATGTACGCTTTGATTGTTTGGTTTTTTAATGAAATTAAGGAGATGGGTAATGAGGATGTGGTTTCTTATGCCTCTTCTCAAATTTTGGAGCAGAGATTTGGAGTTTCGAATTGTGCGATTCTAGAGTCACTCTAGGGTTTGATGCATGTGCGCCTTGATTGCTCAATTTTTTAATAAAATTGAGGAAATGAGTAGTGAGGGTGTGATCTCTTATGCTTCTTTTCAAGTTTTGGAGCATAAATTTAGAGTGTGTGCGATTCTAGGTTTTGTTGCATTTGCCCAGAAGGGGTAAAACCGTGTGGCAATTTTGATGAGGTCATGTGAGTAGTTGTTGTTACTGTGAGTTTGGAGCATGGTCTTACCATGCATGACAAGCTTAGATTGTCATGTATGAGCTGCGAAACCAAGTTGGTTATGTATTGTTTAAAAGCAATATTGTTGACTCCCTTGTTGCCACGAGCAAGCGGAGTATGGGCAAGGCATCAACTGCAATGGTATATATGATGATACGAATTTTAACGTGGTCTCGTTAGCCATAGCTATTTGTGAGTATTGCCATGGTTCAGTGGTGGTCCTTTTGGTTAAACATGGTGATTTGGTGGCCTTTGCTCTTGTTCTAGTCTTGCATGTAGGGGAAATGGTCATTGATTTTGTTGAGGAAGCTTCATGGTTAGTCAACGTGTATGTGGATGGTTTGTGTGGTGCGCATTTGTTCTTTGTGATGGCAGTTGTTTCTTGTGGCATGTGCAATGAATGGGTGACATTGTGTGGCGACTTTGTGGTAACATCATGCGCACTTGATTGGCTCGTTACTTGGGTTAGGCATTGCCTATGGGCTTGTGCTGAAAGGTGAGGACTGAAGATCCCGAGTGACATGTTGTTGGTTGGGTGTTTAAGTGGTTTGCCTCAAAGAAGTTATGCAATTTGCTGGTTTAGGCATTTGCGTATGTGTATGTTGATGGTTGTGTTCCTTGCGACACTGGTTGTTTCTTGCGACACTTGCAGTGAATGGGCAAAAATGTGTGGTAACTTCGTGGTAACAACGTATGTACTTGATTGGCTCACTGTTTGGGTTAGGCACCGCCTACAGACCTGTGCTGAATGGTTAGAGACTGAAGACCCGAATATGTGTTGCTGGTTGGGTGCCTAGTTGATTCGCCTAGAAGGAGTTATACACTTTGTTTTTTTAGGCATTTGCGTTTTGGACTTCATTGCCTTTTGTTGTTTATATTAATGGCATCTATTTGAGTTGACTTCCCGGGATTTGAGCTACTAGTGGAAGTGCGGCTCCATGTTTGAGGTGGTAAGGAGCCACCATTTATGGCTATCGGCATGTGCGTTGAGCCTAGCACACCCGAGCGTGAGGCTCGCATGCTTGGAAATGAGTATGGTTATTCTGGTACGTGTTATTCCTCTTTGATGGGCATTTGCTATAGAGTTTGCCAGTGATTGCTCTAAGGATTAATGGGTATCTTCTAAGAGGTCAACTACAACGATGGTTCTTATTTACTAAGAAGTTTCGTGTGTTTGCAATAAGTACATAATCTCTACCTTATTTATGTAACAGACCCCCCCTTAATGAAAATGAGATGCCTAACCTAACCCTAAATCTAGCTCCATTATAAGGCAACCCTAGGTTTAGATCAACCCTAAGGTTGTCCCTCATACTTTGCAAAAAACTTAACTTGGAACGTTAAACCAAGGGATAGTTTGCTAAATGGAAGTGCTAGCTTCACTTACAAATATTTAACAACACCCAGCCAGACCATTACTAAATACCCAAGTGCATTATGCAAGCCTATTTATTATGCATCTAGGGTTTGTCACATAATCTAGTAAGTAACAATAGTTAACCTTCAAAGTAAAAGGTTGAGTCATAATCAAAACTATGACATTTATGTTTTCAAATTATTGTATTAAATACAATTTTTAATACATAATTTATGTATATAAATATTTTAGGAATATGATTTAAGAGATATTTCTAGAATATTTTGATTTATGTGTTATAATAATTATGCTTTGGTTGCTTAACTAATTTACATAACAAAATCCTTTTAGTGTAATATGTAACATTTAAGTTATTTATAAATTCCATGTTTCTCATAAATTCCAGCACACGTTCTAAACAATCTTAATTTTGCACCATGTTTTCAAGCTTATTAGACATATACATTCTTAAACAACTCCTTCAATTAAAGTAATTTTATCTTTTTATTATTGTAATTCACTTATACCACTATAACACCAACATTACTAAATGAAGAAACCAAATCATTAACCTTAACCACACTAAGTCATGCCTATTCCAAGCATCTCTTAGGAATCTAAATCTCCAAGTTCTTGATTTTCAAAATAAGAATCTTATAATTTCTTTGTGTACCACTTAACAAGACATAAAACTTTGTTAAAATCAAGTGTAATATGCAATGTATCATTGAAGAATTAGGATACAACATATCAATAATATTATCTTTAATCATTTTTTTTTTCTTAAATATATACTTGTGATTTGATTCACCAAAATGCATTAATGTTTCCATCACCATGCTGGATGATGTGACCAATCCACTTGGAGTCATCCATTTCATATACTGTAACAAAATAATGACACAAACTATACATAATTAATATACCCTCTTGGACACTACCAAAGCTTCATATATGTGTATGTTTTCTCTGGTGTGCGTGCGTGCGTTCTGATGTGATATATATATATATATTATATTATATATATATTCTACAGATGCATTGACGAGAAACAAATATATATAATTTAATATTTACAAGACTTAGACACTGGAGCGAATAGACGCACTGTATCCAGCCTGCTGGTCATAGTAAACCGACCAAAGCATGACACCTCCATAGTTCTTAGAATGCTTGATAGACGGCAAGACCGTCGACTTGGCAACCGACGCCGGCAGGTAGCCGGACCCGGCAGCCGACGATGACGCCGGCAAGCCTAGGAAGATCTTGGCCGTGGGAATCGCACTAGTCCACTGCTTCCACGACGCCAGCAGGTCGGACGCACCGCCGGCACCGTAAGCACACGGCGGGTTGTTGTAAAACTGCACGAAGACAAAGTCGAACAGTCCAGGAGTCTGGACTGCGGAGCCGAGGTTTGCGTCCGGGAACGGGCACTGTGGTGCGGCACTGAAGAGGATCCTGCTCGAGTACCCTTGAGTTTCTTCACAAGAACTGCATACAGCCGCGGGCTCGCCCCGGACTCGATATCGAGGTCGATACCGTCCAGTACTGCAGGCCCGAGTGGCCTGTCCGAAGACGTACCACCGAGGTAACTGTTCCAGAGTCTCTTGGCAAGGTCTGCAGCGTCCGCCTCGCTGTCCAGGTGACCGTTCGAGTCCCCGCCTCCGAGAGAGAGGAGCACCTTCACACCCTTGGACTGGCATGATCTTATCTGGCTGCTGAGTACGGTACACGTTGCTGTACGGGTCGCAGTGGCCGGCGAGGTTGAGCATCGGACGCTGGAAGCTACCGAAACTCGTCAGGAACGATAAAAGCACTATCCCGTACTTCCCGCTGCTGCAGGTGTCTACGAGTGAGCCTTCGTTCCCATTCTGACCCAGTATATGGCTATCTTTCCTTTAGTACCTCCTGGAACCGGCGGTGACACCGGAGAGTCGGGTGCCGGTGCTACCGTCGGTGGTGAGGAGCTACCGTCGCAGTACACTGGTCCTGTCCACAATAACTCCACTTGCTGCAGCAGTAACCCGGCGGACAAGGTTTGGAGGCCGAACACGAACCGTCCTGTGCATGCACAAGGTGAACAGCTACTATGAACACAAAGGTTATCAGGGAGTTGATACTTGCCATCTCTTTCTATCTGAATACATTGGATCAGGCTACATTTTTTATACATTTCATATAGAGGATTCTCTCACGACTGACGACAAATGACTATATATCATTTGTAATGATTTTTTTAGAGAGAATCTTAAGTGCCTGTGCGTGACAAACACTTTGAAATAATTAATAATAATAATAATAATAATAAAAAAGATTTTATTATTTACTATAGGTATATTATCTACAATAGGAATAGGTAAAGTTGATCACCAGGCTTATATTACTTAATTAAAATGAGAGAAAGAAAGACTACTTAATTAAACTTATTAATATTCATTATTAGTAATAGCTAATTAAGAAACTGTTGCTCACTTATTAATAAAATTTATATTCATAACCCTCGCATTTCGAAATAATCAGAACATTTGGAAGATCAACCCGAGGTTCAGTCCAAACTTCAATCAAATTAAATACAAATTTCAAAAAAGTTTTAAACCATTAAGGAATTATTACTAATTAAAATAAGAATTAACACTAAAACTACGTACATATCTACACTCCACACGCACGCAAGAGAGAGGAGAGTCTTTTATAATAAAATTACATCCATTATACATAATGATTGAGAAAGTTAGCAGTATTACGTTAATACATTTGCAGCATTTATAAACCTGCTTAACTTAATAAGTGTATATGTACGTACATATTATACGCAATACATGTGTGTGTATGTCCACTTACATATAGTAATATAAAACTTACATTATTTGTAATTAAGTATGTTTTCTGGAGCTGTAATGGTCTCTAAAGAGCTGCACATGTCCAGGAGAAAATTCCTTCCTTCTTCTGTTAAATGGCTGAGTGTTTTAAATGCATGGCTTCGTGTTCTATAAAATGCCTGTTGGAGATTCCTCGTGTACCAAAACAGGTCCTTTTTTAGTTTTCTGTAAATAAAAATCATTAATTGCCTCTCTCCCTCTCTCTCAGACACACGCACGCACGCACACACGCACGCACCACTTACAAAGTATGGTATATCTTGACTGTCCCATCACGAACTGTACTCGATATCCAGGAAAGAATCTACAGTAGAGCACTTCTTTACAAAAGAGGTATACATGTGTGTGCGTATACTGTGTATAATAATATCTACATTTTGCTTATATCATTTACGGTGTTAAAGCGATAGCTACATTGATGCATATGCACATCTCTCTCTCTCTCTCTCTCTCTCTCTCTCTCTCTCTCTCTCTCTCTCTCTCTCTCTCTCTCTCTATATATATATATATATATATATATATATATACACTACGTCAACCTTTAGTATTAGATGTACACACACACACGTACACAGAGTGAACAGAGTGAAAAATACAAATACAAACTATATAATGGAAATAGTAAACAAACATGAGTGTGCACGTGCGCGTGAATATATACCTATATATATTTATAACAAACCTCTGAGACTTCGTTATTTCCGTTGTATCTAGCAACCAGAATGGATGCCAAATCTTCCTCTTCTTTCTTAAACAGTTGCTGCCAAACAGGCTTCTCCACTTGCTCTTCTTCCTGTTTGTTAGCCTGCCTTCTAAAACGTATCATGAATATTCTGGGCATATCTTTTCTCCTGGGTATTGCCTTTCCCCACATGTCTCATGTACAGTTTCCGAGCCGAGAAAGTTGTAACAAAACTTCTGTAAATTATAATATATAGTGAGTGTCAAACTTTGTGTGTTGCGCATGTGCGTGAGTACATACATGTCTACATGTCTGTGTCTATATGTATGTATGTGTCTCCTATGTTCCACCTCTGTACCTCTCTCTCTCTCCTCTCTCTCTCTCTTCTCTCTCTCACACACACACACACACACACACACACATTTTATGCCACGAAAACTTGCCTTTTGTGTTTGACCATCAAGCCATGAAAGGCTTAGTCGTTTATCTGCATAAGCTCCAATAGCAGCCGAATATTCCTCTTCATTGTCCTCGCTAACAAGTTCATCTTGCACCATCCTCATTGTCTGCATGAATTTAGCATTATATATACTAATATATACGCCATAATATTTTTAATACTTTGATGTGTACTTATAAAATAAAGTATCATTGTAAAATATTTATCAGTGAATAATGTGAAATATAATTGATATGGTTTCACACGCGTGCGCGCGCGCACACACACTTACACTACGCAGTTGATCGAGGCGGTAACCAGGTTTACCAGCAGTAACAACACAGTACCAAGTAAGAATATCCTTTCCAGCCAAAGAATATCCAGCGGCATCGCATCCCAATTCACTAGCCGTAACACTTCTCAGTTGTGGTAAAACTGAAAGCTCGAAGGGGTTAACTTAAATATACATACATACAATTCATATAGCTGCACACACACACACACACACACAATCTGATAAAGCTCTCACCGTGTGTCTTGTGTTCCTCCATAAGTTGCATGAGCATTGTCCTGTTCGTTTCTCCTGGTAGAATATATATATATATATATATATATATATAATATATATATTATATATATATCACTCTCTCTCTCTCTCTCAACACACAACAATTATTAACTATAAAATACCGTAAACGATGATGGGCTGAACTCCGGGATCTTTAAGGAACACAATTGCAGGAGCAGACTCCACTCCAAACCTAGACAGTTTATCGAATGAAATGTTTATGAATAAAATTAACATTTTATTCGATAAAAACTGTTTTATATAATACCATTCTATAATAGAATTATAATTTTATTTGATTAATAATATATTTATATACCTGTTTTTCCAAATAGAAGCCTCCGATTCCGTCCACAAACACACCCAAAGGTTGCGTGTTCGAAATACTTTTTAGCAGCTTCTCTTATGTACGGTGCTACACGTACGCCGGTATCCGAGAATTAATCACATGTACCTGTATGTGCAGTATATTCATAATAATCCATTATCTAGTATGTTATATAATCATATAACAATGGCAATAGAATGTACATTGGATATATGTATAATGCAGTATAAGCACACAGGTCCATAACACACACACACACACACACACACACACACACACACACATATATATATATATATATATATATATATATAAATATGAAACGTTTTACATAGATGATATCCTGTTATTTTACTTAATACAATAAGAAAGTTTTTTGTTAAAAACAAAACGAAGGATATATAAATGTCCTTAAATGTAGACATATTATTTCCGTTTATAAATAATTTGCTGACCTTGTGTGGAGGAGACTTTTGAATAAACTTGGGCATCTGTTTAATTAATAAAAACGTCATTAAGGAAATAAAACATGATTTAACATTAATCATTACCAGTGTCTGTGATGAGTAGTAAAGAATGCGAGGAAGTTCCAATATGTCTGTTGCAATCCAGTCCAATATACTATCATATTTTAACTCCCCAGAGTAGCTGTACAAAACCATATTAGATATTTAAATAATAGCCACGCACGAGTGGTGCATACACACAAACATGCGTGTGTGTAAGACCTTACCGTGCAAGACAGTTCAGCTGCTTACATCCAGGAGGACATGCAACAATCGTGGGAATCCCTGTATTAAATACATGAGTGAAACTATGCATCTCTCTCTCTCTCTCTTCTCTCTCTCTCTCTCTCTCTCTCTCTCTCTCACACACACACACACACACACTGACGAAAAAACAGGGCCTTTTATCCAGCTTTTGCTTGCTAAGAGTTTTGCAAGTTCTAGTTCTCCTAATTCTACTCGTCCGACCTTGACTTGCCCTTCCAGAACTCGAGCTGCATAAACATAATAAATTATTATCATATATTCACGCGTCTGACTATATTAACAATTATACACAATCAGTTTGACGTATTATTAAATCCTATTAAAATTTTAAGATTTATTATAATACATAGTTTATTTTTGTTAGAGATTTTATATTGACATTATAAATTAAATTTGTTCATAAACAGTAGAAAACCTCTGTGAGTTTTCACTGACAGTAGAATATATTTGTATTATCCATGGTTCTGCACTTTCCAGCACCTCATGAAAATTCTTTGTGTTCAGTTCTAACACGTGTGTGAGACTGTCTTGTAGATGTAAGATCTAGTAATTAATAAATAAATAAATAAAATAAGAAGTTAATGAAAAAACAATTACAATATGAAATTGTGCATTTTATTACCTGTATTATCCGTTTCCCATGGCTATTATCAAAAGTAAAAGCTTAAGAAATAAAAAATAAAATAAAAGATGAGTATTAAGTTCTAACCTTGTCTATCGTAATCCCAAAATTATCGTAATCCCGTCTTCTAATTGGATTGGATAACACGTAAAATGCTTGCTCCACCTGAAAACATTATACACGCTCGTGTGTGTGTGTGTGTGTGTGTTATCAAACTCTATAGAGACCCTATCATTACAAATTTGAATATATCTATATCTATACAGATATATCTTTGTTTACTCCCATATGTATCTATTGCAATATCATACAGTGTATATAATATACCTACGTAAATACAATTGAAATCATTACAATATGAAGAAACGTACACGCACACACACACACACACGTCTCGATATAGTAGCAAAAAGACATAATAGTCATAAATGTAAATATAGACAGCAATGTAGTAGCCAAAAAACATAGAAACACGTTCCTACGTGTATCTATGGCAAATGTACATTGTAAGCACGCACACGCACACATGTATGTCACATACACGCGTATGTAATACGCATTCTATATAATACACCTACATAAAATAACAACATCAAATCGTCACAATACGTATCCACAAATATACGTTTATATGATGAATGTATACATATTATGTGTTACCTTTGCAGCTTATTATCCTTTGAGTCCCTGTCATCAAAACAAAATGTTAAGAATAGTTTATATATATATATATATATATATATATATATATATATATATATATTATAATATATATATATATGTGTGTGTGTGTGTGTGTGTGTGTGTGTGTGTGTGTGTGTGTGGTGTGTGTGTGTGTCTATATATTATATATATATTTTACTGTATAAAATAAGATAGTTTCAGTTAAATACTTACAATGATGACTTAATTTGAGTATAAGCAGCGGTAATCTCCTCACTGCTAGCGTTTCTAGGTACACCCAAGACTTGAAAATGGAGAAAATAAAAAATTATGCAAAAAAAAAAAGAAAAAGAAAAATACCTGTGTAGTGAAGCTTAACTGAATTTAGCCATGGAATCCACATAAACATAGCAGATAAAATAACAGGAGCTAGCAATAGCAGCACACGGTACCTCGCGCCTTCCGCCATATCTGGCATAAATATGAACCCTAAAAACAGAGGGTTAAACTAGGTCAAATGGTTCTCTAGAATATTCGTGGCCATATATATTCTTTTTCTTAAAAGGCTCCTGTTCATTTTAATTTAAACAAATGATTTATTAATATTATTTAAATAAATTATAGATAATGAGTAAAATACTATTTTATATATCCATAAAGATTTATTTTAGCTCCCAATTGATGTAATTAGGTTACACTAAAATATTAAGTAATTATAACTAAATTGAAAATATTAGGTTAAATAATAGTAATTAGATATATTTATTTAGTATATATAAACAGTATTGATGGTATATGATATATAGTTTACTGTACGGTCTTCATTTGTACGTAACTCACGCACGCACGCACGCCCATGTGTGTGCATATATGAACCAGCTAGCAAGAAGAAACAGCCAACTGCGTATATTCTAAATTTAAAAAATAAATAAATTTATTATCAGTTTTATATTGTTATATAACTAATTGATATATATAATATAAATATATAAAATATATATGCATTTATATGGAAAGTGATTGGTGCAAACAATCTAACTAGCTATATCCGTACAGTACCTTTTGAGAACTGCAGAAAAGGGCAAAGACAATAATCCTTTAGCAGGAAGAATCCAATTTTGACAGCAAAGCCAACCCATTAATATTTGTGTGTATACACATACGTCAACGTGTGCGCGTGCGCGTGTGTGTATATGTGTGAAAGCAAAAGGAGAAAGACTGACTGGAAACAGAAGCTCGATGGTGATGGCTATTAACAGCTAACTGTTGGAAAAGGGGGGTTGCCAAACTAACCTTTTCCATCATAATATCAAGTCATGTGCATCTCATTTGCCCTTCTCCAAACACCCTTTTCTCGACTTGTCATGACTACATACACATACACATGATGTATATGTGTATGTGTATGCATCCACTTGCTGGGAGTAATTCCATACTAAGTATATATATATGTACAATATATTCCTTGCTGTGCTACATACCCCGTACGAATATTCTTCCACCTATTATAGTATTGTACTATGTAAATATATATATGATTCCATTTCGATATGTGCGTGTGTGTGTACAACTAATAATGCATCAAATCATTATGTGGTAATATACTATGAACTATATACAATTAATACATATATTTTTGTATTATTTATTATAGGTTTAAGAATCAAATTCAACTCTTAATCTTTAATATTTTCAGTGATAACTTAATGTATGAGTGTACACACACACACACACACACATATTGTATATGTATATGTATGTACGTGCAACCAAGTTGAGCAAACGTATATTCTTATATTCTTGTATCAGACAATAGTACTGTATACACATACAAAGTCTGGTCTATAAAGCTACCGACAAAAAATTAAAATCTTTTAAATATTTAAATCACTTAAATTATTATTTAAAAAATTTAAATAGGTACCCATTTTCGCTATTTAATTGTTTTTTATAGCCCTACTCGAATATTAGGGTTTAGGGTTTCATTTGAACCTTAAACCCTAAACCCTAAACCCTAAACTAGTTCATAATTAATAGGTTACACAAAGCATATAAGAATAAAATCAATCACGGGCATTTGTATTAATATATAATTACCTATGCGTAGACAATGATCACTTTCTTCTTTCTAGCTAACTGTTGTAAGTATAGGTCTGAAGTGCATAAAACTTGTTTACCTCTTATAAAATCATATATCTTCCATAGCTACTGAGGTGTAACCAATTATGTGTGCGTGTGCGTGTGCGTGCGTGAAATATATATCTCTATATAGATATATGCAAAGAGTACAAATTATTGAAGTGCCCACTATGAAGGGTGATTACTACTCAAACAGAAGAAACAGATGGCTATCTTCGATTTCCGAATGTTATTATTAAATAAATAAAATATATATAAATATATATTAATATAAGAAAAAAAATAAATAAAATCTGAGCTGCATTCATTCCTTGAAAATGATCCACAATTAAAACAGACATAAATTGATAAAGAAAACCTCATTTTCTCGTAGTATATATAAGGTAAATTACATTTATATCTTTGAAATTTATTATATTTACATATATACTCCTAGAAGTTTATATTTACATATATACTACTGAAACTTCAATTTAAAATTTTATAAATTTTTAAATTAAAAATTAAAAAACCTTTTTAAATAATTAATAAATTTTTGCATAGAGATATATATGTAAATATGATAAATTTCAAGGGTATAAGTACAAGTTTTCCTATATATAATACACACATATGTTTGTAGATACAATACACAGAGACAAACATGTATGCACCTCCGTATAGATTGTAACGATTCCCCACAATGTACTGAGCTTGTCTGTCACACACACACACACACGTATAAAATACCATTCCTGTACGTACACAATAACTAAATACAATATAGAACTGTATCAGGTACCGTATACAGGCACATTCTTCACTGAAAGACACACATGAAATCCACAGAGTCACACATGTATGTTGTTGTAGATGTGTGTGTGTGTGTGTGTGTGTGTATCGCCATCAAGTATACATGGGGAGGCACCCACTGGTCTCATTCACATAAAATCATCAAAATCAATATTAACTCGTTATAATTCATTGCTGAATTGAAACTACACACCGTATATGCGATATCTACACGCTAATCAAGCCCAGACCTCTAGCAGATCAACGTACGGGATTCAGCGACTGCAGCTGTCTGCTTGATGAACTTGATACACTCTGCAACTGCATCTTCGCAGTAAGAGCTTCTTGGCTGCTGTTGTATACATTGATCAGACCTCGGAGAGGGAGCGTCGCATACTGCACTCCGTTTCCTGCCGGACAGCACGAATCGGACACACATTTCACGGATTCTGTCCAGGAAATGAAGCCGAGATGTTACTCGGACTCGAATTCTGAACACCCTCCTGCATTTCTTCCTGTTGGGCCTCGGTTTCCGGCTCTTATCCGACTTGCTGTTGCTCCTGTTCTCCGGACTGAGGATCCAGTATATGCTCCTCATTATATAACAAGATTTGTATGGAAAATGTGAACAATTCAATAGAGAATTGCAGGGATTGTTAATCGGAGATTTCTATAAGCACAAGGATCAAAGTATGAATTTCTTCGTGAAAAGACGCAGGAAAGACGAACTATAAGCGCACACCACCGAGGGAAGAGAAATAGAGCAGAGTGTAAGACAGTCCTTGTTAAAGCCAGCTCCTTTCCTAAAGACCTGTCCCTGCAGGCCTACACCTTTTCACTGTTGGGTAAGGAAGAAACTCTTGGTTTTCTAGTACGAAACGTGGCTGATGCTTTTACTGCCTGTTTTTTTTACCTGTATCGGCGGCGGAATATTCGGTTTCGCATTAAAAGCATATTCGGTTTCGCATTAAACATTAATTATGTATTATTGTTTAATTTCGTGCATGATTCACGCCTTATTACAAGGTTGTCAATATATAATACTCACCACGAAGCCGCAAAGACTACGAAGATTCACCGACTTGTACGCTATGTATTAACTTAATATAATATTATGTTAATATAATTAAAATAATTATATTATATATGTGTGTGTGAATATATACAACACCGAACACGCAAACCATTTGATTGTTTGACCACTAAACTGTTAAATAACATATACTTGAGCGAATAAGAATAGAAGACTTTTGCTAATATATAATTAAAACTAAATCTTATATACTATAGCACTTTAAAATATATTCTGCGGTGATTGTGAGGGAATAAATATCTATATTTAAGATATACACGGTGGGTGCCGTAAGAGGGGATTATCGTGGAGCCACGTCAGCCAGCAATAGAATATTCGTAAGAGATGCTGTTCTGGATTATAAAAAGACAGCTGTACGGAAGGATGGAGTTTTTATATACATCTGGTCGTTTCATTGTCCTCCTTGTGGGTTGACAACAAGTTCATTGTACGGCATGTTTCCGTGCCCGGAACAATGTACACAACCTAAAAGTGTAGGGAGTTTTACCACGCAGTCCGAGGTAACTTGTGACCGAATCCCTAATTAAAGTTGTTAACATAGAAAACCATGATTATTAAAATATATGATTGGAACCAAAGAATTGACCAAGATACGATTGCCATAAATCTTGAAATCGTAATAAAATATTATTAGGTCGATAATCCATCAAACGACCAACCAACAGTCTGGGCCAGGTGTCGAAATATCTGACATAAGCAGCAGAATATTCGACTGTTTGAGGGCGGTCAGCTTGACCACGGTAGAAAATGTCAGGCGGTCAATTATCACGTGTCAGCTTATCTTTAAGTCTGATAAATAATAAATAAATTAAAAATCATATGCTCTTACGTCAGAGTCTGTCTCTACACACAACACGCACGCGCGCACACAACACACACAACACATTTAAATATAAGAAAAATACACACACACATATATACACATATATAAACACTATATATATATTATTTATTCTCAAGGGTTTGAAAACATTTAAATTTGTCTATGCACACAATATATATACATATATTGATTGATAAATTTATGTTTTAATGCATAAATTATAAGTTAAATTAAAATGAATGTGCATTTGAAGTAGTGATATTCATCCTATTAATAAATTCAAAATTATTATTAAGAGTATTTATTATTATAAAAAATAATCATAAATTAAACTTTAACAGTGATATTCAATTTTTATTCTTCAGTATGTCAAATTGTCAAATTTAAACTCAACCTATAATTTTTTTTAATTAATAAACACACTGAAAGGTAAAAATTACTATTATTTTATATATTTAATTAGTTATTTATATTGTTCTAATTAATTAAAATCATATTTATTTACTATACATATAGGTGTCTATGAATGTTTTGATGTGTGTGTGTTGTGAAGGTTTTATTGTGTGTTTTACTTTTATATTTAGTGTGTAATATATGGATTCTTTACGTGGATTATTTAATATATATTTAATATGTGGATTAAATAAGTATAAGTAAAAGGGTGTGTGTGTGTGTGTGTGTATAACATCCTCAATCTCAAAAAAAGAACCAAAGTTTAAATCTAATCCTCTTAATTAACATTTATTAAACAATGGTTATACATTTTGGATATAATTGGTATTTAATATCTCTTACAATATAACCCTTAACAATATAATATCTTATATATTGAAATATAATACATTATTGAGTATACTTCCCTCAACTTAAACATAAAATCTTATTATGATATATTAATTATTACAAAAATTAAAATAAAATTTAAACATTTAATTAAAAATATTCTTAAAACATGTTAAATTATTGATTTTAATTAAATATCCCTTTCAGTTTCCCACCTACATGTAAAGTAATCCTTAGTAAAATTTAATGATATTTAATAATCACGTTTCTCTATTGTAAGCTCTGTTGATTTCGATGGGTTTTTACCTTAGCATACTTAAGCATATATACATAATTTTAATTTATGTAAAATTACATAAGAATAAATTTATGTATAACATTATATAATTCTAATGGAGTAATGTTTAGGGTATCGTGAATGGAAAAAAAAAATGACTTTTAATAATTTATAATTATACTCCAAAATATATCTATAGGATCTAAGTATTAAATATTAATTAATAATATAATACAAATTTATATATGTGAAATAAACATATAATATAATATAGATTTATATATTTATTAATAAAATATTTATTAAATAGATATTATATTTTATTATACTCCATGTTGCATATAAAGAAAAAAATTAAATATATCAACAAAAATTATTCAACTTTGAACCCATAATGCATAATATATATTATTGTAGAAGATAACATATATATGTTTGTCATATATATGTACTAGTATATGATTTTAACACTTTGATAAGTTTGATATCAAATATGTGTGTGTTGAAATGGAATTTAGTTATGTTTTCAATTATGTTATTATGGATTTATACTATAAACCAAGGTTTATGTGCCTTCTACCACACATAAATAAAATATTATTATATACTAATCCTATAAATATGTATTTTTAATTTTTTTAAAACTATATGTTATACAGCTTAATGTAAAATGTTATGTTAATTACATTAGATTGTATATTTTTTATTAAAATCACATTACTAATTTCAAAATTAAATTTTTAAATTATAAATTTAAGTATTTTAATTTTGATTTTAATTTTAAAACCAATAGTACAATTTTCACATTCAAATGAAAAAAATATAAACATTAAAATTAAATATATTAACATTTAATAATATAATTAATTACGTGATGAATTCACTTTGTTACTGTAAAAGAATTATTATAAATTCAACAACTAACTTAGGGCTTTTCTTTTTTTGTTAAAACCTTTAATACAAATATACTTAGTACAAAGTGTCGTGAGTGTTGTCCTTAACCCAAGGACATGTTCACGATTTGCCAAACTTATCAAAGTGTTATATATATTTTGCATGTGTCCTCTACACTGAACATAGAGACATAAAATTATATAACAATGATAAATAATTCATTAATGACAATTTAAGAGTAAAAATATGCACTTTTCATCATCACTTTACAGTTTCTTGTCACATAGGCTATGTCACATAAATAAGGTAGAGTATGTAAGAGTGAGGGTTCCTAGGTTCATGACTGAGCTTGTTATTCTTCTCCCGGTGCAAGCTATAGCTTGTGTCGTCAAGGCACAACCCTCTGTTGTGCCGCCTAACTTCCAGATGATAGGGTAGTTCACCCTTAACATTAGCGAATCCATGCCTGGGAGGTCTTGTTGGGATGCATGATCCGAGAGGCAGAGGTTGAGACTTGTCTCCAACCTCCTCCTCCACGTCAAGCTGGGTGTAGCACTCATGGCCAAGCAAGGCACATCCGTGTCCTTGACCAACTGTGAGTGTGGGATCTTGTTTGACAGGTTCACATTACCAATTTCTGAGGGTACACTAAGGGATTCTAGAGTTGGCATTTAGGAGCCACGTTTGTGGCACTTGGTGCGTTCTTGAATTTAAGGACTATGGCATGATAACCCACATTGGGGAAGGCAGTGTCACATGGAGATGTGACATTGGGCTAAACGTCACACGGTAAAATGCTCAAAGCACAACCTTTGGGGTTATGTCATGGGCTTGTTGCTAAGGGGTTGGATACTCTAACAAACAGGCATGCTTGTGCTCGCGCTAGGGTGTTAAGCCTTGGGCATTTGCTCAAGGGAGGTTAGGTTTCGTAACTAGGTGTGCTTAGGCACACTTGGCTAGGGGAGTGTTCTCCTTGGAATCTAGGGGTTGAACAACCTAAACTTGTTAGTAGGAGCCTTTTCGTGAAGCACTCGCAAAGTCATAACTTAGGGTTTTTCAAACCTAGCCTTAGGGAGTTTTTAGTAGAACACTCGTGTCCTCACTAAGTACTAGCCCTAGGTCTAGGGTATGACTTGGCCACCCAAACCCTTAGGGATTAATCGTGATTAGGGTACCCCTTGTCGCCCTAAAGGGGTTGTACTCTTGGATGAGGGTGATTCCTCAAGGGTAAGTGATGCCTTAGCTCTGTCACGGGGTATGTGTGAGACACATCTTCTTTGTGGGGTTAGGGCATGAGCCTATCTAGGTCTACTAGACATGATCCTAAAGTTTACTCAGGTTATCCTTTAGGGTTTAGGTAGGACTCTAAGTCTTTTGCCTAATTTAGTCCCTAAGTCAAATTCTTAGGGTTATCTTGCAAGACTTAGCATTGCTCATACAAGGTGATGATGCCGAATGGCCACTTAACAGCCACGTGTTGGCCCTTTAAGTTAAACTCTGACACGAAATGTTATATTTGAGGTGCTGACATGTAATGATCATGTGTACATACTGTATGTACGCATGCGTAAGTGTAACTACATCACTTAATATATAAATTTTTATACATACTTAAACTAATGTTATACATATATATGTATATAGTTAAACTTAAATATAACATTGTGCATATTTATATTAATCTCTTATGAAGCTCATGTCATTTTAAATAGTACATGGGAAGTCTGAATGAAACAATATTAATTATATACAAAGAAACACACACATTTATGTGTTTATATTATATGCTATAGACTCTAAAAAGACTATATATATTATTCACATTAATACATTTGTTAATCTTCTTTTAATAAAATAAAATAATCATGTGCATTACTTTTGTTGCCCCACCTAATTAATCTCGATACACGTTATGATTGTGCTTAATAACCATATAATTAGGCAAAATTAATCAATTAGTTGATTACCACTCAAAAAACCACATGGGTGCCACATGGGTGTCATATAAGATTATATGTCATCAGTTTCTTTAAAATTATTAGAAAGGCATTCAATAAGGTATAGTTTTATTGTGATGATCCCAAA
This sequence comes from Selaginella tamariscina, assembly GCA_003024785.1. Taxonomy (NCBI): domain Eukaryota; kingdom Viridiplantae; phylum Streptophyta; class Lycopodiopsida; order Selaginellales; family Selaginellaceae; genus Selaginella; species Selaginella tamariscina. Next base: position 109,007 of record PUQB01000039.1, read on the forward strand.
TGTCAACAGCTGCTCCTTTCACTTGAAAAACACTGCAACAGACACTTCAAAAGTTATAGGCGATTATTAATGGGACTTTGACGTAAATACAGAACGTGAGATGTATTAGGTAGTTAATTTAAATGGAGTAGACAGCAAACCTCACAAGATTTATAACTTGATTAATTTATGTTTATAAAATTAAAAATGAGAACAGAAATATATAATATATGAAGCCTTGCACACACATATCACACACAAGATACACATATGGAAACATAAGTTGTTTTCAACCTTAAATACTATCTAACTACAAACATGCCAAGGATCATCGATGATGCCAACGATAAGCTTTTCACTCTTAGGATTTCCACAAACATAGCAAAAGGTGGATCCGCATCTGACAAGTACACATTGTCAACCACATACAAACCCATACTTACAACACATATATAAGCATGCATGCATACATACACATACCTGCATACAACATGATCACATCCATCTATCAATTCGACCATATTTTCACAATCTGGACATTTCTTCAGAACTTGCTCGTCAACAATTGTCTGTGTATATTTAAAAAGCCTTGAGCAGCTTGTGCACTGAATTTCTGTAACTCCGGAAGCTAATTCACGTGAGTCCATCAACCCTAGGCAGCCCTCGTATGTGCAATACACTCTATTTGTCACAGGGATTCCAGATTCCTTTATGCGATTCTCCAGGATATTCATACTACTGCAGCACAGAAGTTCCTTGCACTCCTTCGAAAGGAAAGATTGGCTGCATCCAAGCCATGGACAAGGAATGTGTCTTCTTCCTAAACTCACTTGAACTTCTGCATGCTGGGATGCACAGTCCCTACAGAGACTGTTGGCAGTTTTCCAGCTTAAATTCATCTTGGTTTTGCTTGTTTTCCAGACATACTATGCATCTAAAGGTCATGAAAGACCTCAACCAATAGCAGAGCCAAATCATACTCCTGCAATTAGTTAACGGGAAAGAAGTTAAGAATTCAAACATACACTTACATTCTCTGGCACAGATATATAAACATGTCACTTGAGATAGATTAAGAAGATAGAATATAGTTCTTATTGGATTGCTGTATTGAAAACTTCATGGTGAATTACGACGGCTATGTAACATTTTTAGGGGTTCCATTGAAGAGGATCACGTGCGCACTACAATTACGACAGCTATGTAACATTTTTTAGGGGTTTCATTGAAGAGAATGTGAGGAACATGCATATCACGTGTGCATTACAACACACACACACACACGCACACACACACACGAAACAAGACTTCTTAAGTAAAACTCGTTAATATAACTAGAACTGCATACATTTAGACTTTGACATTAAACAGGTTGACGTACATGCATCCATACGCATACATTGCTATATTCACTCGCACACACTTGGATTGAATTAGTGTTCCAAATTTGTGTGATGCCCAACTACAAGTGTTGGCCCTCCACATGAGACTTCAAATACGCAAAAAATAGAGTTAAAAAGCTGACGTGGTGATGACATGGCAGTTTTTTAAAATTGAGTTTTCAAAAATATATATTTATACGATAACGGACGTTTCCGCACCAAAGTTATAGATAACTATAAACTGGTGCATCGGCACTAAAAATCTCAAATTTATAATTAACTACAAATTTTAGTCAAAACTTAATTAATTATGGACACTTATGTGGTGCCTTTTAGTTAATTATCGTAGTTAACTACAAATTCAATTTCCTTTTAAATTAAATACTTAGGCCCACTTTTTATTAGCGGGTGGTTATTTAATCCCTGATCAATTAAAAAAATGCCATGTCATTATTAATAACTACCACTGTAGTTTTACACTAGAGTGATTAATTGAATTAAAAATTAAAATTACTAATGAACAATTTCCATTCAACTATGGTTATGATTTCCTACCAAATTGATATACACTTATGTGTGCATTATTTGTATGTACCTCTCTCTCTATCTCTCACACATGCACATGTCTATCTACATATATATTGATGACCTGAACTATCTCTTCTAGTATCATGCAAGTTGTAACTAAAATGGGCATGGCTATAGTCCCATTTCCTAATAATTAGCAATTTTAGCTATTTAATTAGCATTTTCTAATATTAAAGGAATATTCTTTAGAATATATATTTGAAAAGAGAATATTCTTTAGAATATTCTATTTTGTATTCTACCCTTTAATAAATTATAGCATTCATTGAACAAAAATTAATAACATTATAAAAGTAGAATGTATTAAATTATATAATATATTGCCTAATATAACAATTAAGGAAGAGCATAAGAGGTACATTATATAAATATTGATGTTGTTATTAAAATATTAATATTTAAATATAACATTATTAATTAAAAATTTGTAGTAGTAATAATATATATATAAATCCTATAATAATATAGTCAATCTTCCATATCATTTTTTAAATTTATATAGTTAAGTATACAATTTGGTACTATTATTAAAGAGTTTATAATAATTATGAATATTAAATATATGATATTTTATAATTTTGTAATTGCTTTAAGCTTCAGAAAACATACATTCCCTTGCAGTTTTGTTAATCGTGATTTATCAATGCTTCTTGACATCCACCCATATCGAATGGATTTAACATTTATAAAACATGCTGGGTCTTTTTGATTGGGAGACCATGTTTTCTCTAGGCATCCATTATATATTTCGCTCTCCTTCTCGTGTCGCCTTTTTTGTGGTTTGAACCATGCAACCTTAACAATACTATTTTTTGTGATTACTTCAGGTGTGTCGATAATTTGACTCATCCAAATAGGCTGATTATATGACGCATCTGGAATAATGAGAACCATCATTAGTTTTTTGAAGAATCCTTGCAGCAATCAAAGTATGCTTTAGGTTTTTGGTTCCTTTGTCCAACAAAGTGTGGGGTTTGCACTTCCACATCACTACTGGCTTCTATGTCGTCTATGCTCAGTGATGTCATTTCAATCTCCTCTCGCCACCTTGTTTTAGGCCAGAAAGGGTGTTGCAATTCTGTACTTGTGACAGTAGGCCCTTCCAACTCTCGAACAACAGTCTCCCAATAGTTGACCACATGCTTATATAGTTCTGAGTAACCAGTTGCCTTATCAGAATTCTTTGGCATCGATTTTTGAACCCATGCCACATATTTTTTGATGCCATCAATAATAACCTCTTGTTCCTTGAGCTGGGCACTCAATGGAATAGGGTCTGGTTGTCCTTCTGGGAGAAGTGGCTTTCCATCCTCTCCACTTTTGAAGAGCATTAAGCCCTCTTTCGGTAACCACTCCTGCTCTGATGGCCGTAACTTGTACTGCATAATAGGTATACCATCTCGTATGGAGAAAAAGAATTGTAGCGGCACAAGGTGACCAACTAAAGAATCACTCCCTTCTTTTATATACTCCTTGAGAAATTTTTTGAAGTCTGGCACCTCAGTCACAAGCAAAGCACAACTTTTTTTGGAGATGCAATTTTCAAAAAGATTCATCATATGCGGTAAGGTAAGTGCACTTGTCCTTTTTGTAGAGTTGGAGACCTTGCTGAAGAACGCATCAATATCTTCATGAGTGTGACCAACCATAAGGAAACTGAGCGTGATTGTTTCAAACACACCTTTGGCAACAAGCATTGACAAGTATGCTAGCACATATCTAGAAAATAAAAGTAAGTATGAGCTTGAGAAACCCTTAAGTAAAATGATTTACCTATTTTTGTTCTCGCCTGCACAATTATCCATCTGTAAAAGCAAATGACGAGGAAGCTTATTTGATGTTGAGGACACATGTACACTATTTGAGCTAGATCCCTCCACTGAACCTGAACTCTCAACAGGGCCATCTGTTTTTTGTGCAGGTTGCTGACAATGCCTCTCATATTCCCAAGTAGCCTCAAGTGCAGACGTGTTCATGAGAGCATTATGTAAAGGTTGAAGGTGTTGTTTCTTCACTTTGAGATCACTGATAGGACTTGTCTGTGAGTGGGCTTCAAGGTTTCTGAAACACATGGCTAACGACCCAATAGTGAAATTGGAGTCGCTAGACCAATGTGGAAGTGAAAAGTGTCCATATGACTCACAACCGTGTCCATGTGTTAGCACACCTGTCAATGAAATCGGAAGTTTCATGACATTTCCAAGGCACTTTGGTGTTGCAAAGAGCTTTGGAATGCTGGTCTTTGAATGATCCATCTTGTCATGGATCAAGCACATACTCTGATGGGCGTGACACAGAAAGCATGCGGTGTGCATAGTACTGAGACCGGCAAGTTTGTTGTGCAATCATGTGGGCCTCCATCTTCCTTTGAATGGTAGTGATCTCCACCAAGGTTTTTGCACAAGCCTCTGCAGCCTTCAATGATGTACAAGTGTCACACTTAGAAAAGCTAGAGTGTTTTGCAATCTCCACATCCTTAAAATGAGTATTCCATATGTTGTTGAAGGTACCAGTGCAGATTGCTTGGAGCCCCATCAAACTGAGGCACTTGTTCACATGTTCACACAGTTTCAATTGAGTGTAGATTGAAGGTAAAACCTTGAGATTTTCCCTGACCCCTGCATTTGTGGTTCGGCATTTGTGAGGCATCCTGTCTGCATTTGCTTCCACAAAAGCCTTGAGTATCTCTATGGCTGCCATGATGTGAGAGCGGGTTTTGACCAAGCGAGTGTTCCCATGAACTGAGGTTCGCGCTCCATCTAGCCACTCATCCCTCCGACGGTAGAACGTGGTCTTTGGGATCCCGTATATACTGTACCAAGCTTTGAAGCAGATGGCCACCTTATTAAATACCATGGATGTACTCTGATAACCTGTGTCCGAGGCCATTCCATCAATACACCCAGTTAGTGCAGCATATACAAACTCATGCCTTTGCTTTTGGGTGAGCATACGAAAGACATGTCTACATTGGGTAATTTCATTCCGGTCTGCCATCTGACAACACTTCTTCTTGCAACAGTCAATCGTGGAAATGCTCGTAACACTTTCGGAAGATGTAGGATCCATCTTTACCCTCTTGCTGAAACTTGCAGGGGAAGATCTACAACCCATGAATCGCCTTTTTCTTACAATAGGACCAATGCAAGGAACCTCTTCAAATATGAGTTGTTCTTCCGGGTTGTTATTATTGAAATCCAACCCAGAATATGTTGAACCATCTTGCCGTCTTAATTCAGATGTTCGCCACCTCACGAGGGATCCAGGATACAATGTGCCATTAGGTGAAACCTCTGTCACAACTACACCCACGAAGTCGGACCCTAGTTTCTCTTCTGACACTGCTTCCATTGGATTTATAGCTGTGATGATGCCTCTTCCGACTTCAATCTCACGAAGAAAGAGAATCACCTCATCCATCACAGCAGGCAAGCCATCATCTGGTAAACTCGTGCTACTATTTGTTTGTGACTCTGCATATTCTGTGTCAGCCTTGACTTCATCCAAATTCCACAATACAGGAGAACCCTCCTCAAATTCCATTCCCAGAACCTCAACATGCTTGTAAATGGTGTTCACCCATACGTACACACAAGATCCTTGGGCAATATTGTGACATGATGCATTATTATCTCGAACTTCCACAGTTCCAGTGCCAACTATCTCGTTGTTCCGAAGAAGACATACTTTATCTCCAGTATTAAACATATTGTCCTGCACATAAATAATTGTATTATTTATGATATCTGTTTATGCAATATTTTTAAGAAATCTGAATTACGGTTACTTAATAATATGCATATGCAATAATACATAATTATGTTTAGAGATAATATCTCATGTTTGATTAATACAACTGATGGGCGGGATTAATCCCGCCCACGAATCCCTCCGACGAGGAACGGTCGGCGGGATTAATCCCGCCGCCGACTCAACCCCTTCGGAGAGAGTCGGCGGGATTAATCCGCCTTGGACTCTCCCAAAAGAGCCGGCGGGATTAATCCCGCCGACTCTCTCGACGAGGAAGGTCGGCGGGATTAATCCCGCCGCCGACTCAACCCCTTCGGAGAGAGTCGGCGGGATTAATCCCGCCTTGGACTCCCTCCGACAAGGAAGAGGCGGCGGGATTAATCCCGCCGGCTCTTCCTTGTCGGAGGGAGTCCAAGGCGGGATTAATCCCGCCCACAATTTTACGACGGGGAATGGGTGGCGGGATTAAACCCGCACATAACTCTCTCCAAAACTATGATTTCAAAGAGATCTTGGGATAAATCCTGTCCCCAAATCTTTAAAACAGGGAAGTGGTGGCGAGATTAATCCCGCCACCCCTTCCCTACCTCCTAAAATGGTTGGCGGGATTAATCTCGCCGACAACTCTTTCTAATAAATTCTGGTAACTCTTCATCAGTTGAGAAGGTTATCGACGGGATTAATCCCGCCACTCTTTTTCAGTGGTGGAGAAGCATTGCCCGAGAGATGGTGGCGGGATTAATCCTGCCACCTCTTCGAAGAGGCGAAAAAGAAATGGCCGGATTAATCCCGCCGCCTGGTTAACCTAGAATATTAAGTTAAAAGGATATTTAAACGGATAAATCCCTAACGGAATATATTATAATCCTAATGCATTTCTAAACCCCTAAATTGTAATTTTAAGAGAGAATGTAAGAGAGTGAATCTTAATAAGTATTTTTAAATTGTTTATAATATTACTTGTAAACAGCACTGAAGGCGCCGTGCTTTCCTATAAAGAATAGCACCCAATTTAATTTACTTCCTGAGATGATCACTATGAAGAAAAAGAAGATCTAAAGAGTGAAAAATAAGAAAAGAAATGAAGAAACCCTTGCCGGAGAAAGAACCAGATCTGAATTTGAGTGGGAAATTAAATGCATTTTCAAATTTACATGTCAGACCGACAATACATATGTCAGAAATTTCAAATTTTTTTAAAAAGAACGAAAATAAAATTTAAAATGAGTTGACACAAATATCCGACACTCTGACATATTACTCTTCCAGTTCCAATGAGTATTTTAAAATTGCATTTAATGTTATTCAAGTGATTCAAGCTGTTTAATATTACGAAATTTTAGACTATATTCTACTTAGTTTAGTATTTTCAAGTATATTAATTATATATATATTATTTAATATATTATATATATTAATATATATATATATATATATAAATATATACTTATACTATAAATTGATATATTATTATGTATCATTTAATAATATTCATAGTCTGTTATATTATTATTATTTTCTTAATATCGAGTATTTAGTTTTCATTTCCTAGTATCAATGGATATTCTTTAATATTTTATTAATTTTGAAGAATTATTTAATATTAAACCTGATTATCATAATTAAATTAGTCTTGTTCTTAATTATTGCAGTAATTATTCTACATTTGTATATATTAATGGGATTTTCTCAATTAATTTGTTATTATTTCAAGAATATTCATGTGTTAAACCTTATTATCAATATTAAATTAATACACACTATGAACATTTTTAAATTATACATAATAATACATCATTTTATCTAATATATAGTCATATATAGTTTTAATAATATATATATTAATATCATTTCCTTAATTACTTGAGTAATTAATCTTCTTTATATTAATGGGATATTCTTTATTATTTTCTTATTATTCCAAGAATATTCCAATATTAAACATGATTATGATAATTAATTTAGTTAATTATTTGAGTACTTAATTTACATTTGTATATATTAATGGGATTTTCTCAATTAATTTCTTATTATTTCAAGAATATTTCAATGTTAAACCTTTTTATTAATATTAAATTAATATATATTATTAAAACTATATATGGCTATATATTAGATAAAATCATATATTATTATGTATAATTTAAAATATGTTCATAGTGTGTTTATTAATATTATTTTCTTAATTATTCGATGTTTGTTTTGCACACATATATAAACACAATCATAAATTTACACACGCATTACAAGAACTTACAAAAACACATATGCACACACATGCACAACCCTAAACCAAACTGAAGAAATATGTTGCTTCTTTATTGAAAACATCATGTTCAACGCATGTATGATATATGTACTCAATCTGTGTGACTGTATGTAACACATTGAATTTACATGTGTAATATTTATATTAAGCTTGTTGGGAGCAAACCCTAAACCCTAAACCCTGTGTATACATGTGTGTACAAAAATAATTTTTCAACACTCTCTCTTCACACCATGCATGATCCATCCTAAACCCTAAACCCTAAACCCTAATATGTAACACAATGAATTTACTCATGTAATATGTATGTATGTCTGTGTGTATACACGTGTGCATGTATATATGTGTACTCTGTATGTATATATGTGTACTTTCTGTCTTCTCTTACATACACACCATGCATGATCCATGTTAATATGTACTGTCTTTCTTCTCTCAAACATACACACCATGCATGATCTATAATATGTACTCGGTCTCTCTAATATTATGTACTAATATGTATGTATGTCTGTGTGTATAATACACACCATGCATGATCCATAATATGTACTGTCTCTCTTCTCTCATATACTATGTATGTATATCTGTGTATAATATGTGTAAGTATATATGTGTACTAATATATGCAATGTGTACAAAAATAATTTTTCAACACTCTCTCTTCTCTCATACATACACACCATGCATGATCCATCCTAAATCCAAAACCCTAAACCCTAAACCCATGTAATATGTATGTATGTCTGTGTGTATACACGTGTGTATGTATATATTATGTGTATTAATATATGCAATGTGTATGTATGTATTGATACACATGAAACTTTAACACTCTCATGGACACACACATGTTAAATCCCTGCATGATTTATATTTTTAAGGTGTATGTGATACACCCACGCACACGCACGCGCTAAATAATATGAAGAATATTCGTTTAGGGCGAATCTATATTTTATTCTTTTTAGGGTTTAAGTATATTCTCAGAAGGAATATTTATTAGGGTTAATATATATATTTAATTCCTTTAGGGTTTAGGTATATTCTTAGGGTTTCAAGAGGCGGCGGCTGTGAAATCGGCGGCGGCGGCTGTGCACACAGGTGAGATGTGTGTGTGTGTGTGTGTGTGTATGTATGTATATATGTATAGGAGTGTGCATATAAATTTATTTATTAGTTTTATCTCTCGCACACACACGCACACTCCTGTGTATGTATATGTGTGTGTGGGTGTGTGTTTGTTTATCTGTATGATTTTATTTGTTTCGCTCACACATGCATACACATGATATACATATACACATATATATATATACCTATATACATATATACATACATATATATGTGTACCAGTATCTGTAAATTTTTTTTATTGATCTATCTCTCCCACACACACGCACACTGCTATACACACACACACACACAGATATATATATATATATATATATATATATATATATATATATATATAATCAATGCATATTAACAAATAGTATACAACACTAGTTTATATATATGTTTATATATTCATATGGGTTATATATCTATATACACACATATATATATGTGTGTGTTTATCTGTATAATTTTATTTATTTATTAGTTTTATCTCTCGCACACACACGCACACTCCTGTGTATGTATATGTGTGTGTGTGTGTGTTTGTTTATCTGTATGATTTTATTTGTTTCGTACACACAATATACATATACACATATATATACCTATATACATATATACATACATACAACACTAGTTTATATATATGCTTATATATTCACAGACTCTCTCTTTTCTCTATGGATTATATATCTATATACAACATATATATGTGTGTGTTTATCTGTATAAATTTATTTATTTATTAGTTTTATCTTTCGCACACACACGCACACTCCTGTGTATATATATGTGTGTGTGTGTGTTTGTTTATCTGTATGATTTTATTTGTTTCGCTCACACGCATACACACGATATACATATACACACATATATACCTATGTACACACATATATTATGTGTACCAGTACTGTATAATTTTATTTATTTATCTATCTCTTGCACACACACGTACACTCCTATACATACATACATACATACATATATTATATATATATACACACACACATATATATATGTGTGTGTTTTTATCTGTAATTTTTTTATTTATTAATTTTATCTCTCGCACACACGCTAAGCCCCTCGAGCGGCGGGATTAATCCCGCCGCTATATGGTTGGGGCCATGGCGGCGGGATTAATCCCGCCGCCGCGGCCCTTCACGCAGGCTATGGGCGGCGGGATTAATCCCGCCGCTCTACGACAAACCGAAGAGCGGCGGGATTAATCCGCCGCCCATGGCCTGCATGAGGGGCCTCGGCGACGGGATTAATCCCGCCGCTCACCCATGCCCTGCGCGGAATGCGGCAGGATTTATCTCGCCGGCAATGGCCTGTGTGAAGGCCCTAATGGGCGGGATTAATCCCGCCGGATTCCGCGCAGGGCATTTACAGGGGATGGGCGGCAGGATTAATCCCGCCGCTCATGAGGCTAACCGAAGAGTCTGCATGAAAGATCCTGCACGGAAGGCTAACCGAAGAGCCTGCATGACATGTCCTGCGCGTAAGGCGGCGGGATTAATCCCGCCGCCCAGGGAATTCACACAGGACATGAACGGCGGGATTAATCCGGCCCCACGCTCATGCCCTTCGCGGAGGGCGGCGGGATTAATCCCGCTGCTCAGGCACTTCCGCAGGATATAAGCGGCGGGATTAATCCCGCCCCACCCATCCCTGTTCAAAATGCCGCAGCCAATATATATGTGTGAGCGCATGATTTACGAGAGGGCGGCGGGATTAGTCTCTCCGAACCTTCATTACCCGGTGGCGGGATTAATCTCGCCACCCTTCTTTTTTTCCTCCATTGGTATGTTGAATCAATCCCGACTAACTCTGTCTGAGACGGAGAAGGTTTACAAAATACCAATGGAGGGAACTGAGAAGGGTGGTGGGATTAATTTCACCATCCCTTACATGGTGGGCGGGATTAATCCCGCCGCGTACGCATGCCTTGCACGGAATCGGGCGGGATTTATCCCGCCGCCATTGGCCTGCCTGAAGGGCCTAGGCGGCGGGATTAATCCCGCAAGATTTCGCACAGGGCATTGGCGTTCGGCGGGATTAATCCCGCCGGACGCCAATTCCCTGCGCGGAATGGGCGGGATTAATCCCGCCGCCATTGGCCTGTCTGAAGTGCCTAGGCGGCGGGATTAATCCCGCCCGATTCCGCGCAGGGAATTGGCGTCCGGCGGGATTAATCCCGCCGCATAGGGATCGAGTGAAGGCCCTGGGCGGCGGGATTAATCCCGCCGAGTCTTCAATGCCTGTTGGAGGAATGAATCCCGCCACCCTTCCTTTTTTCTCCATTGGTGAGTCGGACCAATCCCAAACGTTTCTGTCTGAGACGTAGAAGGTTTTCAACATACCAATGGAGGAATTGGGAAGGGTGGGGAAATTCATTTAACCATCCCTTACATGGTGGGCGAGATTAATCCCGCCTCCTTTCTGGAGTCACTGAAGGGGTGTGAGAAATAAATCCTGCCCAGTTCTCTCTGAGACCGAGAAGGGTGGCAAGATTAATTCCGCACTCCCGTTCAAGGCCTCCAGAAAGGTGGCGAGATTAATCCCGCCCACTCTTTCAGGAGGCATTGAAGGGGTGGCGAGATTAATCCCGCCGCACCTTCCATGTGAATATATATGTGTATTAGTATATATAAGTTGCATATCTCATTTTATTTACTTTTATCATCTTATCATAATATTTCGAGTAAAAGCTAGGAATCTATGTAAAACTGTCCAGAGCTCACATTTGTGGTGGTTCTAAAACGAAATGTTATCTTTCTTTTGCACTAACACAAATGTGAGCTTCGGACAGTTAATTACGTCTACTTCTCTCTGTGTATTATTTTTGTATATTCGGGTTTATACAAGTGTGTGTGCGTTTTTATATAATTTATATTTATAGTGTATTATTTTGCAGAAGGACGATTTGATCAAACAAGGAGATCGAGTCATTAGTATGGAGTCGTCGTCAAATTCTGGGTAAGAATTAAAATAAAATCTGTTATACTCGGATACTTGAACTAATCATTTTTGTATTCAGATGTGGAATTGAGGTGACATTAAAGACAAGAGCAGGAGAAGAGATGGGCAGGGGGATTTGGAATCAACTTGGCCATATTTTAAGATAAATGGGAAGCGCATTGGAGCAACCATGGTTGCTGTCAAATTAACCTCTGTCACATCTCATGGACAAGCAAAACAATGGAAAGTAGATTCGCTAGTCAAGCACCCGAAAGCAGGCTGCGAACCCAGATTGGACGATGCTCGACACATATGCCTTGTTCCATCCAATGTCACGTTCTCGGATCCAGAGGTCGTCAGTTACAACATTAATTTCGGGTGGTTTTGTCGACTTGTGGATAATGACGTTCACGTGTTCACTAATGATGTTGACCTTGGAGTTCTTCTTCAACTCAACGAAAGCCCATCTATGGAGGGGATCCATCTGGATGTCTACTTCGAAGATCTTCAGACTCATCGAGTAGGTGTATTGTCAGGAGATATTGCTTCACAATACAGAAAATCAGCAAGTGGAGCAATCTTCCCTCTTCACATTGAAGAAGAACACAGCGACATCATAAGGAGATTGAGAGGGTGGCTCGGTCTCAGGTTCTCTACAGATCACGTTCAATTTGCTTAGGAGCTTTGGGAGCTGGAAGAGTGTGCCGAACACTAGAACAGCTGCAGTCGGGGATCACACATGTTGATTCGGATCGCAAAAGAAAATCATCAATCGTTTTGTCAGCTGCACCTGTGGCATCTCATGCTGCAATAAGTCACAAGGAAATGATGTTGGATGATAAGATTTATCCTTGTAGGGTTAAATATTGCAGCGTCAACCCAAACTTCAATTACAGGCCACTCAACCAGGAACGTGTAGCTGAGCTCATGGAGAAGATGAAGGACGACAATTCTTATACCGTTCCACATAATGCTGTTTTGTGTCCATACTATGAAAGAAGGAAGGGCGTGACAAAGTCTGGATCACAACACCAGAACAACTCATGAAGATTCAGACGGAGAATAAAAATCTATCAAGTACTACATCATTAGTGGCCAGCACACAATAACGGCAGCCCAACGACTTCTCGAGAACACAACAAAGGAACGATGGCAACAAAACTTTCCGAGCATACCCGTGAGAAGCTGACAAAAAGATCGGCGTTTTTAGCTAAGCCGAATCTCACAATCGAGCAGTACCATAAGTTATCGGCGGAATGGGACGCTGCCGACACCAACCACTACAACAGCAAAATATGGGAGAAGTTTAAACACACGCGAGCCGTGTGGGAATCTCTTCAGCGACCACAAAGAGCTACCGCAGGGAATACACAATCTGCGGAATACCGGGTAAGCAAATTGTTTGGGCGGGATTTATCTCGCCGGTATATTAATCTGTCTTTTTCCTCAGAGAGTTGAAGAAATTGCAGCAGTTGATTTTGCCCAGGTGGGCGGGAAGGAAACATCCTTTCTGATGATGTTGATTTCTTGCCCCGAAGATAGGATCTTTGCCAAATGGTTGGGGATTATGGAATCCTTTTCAAAAGGAACACTGAAGAAGAAGCAGACAAGTGAAGGGGAGCCCTCAGAAAAGTCTGCAACCCAGTAAGACGCCGAAGGCTAAGTCTGTTCAATCTACAAAGGATGTAGACAACGATTTCAAGCTCACATGGTTGAAGCCTTTAAATGGAACAACGATGGAGGAGATGGAAGTCTTGGCTGATTTGGTGATCGATGGCAAACTACAAATTAATAACAGCAGCCCAACCTCTCCTTTTCATCTCAAGGCAATGGAGTTGAAGACGGTCAGGCATTTCAAGGAGTGGTTGGGAATACACTGCCACAAACTGGGTTGGACCTCGACTTCAACATATGAAGAGGTCAGCAAATATTTGCATGTGACGAACGATGATATGCTTGTCGAATGGGTGAACCAATCGGAAGATCTGGGCAAGAATCTATTGCACGCCAACGCCAAAAAGGAGAACATTGGGATGACGCCTTCTCTTATGGCAGTCCTTCAGCAGCGGAGAACCGAATTGAACCTTATAAAGGAGGATGCTACGAATCACGACAAGCCCTACAGATGTTTGTTGTTAGATTCGGAGACTTTATGGGGTAACATCACTGCTTGTAGGAAACCGTTTCAATTGTTCGTGATGGATCGGCGGGTGTCAAAAAATCTTTCGACAGATAGGGCACTAGAGGATCTGGTGGAGAAACTTAGCCGTGCAAGCATATACATAGAAGGTATTTATTATTGAATTCATGCTTGCGCTCTTCACTGATACCTACTTTTTCAGGTATTTATTTCTTGATTCTTGCTCATGTCACCGATACTTTTGCCTTCGCCTTCGCCAAGAAGAATAGACATCGTTGGACAGGATTTTATATGAACGATGCTAATCCCAAGTGCATTGATACGTTGTTCACTTGGTTGTTAGGAATGCGCCAAACAATTTCAAGCTTCCAAATGACTGGCCAGGCATCTGTTTGCACTCCAACGGCCCTGAACCTCCATCCGATACACCGATAGGTATGAGTGACGTATTCGGCAATGTACGTTATCCAAACATTACAAGTCAAGCGGCACGGAGCATCGTCAACTTGATAGGGGTCCTCACAGTGATGCGTGGGTTTTTGACTACTGCACTAGGGGGTCCGTCTTGAAGGAGTGTTACCTTCGGCATACATGTGTGTTTGCCGTTGAAAGGATAAGACCATGGTTGAGGACCTGAACAAGTGGATAGATTGGGTCTCAACTGAGTACCCCAACGATTCCATAAAGGCGTATTTGAGAAAGTTCCCTCCAGATAAGTGCGATAGCTCTGAAGGTGAATCTGGTTCAATCTCGGAGTCTGAGAACGAACTTCAATCAGATATTAGACCGGAAGTTATCTCGAGGAGTACAGAACATTCGCACACTCCAGGACCCATGGAAACATCAATAGAAGATGCAGAAGATCTTGAACCATCTCACAAGCGGCTTAGACCTTCTTCGCCTCACTCAGAAGGTAATAGCGAAGAAGAATTGATAATGAATTGATAGAGTGATGAATAGTTGTAAATGAGTGTAACATAAGGCATTTTTGTATATTTCTTTTATATTTGTACAGAAAATAAATTCTCAAGGATTAATGAAGCTTTTAGTTCAAACATGGGTCACACATTAACAAGGTAAATAATATACCTTGATAATTTTAAGGTCAGCTAATTATCATTTTGCAGATGTAATGAAATAATTGAGAACATGGATTTTCAGCATTGCCATGAGGTAAGAGAGGGGTTTGGCGACAATTTCTTGTGCCACATGTCAGAATGACAGAGTTCATGCAGGAAATGGATAATAATGCAGCTCAAAACATCGTTACCATGGGGGCCACTTCATCATCATTTTTATTGGCTTCAGTTCCGAAATCAATTTCTTCAGCGCATGCAATATCTGAATCTTGTAAGGATGATGTACAATTAAATGATGAAGGGATAGGCAACGAGATAGTGGCAACGGATAAATGTGAAAGGGAGCAAACAAGTGATTTGCAAAGTATTCAAGAGGCAACGCTATCTCATGTTACTCATGGCCATATTGTGTTGTTGGATGTCAATGGTGTTCTGCTTCATCGACAAAGGCCCGAGGATAGAAAAACAGAAATCAAACAAGGAGATTTCATTCCTTGTCATGGTAAATTTCGATATGATATTATTTTTCGTCCAGGGTTGGATCGTCTCTTTCAAAAGCTTAAGGAGATGGGTGCGCTTGTGGGGATTTGGTCATGCATGCAGATTCATAACTTAACACCGCTGTTGAATTTACTTAAGAAACATTGTAGTGTTGCAGAAGAGGTGATTCGTAAAGATTGGATTTTTGACCAGCGAATGTGTCATAAACCTCTCGAATTTCACAATATAAGAAAGGAAAGCAAGCCATACTTCTTCAAGAATGAAAGAATAATTGGGACTCATGGGGAGATCAGTCGCTTAAGGATAATGAAGAACGCACAGATGTTAGTAGTAGACGACTCTCCTCAGAAGGCTATGCTCAACCAAAACATTGCTTGTATTCATCCAATCACTTTCGATCCATATTCTGATACCGATATCATGGATGAGCTAGTGAACTACTTGGATACGTGCCTCAGAAAGAAGAATCTCGAAAATTTTTGTGAGCAGTATCCACCGTATCATACATTTCCTGAAGCTTTTCTTTCTCGTGATATTGAATTTTATAAAATGAAGGATAGCAACCGGGCGCTTTATAATATTATTCTTAAGGAACGTCAGTTTTTAGATGAGCCTTTATGCAGACCTTCTCTTATCACATCTTATGTATTAACAAGGATGGCAACTCCCAATTGCATTCGTGAGAGTGTTAAGTGGTGGCAACAACATCAAGATATTGACCAAAATGATTTGATTAATCCGGAGAGTGATGATTTAGACAAAATGAAAAGATTTCTTTGTATGATAGAAAGAAAGTATTTATAAAAAATTAACATGTTGATAAGAAAATGATTTCATTTGTAATTATGTTTGATAGTATTTCTTCATTATTGTAAACTATTTTTAGAATAATATGAATATTCTAAGATATTTTAGGAATATTCCTTACTAAGTAAGGTTATTGAAGGATTAATTAATTAATTAATTAATATTTAAGGCTTAATTACATATTAATTAAATGATTAATTAATAATTAAAACTTAAGTATTAATTAGTAATTTATTTTATATTCCCATTTTCACGTATCATGCCCACTTTAGTTACACGTGCATTATCCTTGCATTACATAAATTGTGTACGTACCTCTCTCTCTTTCACTCACACACACACACACATTAAGTTGTGTAATGAACATATGTATGCATAGGATCTACAATGAAACTTAGTGGAGTCTGGGATACACATTGCTAGTTACAGTACTAAATTCATGGACATTAACAGCAAAAGTAGAGTAGCAAAAGGTCTTAACAAAAATGAGCACCAATACAACCAAATTGAGCGCTCCTCCCACAGCCACAGGCTCACTTGCAATTGGATCCACAAGGACAAGGATTTCCAATGGACAAGCAACTGCATTCACAAGTAGCACCGAATGTGCTTCAAACCACCACACCATCACTATGCAAAGTCCGAGGAGTGTGCAACCAAGACTACCTTTTGCATTGTGGAAAGCCAGAGTTGTTCCTGCCCTTGTTTCTCTACTCGATGAGCATGCTAACTTGGTAGCTAAAGCATTAGTAGTTGCACTTTTTACATTGGTTTCTGACTTAGACTATTTAGAGGTGTGTGTGTGTGCATGTGTGTAGTGTCAAGTAGATGAGATGTATGGCAAACATTGGACCTCTCTATAGTGTATAAGTATGCTAAGTTCTATTAATCGTGTGTTATTAGTTTTGTGTTGTTCCATGTGTATACGGCTGTGTACATATATATATATATATGATGTAGAATAATATAATGTGTGTAATGTGCAACTTACGCACACCATACATACTCCTGCATGTATTTATGTATCCTAAACATGTTGTTTAAAGGTGCGTGAGGTTATCCTTTGATTCAAGAGATATCCAATTATTTCTGAATTAATTGGAGTGTGTGGTGCATGTGTATGGAAGAGAAAAGGAAAGAAGGGGATCTTCAACCAAACAATACATGCATATATGTTACATACTACCAAGTGAGATATATAGAAATATAGAGGTATATGCAAATAGTATGCTAAATCGATAATATATAAAATACCGATTTAATAACTACCTGTTTGTCAAGTGGTTGAACACAATGGGCACTATAGAATCTCATTTGTGTCTTTAAATTCTAACTTTAAATAGAAAAGAGAGCCTGCACATCGTGTTTATCAAAAACAAGTGTAAAGGAGATCAATTGGCAGTCACTATATGTTATGGCGCTTAAATGACATTAGCCCTAGAGATTCTCCACAAGATCATGCACCTCCTTTACATTTATTCTAATAAATAAGAGAGCCTAATAATAATATGTAATATTGCCATTTTATGCATGGTATCTATATAACTAAGCAAAATTACCCAATTATTTGGCTATTATCGAAAAAGCCATGTAGGCACCACATAAATGCATGTAGATGTTATATTTTAAATAACATGCAAGTGAAACCAAATTGTCGGTAAAATAAATAATTTATTAAAATTTAATTGGTTGAGGTAATAATCACCCACTAATGGAAAGTGCGCCTTATTCTATGTTGGAAAGCATGGGCTAAGTTTTTAATCTCACAATGGTGCAATTTCATAATTTCATAATAAGCTTTTAAAATGGTGAATTAACTACAAATTTAGTTAAAATTTAATTAATTATGGGACACTTCTGTAATCCTTTTTGTTAACTATCATAGTTAATTACAAATTTTAATTTCCTTTATATTTGGATTAAATATTTTATTCTATGCTGAAAAGCATGGGCTAAGTTTTTAATTTCATAAGTGCATTATTTTCTTACCCTTTTAACTAGGGTTTTCAACTTATGGAGTTTGACTTAGATATGTGTCATATACCTTAATCTAGTATCAAATTTAAGATGTACTACATAGCAAACTAAGTAAGATTTTAATTCTCTTTTTTGCATTCTCTTCTTGCATTAGCATAAATGTCTAGATTATCGATAGGATTATTTTAACACATCTTTACAATTTTGAATTTAACAATAGAGGATTCATATTCAATAATATCTCAATACAGTTGGAATAGATCAACGCTAAAATAATTGGTCACAATGTTAAAGTTTTGGCATTGTTGAAGGCCAAATGGGACAAATCACATTATAAGGTTTGAATAAAAGAACCTCTACAAAATCTGCAAGACTTCACTAGGAAAGAATAGTCTTAGTGCGCCAAGGATTTCAAAGTCATGGTTGGATTCCTTAAAAACAAAGTATTGATGATCTTTTAAAAATTTTAAACTTGTAAAAGATTGGATGGGGGTTCAAGAAACTAAATAAATTGACAATTTCAACATCAAATAAAACTCAAATCAGCTCCACACTTCAATCAATACTCGTTTCAACTTTTTAAAAATAATTTCATGAGCATTATTTAATTTTAATTTTTAAAGTGTTAATAACAATCATCTATCGGAGGCACAATTCCTATATTTTATACTGGCAACTTCTACTAAGGATTCTGAGGTTTGTGAGAGAGGAAAAGAGAGTTCACAATCATTATTTATATGAATTGATAACCGTAACTAAGAAAAAGAACTTTAATGTTTAGAATTTTAAATCACAATAACAAAGAGTTTTTAAAGCATTTTCAGAGCAAGTAACAATCAAGAATCAACTTATAAATCATCTTCTTAACTTAGAGGAGTTAGTCAGAAAATATGAATGACGACTTTGGGTGATGGCTAGAGTGATTGCAATGTTAGGGGAGGCAACTCTCTGTTGCTGCCAGTCTTAGTCTGAGGCTTGACAAGCAATTGCATATATATATATATTATTAAGTTTTATTTGTTTTAATTTTTTTGTTATTTTGTAGCTTTGTTGATGTGCACTAAGGATTGTTTCTGAATATAAACGACCCATTATAAGTCTTTTTAATTATTGCTCAAGCAACTTTTTAAGCTTTACGAGCAAACAACTTTGGGACACAATGCATTTATTATGTCCTATATAAAGATGAGGATGAGGAGAAGCATATCATCAAAATTTTATGTCCCAAAATGAGGGTTGATGAGGTTTTTAGCTTTAATAGTTTCTTTAAATTCTTAATTTAATAGGTTTAGCAACTATACAATCCTTTGGTGATGAGGTGTGGTGAGTGAAATCAAGATCATACACTTGGTTTGATTGTTTACTTTTAAATTATTATGATGATGATGATCAACAACAGTTACTCTTCTTTTGAATAAAACATGAAACTTTGAAGCATAACATTCACAATTTCTCTATGCATTTAAACAAGAAAGATCAACTATTAAGCAGCCATTCCACCACAAATCAAAATTGTAACTACAATTTACAAGTTAGTGTGGGGAGTTAAGGTGGTTAGTATTAATCACATGACACAAGTTAGAATTTGCACTGATAAAAGAATAGCAAGCTCAGTTATGAACTTAGGAACTCTCACTACATGTACTTCTGTATTCACCAAAATAGATTTGCATAGTGGGTATCATTAAATTATTGTGAAGGAGGTAAATATTTACAAAATTGCTTTCAACAATTTAGAGGAATTAAAGCATAGTGAGTGAGTTTGTTTTGGACACATGTGATGCTATTTAGGAGGCATTTCAACATCTCATTTGCATGGAGATAAGTTAACTATGTGTGGTGCAAAAGTACTTGGACTCAAGAACTTAAGTGACTTAACTGCTGGTGCCGAAGCATTCTTCACCACATGATATATTCGATTAGAATATACCAAAAAATAGAATATAATGAACTTTAGAGTCGACGAATTTGTCGTGAAAAACGTTTAGTACAATCACGAGCCAGCATAATAACCTCCCAGCACCATCTTGCCCTCCATACTGGGCAGCATGCTGACCTCCGTATGGCATAGCATATGCAGCAGCCAGTAATCAAGGTGTGTATGGCAAAAATCCCAATGTCTTACATACCTATATATGATATATTACACACACTAACATCTATATAGACATTTTAACTCCCTCTTGGCCAATACGTATATTCACTTGTTTAAGTGCGTGTAGGTATAAATGTACATAAGCGAAACCTAGAGGATGACACATGTCTTAATATTCGGCTTAAATTTATTTAAGAAACTATAATTATAAATTTAAAATATTACGATGGAGTATATACTAAGAGATACTTGGATGGCTAAAATAAATTATAATCATAAAATTTTTAGAATATATTTTAATAATAATCGAAGAACGCAATATATATATAGGTTAATAAGATTGTTTAAATTTATTATATTAATCAACTCGTTGAAAGCATCATAATATATATATAGAATTTATATATTATTAATATTTTTTTTATGAATTTGTATACTTACATTAAAATGAAAGTTATTATAATATTTTGATTATTTATTAAACACATCTAGTTATTTAAAACACATACATTGTATATGAATAAGTTTGGAATAACATATTTCTATTTACATTTATAATCTATATTTAAAAATACATAATAAAGTGTGTGTGTGTTTATAATATATATATATAATTTTATTTGTATATTGATTTAATTTTTTTTAATAAATAATTAATACTTACATTGTTTATTTTAATAATAAAGTTTAATTTTAATTAAATGGTAACATGTATTAAATGTTCAGTTTTATTTACATTTGATTATGATAATAATACTATTATGTCATATAATTATTACACAAAATATATAAATGTTGGCATGTAGCGTTTAATGATATGTCCTGGAGGTTCAAATGTTCAACATTTGTATATTCTGTGAAAATATTTTTAAATTACTTAAAACATAAATATTATTAAATAAGTCTTGCATTACCAATAAAATATAAAAGTATATATTTTATAAAATGATATATATTTCATTTTCTAATAATAAATTCATTGCCAGGTAACATATATCAATTAATATACCCTCTCTATATATAGACACACGCACGTGTATTTATGTGTATTTTTATATACATTGGTATTATACACATTCACATGGATATACATTTGTATATATGTGTAAATGAGTACTTAAGTTTAGAATTAATCAATTAAGAAAGCGTATTATCTCTTAAACCTTAAACCCTCGGTTTTCAAATGCTGTGCTGTTCTTTGGCGATGGCGGTGTTAATGGCGACTGTGGCGCACCCACAAATGGGCAGAGCTTCAAAATGGGTACAAGAAACACTCGTCGGATTCCAAGGCGCTGCACTGTAGTTGCCAAATTTGCACTTCATAAGCTTCCCTATCCAATGGTATGTACATAAAATATGTATATATTATATATTCTATATACAAAATATAGAATATATGTACTGTTTTGTCAAACTAATATACAATGGTTTATTTATGTTTTGTTTAAAGTAAGAGACTGTATATTTATATTTATGTTTATACACAAGTGTACAGGTGTGTCTAGTGTATCTGTTCTTATATGTATGCTATATGGATCTATATGTCTGTGTCGTGTAATGTAAATGTGAAGATCTATACATATGCTATAGAGTTTGTGTGTGTGTGCGCGTGTGTTTTTGTGTGTACTTACAGATGTGTGTGCATATGCAAAAGTGAAACAAAGTCTCTTTTGAAGTGCATATAATGGTATGTTATAACTAACAAAGTTTTGTCAAAATATAAGACTGATATACAACACACACATGCGCGCGCGTACGTAACGTGTGTGTGTTGTGTGTATATGGCAACACATAATTACAGATAGTATCTTGCAGTTTTGTTTTAATATTTTTCTTATCATGTTATATACAATGTATATATATTTTTTATGTTCATATATTTATGTGTATAGAACGCTTTGGAACCACATATAAGTAAGAAGACACTCGAGGTTCATTGGGGGCAACACCAACGTACATATATCGAAAACTTAAACAAGCAGATTGAAGATACGGAGTTAGAGGGACCTCTCTTGAAGACATTGTTAGAAAAACTTACAACAGAGGTAGCCCACAGCCTGTATTCAACAACGCTGCTCAGGTGTGTGTGTGTGTTTGGCACGTACGTTGTATATGTCTGTACATGTAATAGTGTTGGGTACAGATGGAATGTATTTATGTATGTGTGTGTGTGTGTGTTATATAGTTATAATTTTAGATGGTTATTTGTTTTTATTATTTATTTTCAGGCATGGAACCATGATTTTTTCTTTATGAGCATGAAGCCAGGGGGAGGGAAGGCCCCTACAGGGGAAATTGGTGAACTAATTGACAAACACATCGGTTCTTATGATGAATTCGTTAAACAGTTTAAAGTAGCTGCAAGTTCTCAGTTTGCGGCTGGCTGGACATGGCTTTCACGTAATCTCTCTCTCTCTCTCACACACACACGCACGCACCACACACACACCACGTATGTAGATAATTGTTTTCTTTTAAATACTAAATCAGAGTATCTTTCATGTGAATATTTGCAGTTAATGATGCAAAGCTAGTGGTTGAGAAAACTCCAAATGCAATCAATCCTTTAGTTTGGGACCACATTGTAAACTTTATATATAATATATATATATATATATATATATATAATATATATATATATATAATATATATATTATATTATACATTCTTAAGTGTGTGTGTGGCGTGCGTGGGTAAACACTATGGTACTGACTTCCCCTTATTTATTTTGAGCAGCCTTTGCTTGTGTTGGATATATGGGAGGTAAGTTTTCTATATAATATTAACGGAGTTTACCAAAATTTAAAGTATACTTTATATATATTAACTTTTTTTTGTCTTCAGCATGCATATTATTTCGATTACGAGGTAAGCTCTAATACATTTATTTAAAAAATATTAAAAATTAATTTTATACAGAGCCGTAGAATGGAATATGTGAATATTTTCTTGGAGGAGCTTGTAAATTGGGACATAGTAAATGCAAGCTTGATCGAGCAAGGCTTTTATGAACTGGGGTGAACCAGATTGGGAACTGTTTAGGAAAAACCGTGAAGTACTTAGACCATATGAGCCTGGAGAACTCCCACCTTACTAGGTAATACACACACACACATATGCATACATGTGTGTGTATGTATATTACACGTCGTATGTATATGCACTGTGGACATGTATGTCACACACATATATCTAACATTAATTGGAGTTGTAGATAACCAACGTTCTCCCTCCTTTACTCCAGATTATTGAGTATTTGATTAAAGAAATTGTAGTGTTTTCATTAACAAGTTGACTAATTCGAGCTGCTCTGTGTGTGTGTGTGTGTGTGCATAAATACTACACACAGATACTTATCTTATACAGAATAATTTCAGGAAAACACTATGTATGCTAAGGTGTATACACTTATATATACTACTTGAACTTAATAAAAATTATATACATATAAATGTTATAATATGTATATTATTTATATATTCAATGTTTACTTAATATTAGTAATTTGCATCAAATAAACAAACCCTGCAATAATAATTTTCCTTATTATTGTATTAAAATGATATATTTGTTCAAATATGTAACGGAAATATTCTCTCTTTATGGATTTAATCTAATTACAGTATTTGTATATATATATATATTATTTATTATTCTTAAGAACCCTGGCATAAATATGATTATGTATATATATAATTTTTATTTCTATAAATAATACCTTAATATTATATACATATAAGTTAAGTGTGAAACATGAAGCACGGCCGAGAATGTAACGTAGATATTGTCTGCATATGACTAAATAAGTTACCTCCTTGAAGCAAAATATATTTTATAATGTGTACACACACACACGCGCGCACGCACGCACGCACGCGCAAAACAAACAAGATAATATATTATAAGGAGAACAAACAAACAAGAGTTAAAATATATAGTTTTATTTTGGATTTAGTGTGCACATGCCAAGCAATTATATTGCACAAACAAACCAGGCTTCTCAGTGTGCTAAATTACACAAGACAGAGAGTCAAATACAAGACCCGATAAAGACGTGCATTCCCCTAACCTAACTATAAAACCGTCCGGCATCAACGGATAACAGCAAGCCACGTCATCCCCACGCTCTTGCCACGTGTAGGCAAGCCGCGAGACAAGTGGTGCATGTGTTGATCTGATCCGTTGAGCAACGTCCACGTGATCGCCGTCAATATGAACCCTAGATGTAAAGTTTTACAAAGTGTTAAAAATATGCAGTCGTTTCACTTTTAGCCATCTCCTTATTTTAACAGGCGCTTAGTTATTGTGCTTTTTCCAGAAGTTCATGATGTCCTCTCTGCTAGTCACTTGGGGGTTGGTAACGGGTAAACAATACTGTTGTTGTCCGGCAGGCAGTATGGAGGATTCTTCTTCGGTGTCACCGAATTCATCCGAGGACCAGAACTCCGACGGGTCGTCGCCTGCGTGCTCCAAGATCAGGATCAGGTGCAGCTACGGAGGTAGGATCCTGCCGAGGCAGCACGACGGACAGCTGAGGTACGTCGGGGGAGAGACCCGGATCCTCCTGTGGAACAGGAGCATCACTCTGGCGGAGATGATGGGGAAGCTCGGGGAGCTCGTGGGGAGGGACGGCGTGGTTGTCAAGTACCAGCTACCGGACGAGGATCTGGACGCACTTATCTCCGTGGTCACCGACGAGGACTTCTCCAACATGCTCGACGAGTACGAGAAGCTCAAGCAGAGGAGGACGGACACCACCGGGTGTGTCCGATTAAGGCTGTTCCTGTTCTTCCCTGTGAAACCGGAGGAACAGGGCTATCCGGGAAGGGCCAATGTGAGGCAGATGTCAGCTCCGGTGTACTCCCCGATAGCCGACCAGTCAACGATGGTCAATGAGGACTTGGACAGACTGCACTGTCCATCGTGTCAGTCCACCGTTCGTTGCCAGGTGAGTGACGGCTACATTTCCTATTACCGAGTACCTCGCTCCGGCTGCAAATGGATGCCGTCGAGGTTCCAACGGAGGATTGACAACAACTGCCTGCCGAGGTTGGTACAGATGCAACCGCATGTGTGCGAACTCTACCATCGTCACCGTCTCATAGCGGAATAAACCGATATGAGACTGAGTGAGAGATGAATATATATAATATATATAAACATAAGTTTAGCTTTTGTGTGCTTACTCTCTCACGCA
Organism: Selaginella tamariscina; assembly: GCA_003024785.1. Lineage (NCBI taxonomy): Eukaryota > Viridiplantae > Streptophyta > Lycopodiopsida > Selaginellales > Selaginellaceae > Selaginella > Selaginella tamariscina. Next base: position 134,854 of record PUQB01000039.1, read on the forward strand.
CTCTCACGCACACACACTGTTCAAAAAAACACGTGTTTATTTACATCCGATACAATCTCAAAGGGTTATCAGCGAGGAGTCACGCTACTGAAGGCACAGACGGCGGCGGAATATGCAAGAATCATTAGAGCGAGTACGATGACATCGATAATAGCGACAGTCCTCCAGCGGTCCTTCACCTGCTGGAGTAAACCCGCCTTGCACGATTCGCATCCAAAGCACAGATCGTTTTTGTTCCATCTGTAACAGTCGGGTCCTTCTGTGGTGAAATCGCCCCAAACCAATTTGTTGCATTCCTGAACTGGTATCCACATGCCACCGGCGGCTTGCAACACCCGGACTGCTAGGTCAACATGTGTTAGTTGTGTGTGTGCGTGCCTGCGTGCGTGCTAGAAAGAGAGACACACACTTGTGTGTGTGTGTTGTGTGAGAGAGAGAGAGAGAGGAGAAACACATACACACACAAGTGTGGCGTGTGCGTGTGTCTCTCTCTCACACAAGTGTGTGTGATAGAGAGAGAAGCACACACACACACACTTTGTTCACGTGAACATATTTGTTTGTCTATGAGAGAGAGAAACACACACATACTTGTGTGTGTGTGTGTGTGTGAGAGAGAGAGAGAGAGACACACACACACACACAACAATTTGTGTGTGAGAGAGAGAGAGAGCGAAACAACTTGTGTGTGTGAGAAACACACCACACACACTTGCCTCGATTGGAGAGTTCAGCTTGATCAAAAGCTTGTAGCGTCTTATAATCCTGTGCCATTTCTTGACAACCTCGGAGTCCTTAATACAGCTCGTAATTAACCTCCAACTCCTACGGTCCTCTACACGGTTCCTAAGCCGTCCGAGTAGTCGTCAACGCAAACTCTTTACACTGCAGAACATACATTAATATATATATATAGAAGAGAGAGAGAGAGAGAGATGTACCTTGCAGCGATGCCATGACCATTTCTACCGAAGTACGACGAATGTGAGAGAGTGAAAGCGAACAACGTAAGAATTGCAAAAGCATGGTGACCAAGTAAAGGGCGAGCAAGCCGGATTCCCATTGAGAGACGACCGGCGATTCCCGCAAGGGAAACGAGGATGGTGGCAGTACCAATGGCTATTACAGGGCGTTCCAGGAACGAACGCAGTCCGTGCTGTGCTTTGTTGCCAGCCATATTCCTGTGCCCAGTACCACTATACCGCACAGCGTGATTGTACTGAGTACGGAGACCGCTATGCTGCTCACGGCTACTGTTACGGCCCTCGCCATGGGTTGACGGTTTTGTGTGTGGAAATGCCGTTTATATATTGTTCTATAGACGTATCTAATGCTCTAAGTATCTTTGTACAACTAGAAACCATCAAACAGGAGCTTTTATATAATCATATCTATATCACACACATAACAATTAGAAAATGAACACACACACACACACACACACAGCAATATTTGTCTTTACATATATTTTACGTATAAGTATCGCAGTTTAAGTAAAGTATCTAGCTTTGCTGAGACTTAGGTTCTAGTGGAAGCCATTATTAAAATAGGAAAGTTATATACTAGAGTAATTGATTATATGAAATTAAACTAAGTTACATTATAGACTATATTTTAGGATTGAATAAAAAAAATTAGCAAGTAAATAAAATAATTTGCACTTACTTCTAATAATTATTTAAATAGTAAAGCTAAAACTTATAAAAATAATTTAAACTAGAATAAAAAACAAAGTTATTAGCTACAAGTTTATCTGACGTGGAATATAGGGCTTACTTGGCAGCATGTTAGTGCGCGGGGACTTCTGGTTCGTCAGAATTCTGTGAAAGTGAAAGTCAAGATGGAGATATATACGACCGGAATTGTAATATTCTTAATTAGCTTAACCATATTTAATTAATTAGCTCATTTTATATTTTCCTACTTCAATGCAGGTATCATCACCTAAATCTCCCTGGAGTCCCAAGGTAAGTAATATATATTTAAGTTAAGCTCATTAAGCTAAGCATGATTAACTAAATATTATATGTACAGGATGGTACTCCAACCAGCACTGAGCAAACAGATAGACACCTGCTTAGCCGAGAGTCAAACCTCAGCGAGTATAATTTATATATAAAACTAAAACTAAATTTAATTAGCTAATTAATTATTAAGATTTGATTTTGTTTCTAAAGGCTATGGTCGAAAACACCGTTTCAAATGCCTCCGGACGAGGAAGTATTACGAATGCGGTCCTTGGAGAAAGAAAAGCTAAAGGAGCAGAAAAGAAGGGAAAACTTGCTACCTATTGCTGATAAAACAACATTTGCTTCCAAGCTCGGATCCACAAGATGGTCTAAAGAACTTAGACAAGTATGTGTGATGCGTGCGTGGGCGTGCGTGTGTATATGAACAAAGACTCTACATATATACAAGTTTGTCTAACTTGACATACTAATAAAACTATTAGTAATAATATATTTGTTTTTACCTTCATTTTTCCCAGGACTTAATAGATATTGATGCTCAAATTGCCAAAGAAATGGAGAGAATGAGAAGTGTCACCATACTTCCAGTCGAGCACTATCACAAAGAAAAGGTTAGTATTTTATAATATAATTAATATATAATATTATAAATTAAGCAAAATAATAATACAGAGTTTAGTGTATAACATATACAAGGTTCAGCAGGTTCATACCCGTATTACAGGAAAATATGGCCGAGTTTATTGCAAAGAAAAGAGAGATATTCCTTGTGCAAATGAGCCTAGATACCAAGAGAGCCGAGATTAGGAAACTCGAGGACAAAATTTTCCAAAGAGAAGAGGTACAAATTAATATTATTAATATCCAACGGACACACAAACACAAACACACACACACACACACACACATTAAAATTATGTTCCATCTGTGATAGGCTTTAAGAAAAAGTGAGGAAATGCTTGCAGAAGACAGCCTGGAGTTTGATGCATTTTTGAAGAAAAATGACGAAAAGGTAAATTATATCAGCACACACACAAACACAGATACACACACCCACACACCCACCCACACACATACACACGCACACATGAGATTTATGTTTATTTAAACAGGTCCAAGAAGCAATTAGAAAGGCTGAGCAGCAAACAAGACTCAAACAGGACAAGGCATGGAAATTATTATTAACTATAACTTATGTGTATTCTATAATGTGTCTCTATATGTAATACATATAGTATTTAATTAACTATAACATGAGTGTAGGTTGCAGAAGCTAAACGGCTCAACAGTAATATCTCTACTTTAAAAAGAGACCTGAACAAGGTATTAACTCCCCCGAGAGAGAGAGATAGAGGGTTGTGTATATAGCTATTTATACATCTAATGTATATTATAATTTTGCAGTATAAAGAGCAACTAGACGAATGCAAGAAGTATAAGGACTTCCTTGTAAAACTTACTCCTAAAGAGTGGTTTGAAGAACAAACACAATTAAAAGCTGCACAAAAGAAAGAAAAGGAAGTAACACCTACACCTCCTACACCTGGGAGCACGCCTGAAGCTCCTACAGGTATCACACATACACATGTGCAGGTGTACTCTGTGTGTGGGTTTCACACACGCAACTTACAAGTGTATATGCAGAAGATGAGGAGGCTGAACAAGAGATCATGTTTTTCCACCATCCTATTCAAGTAAGTGCTGTTAAGAGTTTCATGCAATCTCTGTGTGAGTATGTGAGTGTGTGAGTGTGTGGGCATGTATATATGCTTAATTAACTCACTTTGGGGTTTAGCTATTAGAAATATACACAGAGCTAGAAGAGAAGAATTTAACATTAATGCAAGAGTGCCAAGACAGTGAGAATGTACTGGAAGACCTTCGAGCAAAATTAGGTGAAACAAGGGCAAAAAATGACGAGAAAATCACTAACTTACGCAGCCAACTACAGGTACATATAATATTACACACACACACACACACACACACACACACACACACACCACACACACACACACACACACACACACACACACACATATAGTAATTTATTTATAATTTTTATAAATAGACATTGAGAGCAGCACTGAGATTACAAGACGAGACACAAACAAGGCTTCAAAATAAAACGATCCTTAACATGGTTGATAGGAAGTATGAAATAACTTCTGAGGATATAATGGCTAAGGTAGCAGAGGTTTATGCACGGTGTGGATTTGAGATCGACCCTTCGCTAGGTGTCATTCAAATGCTAACAAATATCGAGGTGGGTTTATTTATTTATTTCAACTTAATAATTAAAACAGTTTAAGTATAATTATGCAGTCTAGGCTTGAAGAGAATGTATTAGCATTAGAAGGTATACCTCATGACTTCATTGAGCAAACAGAGAAGAGTAGGGAAAAAGATAGACGTCTTAAGGTCCGAGCCGAGAGGCTCGAGAAAGTCAGAGAGGACCAAGAAAGACGTGCCATGAGGAGTTTAGAGCGTGCCCAGGTTATTCATTAATAATTATAATCAATATTTAATATTTACTTTATAATCATATGGTATCAGTATATTAATACACATTGTATGCACATACATACATTATGTGTATATTTCTACAGGCGCCTGTTCACAAGCGGATAGGAAAACCGATAATGTTTAGGTCTTATTTAAAGAAAAAGATGAAAGAGAAGGTGCAGGAGGTTACAAAGTCGGGTGATGAGAAAGAACTCATGGATTTCCTTGCGCGTGCTTACTAAGGTAGGATATTCTCATTAAACAAGGGATATTCTCATTAAACTGGGAGTAATTATGTAATGCAGATACGAGTAAATAAAGAGAGGCAGAAAGAAAACGGCAGAACAATGAATTGCGCAAGCATTCAATTTCCCACCATTTCCACCATCGTTTTTTCTAAATATTTAAATTTGTTTTCTAAAAGGACAATTAATAAGGCCATTAATGGCCTTTACGTTTAGTTATTTTCTAAACAGACAGAGTTCTCTGCATATGGAGACTATTCCTGAAGAGTCCTCTTCTCAGACAGGCGACAATGATAGTCTGCATAGAAGATCTTGCTCCAGGTACACATAGACATATACACATGATGTGTATATAATGTGTGTGTATACAGATGTAAAGCCTTGGGATCTATTCAGCTGTTTAAAGTCAGATATGGCCACAGACAACTCGAATTTCATAAGGTGTGTATCATTGTCTGTTCAGGAATGGAGTGTATATACACGGTTCTCTCTCTGGTTCCATATATATATATATATATATATATATATATATATATATATTATATATATATATATATACACCACACATCGTGTATAGAGTACTAACCTGTACACAGTGTACATTGGTTGCAAGAAGCGGATACCTTGCACGGATGCTCAAGAACACATGCCACGTAACTCTTCCCTCGAGTTTCCCGGGCGGAATACAGGCATTCGAGGCCATGATGGACATGTGCAACGGGTCCAGCGTGGCACTGGACGCATCCAACGTGGCAATCCTACGTTGCGCAGCAGAGTACCTGGAGATGAGCACACTGTGCGAGCGCCTCGATCTCCGCTTGGACCAGGCACTGACGAACTGGCCGGATGCGATTCGCGTCCTCCTCAGCTGCTCCAAGAACCCTAAATCCTGGAAGAACCCTAAATTGCAGAACCCTAAAACAGAGACCCTGCATTTTGCTGAAGAACTCGGGATCATAGATCGATTCTCAGAAGCCCTGGCCTGTACGATCTGTACGGAGATGGAGAGGAGCTCCTGGAGAAGAAACCATTCCAGAACATGGATTGCCGACTTGATTCTTCTCCCCTGTAGAATATTCTCCAAGATCATCAGTATATGCGTGAAACAGAGGCTCTCTGCGAGAAATGTGGGCAATCTGGTGGTAAACTACGCAGAGAAGCGGTTGTTCTCAGGAATATACCCATCGGATTGCGAGGAGGAGGAAGGAACAGACTACGGTGAGGATGTCGTGGATGTTCTCAACTGCGTTGTCCGTCTGCTGCCATTCGAAAAAGGAGCAATCTCTGTAGCATTCCTATTCGAGCTCCTCAGGTACTCGATCGCCGTTGATGCACCTGTGGAATCCACGGTGGAGATCGAAATGAGAATCTCCAGACAGCTTGACATGGCGAACAAGGAGGACCTCCTCACACCTTTCAAGTCTGCCAATCTCTCTAGGGAACTGGACAGTATGAATCACATTATATCGCTATACATGTCCCATGTGGGATCGAACCCTGGACCTGCTGCGGATCTATGGGATGCGTATCTGGCAGAGGTTGCGTACTGTGACGCGGTCACTGTTGCCAGGTTTGCTGAACTCATCGATGCCGTCCCTTCTTCTACGAGAGCCTCTCATGATCGGCTGTACAAAGCCATCCATATTTTCCTCAAGGTACGCGTACATAAGTATTGCGTATATACATACATGTATATACGTGTACCTAGTACAATATAAGAAATGTTTATGTATCTTACTTGACTAGATTTCATGTAGTACTGTGAGAGACGTCAAAATAGACGTATATACATAGTATATTGGACTTGTGGTACAGGCACACCCAATGACTACACAACAGGAGAGATCGGTGATCTGTAGATCGTTGGATTGCCATAGACTTTCACAAGAGGCTTACATCCACGCCGTACAGAACGAGCTAATGCCGCTGAAAACAATGATCAGGAGGATTCCCAGGCAGAATGCAGGGGTACCATTAGCCGTAGATGGGTACAGGCGTATCAATGGCTACGATGACGAGGAGATTCTGCCCTTTGTACTCAAGCAAAGGGTAAGGGACCACGGATTCAAAGCCGATTTGGAGGCGACGAATATGAAGCTAGACAGCCTCGAGCAGCAGCTGGTGTTCATCCGGAAAGCCCTAGAAGAGACCTATTCCACGGCGGGAAATTTAAATTTGAATTTGAATAGAGAGGGACCAAGCAGGAAAACAGGGAGCATGGGGAAGAAGATATCCAAGGCATTGCAAAAGATTGGGATATGCAAGGGAAATTCCCAGGGAATTCCTGCTGGGAATCCCGTGGAGAAATGTTTCCCGATCGGGAGCAGCGAGGAATCCGAGCATTTACTGGAGGAAACACTCGCTCCTCGGCGGTCCACGTCATCCCGGGATGAAGCAGCTTCCTCCAGGCGTCATTGTAGAAGATACTCTGTTTCTTAATTAATTGGCATATTCCCTCCCTCTTAGGTTTGGTATATTTCTCTGTATATACTAGAGTTTACGTTGTCACTCAATCTCGATATACACGTACACACCTGTGTATATATATGTACACACACGCATACATATCATATAATAGGAAAGAGGAATGTTTACATCAAACACAAGATTTCTACGTCGGGTATTGTAAATAACTAACTAATTTGGGCCGTCGGATAGACGGGAGATAACGGCGGGCCGGAATATGCAGAAGGATACGGATCCGACGGATGGAAAGAAGGCACGTGGGTAAGGCGGCTGACGGATTAAAGGGCAAGCGGCTGTTTTAGGGCCTTCTATCCTATGTGAAAGGGGGTTGATTTTTATTTTGTGTATTGTTGTGTGTGTTTTCGGAGTGCGCCCTAGGCGCCGTGGACATCTTAGGGCACGTTACACGAACCAGGTGCGGATCTAGGCGACAATCCGCCGCGACTCGGAGGCGCAAAGGCGAGACGTTGTGAAGAATTCCTACAGGTTCCCGTCTTCTTCGATCTTGGTTCTTCACGGCGCTGCACGGATTTCTCGCGGCGCCGCAGAGATCAGCTCATGAGCTGCTGAAGTCTTCGTAATCCGGTGAGCTATCTATGCACAGGTTTCTTAGATTGATTCAATGCGTGCGGCACAGCGCCAGTGATTCTTAGGTTGATTCAATGGGTGCGGCACTTCTGTGCGCTGGGGTTTATGTTAGATTCTTCACGGCCGGCATTTTCCAGGTCGGCGATCTTGCATTCGCTGCAGAAAGATCAAGTTTTTTGCGTTTTTTCTCTTGGTAGGGTAGATGCGTATCCCTGTCCGAATAGAAAATCCCAGTATTCAATGCGCTTTTCTGTAAAAAATCCGTAATACTTGTGGGAGTGGGAAATCTCATTCCAAAAGCGGTTTCCGAATGCAGAAGTTTCATAGGTAGATGCATATCCCTGTCGGAGTAGAAAATCTCACTCTGCGTTGCTCTCAAGGTTGAATGCAGACAATGCATAATCCTTGTCAGAGTAGAAATTCTCTATAGTTCATTCGGAAGCGGAGAGAGATTTTGTTCCGAGTAGAAATCCCAATTCTTTCTGCTTCTGTCGGAGTAGAAATTCGTTATATACAAGGCTTGTCATATTAGAGAATATATATATACACACATATATAATAAGAAAATGAATACGAGTTCAATATTTTCAGGTGGGATAAAAGAGAAGATCAATAATGTCAGAGTATGAAGATGCAGACGAGTCGAATGATTCACAGGAAAGGGAGTATGTAGGGGAGTATGCGAATGGAAAAGCGAACTATGCGTCTTCGGACTATGAACAAGAAGGGAATTATGAGGTCAGTCAATCTGAAGGGGATCCTGAATACAACGATTCGGGTGGGGAATATGGAGACGAGGATGGGGAACACGAGGGTAACGGACTGTATCAAGCCGCTGGTCCTTCGGACAGGAGGTATTCTTCAGTAGATACTAAGGCACGGCATCAGCAACCACAGGAGTACGAGGAGGATTGGGTTGTTGAGGAAGAAGAAGAAAATGAAGGTTTGCTTACGTGTGTATAATGTATAGAAATGTGAACGATGTATACATATATATACATACATTCATATATGGAATGCTAGTGATTGTATGCATATCAATTAGGAGATGCATTCAATACAATTGCTTTACACATAAGCATACGTGCACTAATACGCGCTGAAACGTTCATACAACGACGTTAGTGTGGTGTGCTTGTGTTATTGTGATTGTGTGTGTTTACTGTGTGACCGAATTTCACCATTGGCGTTTTTCTTTTTCTGTTTTCCAGTGGACGATCCCGAGGATGCGGACTTTGACGACAACACCTATCCCAACAGGTCAGTTTGTAGATACGTTGCACTATGTGATATAATAGCAAACAGGACTATATGAATGCTTAACATGTATTAGACAAGTAATTCATTCATAGATATTATGCTTTATTTGCTATATATGTTGATTTTGCAGGAGGATGATGACGACGATTATAACTTGAGCACCGAGGAACCGGAGGATGTTGGTGCGGATGACGCTTTTGTGGTATCCGATGAGGATAGCGAGGATGGCTGGAGAACTGTAAGCAAACCTGCAAACCCCAGGAAGCGTCAAGCTGCACGCATTCCACAGCCTCGAGCTTCAAACAATGCCAAACGAGCCAGGTAAATTGACTCTACAACTGGTATTGCTTTCATGCATGTAGACATGTACGCACATATTACGTATGAAAGTGTGTATCTGTGTGCGTGACGTATTTGTGTATATTTCTCTCTGCATAGGGTTTTCATAAATAATCTGGTTACATCCGGCAAGTGCATATGTATGGAGTGCATACATACCTGTGCATTTGTTGAGATCATAGGCTTTGAATGCACATGCGTACATATTAACGGTTAACCATGAATCAGGATTGCACAAAAGAAGTTTGAGCTTTCGTCCAACGATGAGGATTCATCCAGTGAAAAAGAGAAACGTGGGCGCAAGCCGACGCAGCTTGTGGCGGTAAACAGAGCTTCGAGGTTTCCCATATACAGTCCAGTTCCTACTTCTCGAGCTGCAGAGCAGTCTTCCAGAACACGAAGATCTGTTCCCAGAAAGTCTTATGTTGAGGAAGAAAGTGAAGAAGAAGAGGATGAAAAGGCCAAGATGAAGGTAATGTGCGCGTATATACCTTGATTAAATATGAACGCATATATGTAAGTAGGAGATATATTGTGAATATAAATGTCATTTGTATTTAGACTTGTATGTTTACCTGCATATATACACGTTTTTGCTGAACGTATATACATGGATACAGGTGGCAGGGGATGAAGTCCCAGAAGAGGAAGACACAGATAAGATTGAGAGGGTATTATGGCATCAACCAAAGGGAATAGCCGAGAAGGAAATGCTGGATGGTAGAAAAGCAGAGCCCTTTGTTTAGACACGGACCCTAATGCAGATTTGATTTGGGAAGACCAAGAGTTCTACATCAAGTGGAAAGGCCAATCCTACCTTCATTGTCAATGGCAGTGCCTCTATGAACTCCAGCAGGTGACCTGTGCAGTAGTATTTAGCATATTGTTTATATAATTATGTGCACTATACATTGTCTCAATTGTCTGTACAAGTTGTCAATTGTGAGATAATTGTCAGCTAATTAATATAGCTGGGCTAATATGTGGTTTGCTTATATGGAGTATTTTGGAGTTCTATAATTATGTATTGATTATACCATAATTCATTCAGTTAAGCGGGTATAAGAAGGTTATCAATTATATGAAGAAGATCGACGATGACCGTCAAAAGCGGAAGGCATTATCTGGAGAGGAGGTAAACAGTTTGTTGCTTATCAGTGTAACATTGTGACTAAATGTGTTTGTGCTGCAGGCAGAAGCACACGATTTGAAAAAGGAAATGGAGCTTGATTTGCTTAAGCAATATACCCAGGTAAATAAGTTATAGATATTGGCATGTCGTAGCACATTATATATTAGGTATCGTAGTAGATAGTTGAGAAAAATATACCTACATACTTATAACAGCAAAACATGTACAGTTAATGCGCAGACATATAACATATATATATGTATTGACTTTGTTTTACAGGTCGAAAGGGTATTTTCTGAAAGGAATAATTTGATCGATGGGGAGGAGTTTCAAGAATATCTTGTAAAATGGAAGGGCTTGTCTTATGCGGAATCTACTTGGTAATTGTTCATATTTTGGTTCTGCATGCATCTAACATAACATACACGCACACCCTCAGCTATGCTCACTCCTTTCTGTATATCTAGGGAAAGAGACGTGGATCTCAGCTTTGCCCAAGACTTAATTGATGAGTATAAAGTAAGTTTGCTATATCTCTGTGCGTATGTATGTATTATGTGTGTGCGTGCGTATGTGCTCTGTTGTATTAACAGTGGAACTTTCAGGAGCGAGAGGCTGCAACTTTTGTAATCGGGAAACCTGTGGATCTTCAGCGGAAGAAAGCCAAGAGTAAGATTAAAGCACACATACTTTATGCATACATTCGCATATGGTTAACATACACACACACACACACACATATTTGTTCATGCATATGTATTGACAGTGTTGAAAACTTTATGCATTGTATGTACTACAATTACAAGAATACAGATCGTATATTCTTCATTGCATACTAAGGTTTAAACGTGCTAACAGTTTTTACGTTATCTATGCATTTTCTTTTTCGACAGTGAGTTTGCGGAAACTGGAGGAGCAACCAGATTGGCTGAAGGGTGGGAGACTCCGTGACTACCAGCTAGAGGGCTTGAATTTTATGGTTAACAGGTAATTGCTTTAGTGTTCTTAGTGAAATGGTCCATGCATTTTTGTCTGTACATATCTTTATGTTTATAACGTTTTTTCTTTCTTTGACAGTTGGCGAAATAACACTAACGTTATTCTTGCCGATGAGATGGGTTTGGGGAAAACCGTTCAGTCAATATCCATGCTCGGATTCTTGCAAGTAAGTGAATGTTTCACTAATAAATAGGCAAGTGCATTCTGTATGTGTGTGATCGTGAGCTATGGGATTTTCTTATACTTACAATTGCTTATCATGTTTACAGTATACCATGGAAGTTGTGGGGCCGTTTTTAGTAGTTGTGCCACTATCGACAATTGCAAATTGGGCCAAAGAGTTTCGAAAGTGGTTGCCTAGCACGAACGTCGTCATATATGTCGGGAATCGGGCAAGTCGTGAGGTAGTTTTTTTGTTCATAACTGTTAATTTAATAACTACATCAGTATATCTATAATTATATTTGATTGCTATGCACGCACATACATACGCATATATAATATGGCAATGTATTGCTATACATTTATAATGTATAGGATGTTGACTAGTATATGTATCATACTTGCTGACTTGTACATTCATTTACAGATGTGTCAAAACTTCGAGTTTTATACGTCCAAGCCGGGGCGTATCAAGTTTAACACGTTAATTACGACGTATGAATTTTACTAAAAGACAAAGCGATTCTATCGCGGTTTAAGTGGGACTTCATGATGGTTGATGAGGCTCATCGCTTAAAGAATAGCGAGGCAGCACTCTATATGGCACTGATGGTAATATCTCCGTCATTAATATATGTTGTAATATGTTTGCATACATATCACAAATATGCAAGCATGCGTTCGTGTACATGCATACTGGAGACGTGCTAACTCTTTCTCGGTTTGGCTTTGTTTAAACAGGAGTTCAGTGCAAAGAACAAAGTGCTTGTGACTGGAACACCTCTACAAAATAGTGTCGAGGAACTCTGGTACGTATGCTATGTCTGACATATACTTATTAGGTACAAAGTTGGTTGTATTTTATTTTTATATAGCACTTCCCATGTAGCTTTGCGACTTAGCAAATAGTGTAACTTTTGTATCATTTCCGTACTGTTGTAGAGCCATATATATAGATATATACAGCGTGTGTCTTCATGTGAAAGTACCTGCGTGTGTGAGACTATTCATACGTAAGGATATTGATCTATTTACTGAAATAAAGACTGTATTTGTGTCCTTAAATATAACTTTCTGATGTTGTTTTGTCGAGGTATGTGTACGCATGTGTGTGTGTGTGTAATAATGGTGTTCAATCGTAGGGCTCTATTGCACTTCCTGGATCCCATCAAGTTCAGAAACAGAGATGATTTTGCGGAGCGCTATAAAAACTTGAATTCCATTGACGAAACTGAGGTAAGTTTAATTTCAAACTTTTAAAGTGTGTGTGTGTGTGTGTGTGTGTGTGTGTGTGTGTGTATAGAGAGAGAGAGAGAGAGAGAGAGAGGCGTGTGGCAATATTGTTAATTGATTTATACAGCTACATAAGTTGCATGGTGAATTACGGCCTCATTTGTTAAGAAGAGTTATTAAAGACGTGGAGAAATCCTTGCCTCCCAAGATCGAGCGTGTACTGAGGGTCGAAATGTCACCTCTCCAGAAACAGTAAGCATTTGTATATGATCTTGTAATATATTACAGACGTGCATACTATTCATGTGTGTGTGTGTGTGTGTGTGTGTGCATATATATATATATATATATATATATATATATATATATATATATATATATATCATGATTTTTAAGTTTTCCTTTCCAGATACTACAAGTGGATACTGGAGAGGAACTTCCACGACTTGAACAAAGGTGTGAAGGGTAACCAAGTAAGCCTTATTTGCTTATAAGCAGTTTTATAGGTTTTCAGGTCTAACCAAGCATTACTAAGTGCAGGTTTCTCTTCTAAACATTGTGGTGGAGCTAAAAAAGTGCTGCAACCATCCGTTCCTGTTTGAGAGTGCGGATTCTGGATATGGTGGGAATGCCAATATGAATGACAAGAATAAAGTGCAAAGGGTTGTGTTAAGCAGTGGCAAACTTGTTCTACTTGATAAACTATTGGGTCGGTTGAAAGAAACCGGTCACAGAGTTTTGATATTCTCACAGGTACAGAAACTCAGAAACACACCCGTATATGTATGTATCCATACATGTAGCGGTATGCGCATTGCCTTAAATATTATAATGTACTAATTTAGCTTAATGCAGATGGTGAAAATGCTGGATATTTTGGCGGACTATTTAAGATTAAGGGGGTTTCAGTTTCAAAGGCTAGATGGCAGTACAAGGCATGATCTACGTCAACAGGCAATGGAGCACTTCAATGCTCCCGGGAGTGAGGATTTCTGCTTTCTACTCTCTACACGAGCTGGCGGACTTGGAATAAATCTTGCCACTGCAGATACCGTCATCATATTTGATTCTGATTGGAATCCCCAGAACGATCTCCAGGTACATATATGCATCATACACATAGGAGATATCAAACATACACATGCAGTATGCTCTATAGTGTGGGCATATCTATGGGCATGCGCTATGTCATATATATGAATTGCATGTCTTTCTGGAATACAAGCTCTGCGAAGTTATAAAGATGCGTGTGCATATGTATGTGTAGTAAGTGCATATTTGAATATATGTTTTATGCATACACACATCAACAATTGGATGTGCGTACAATACAGGCCATGAGTCGAGCGCATCGTATTGGACAGCAAGAAGTGGTGAACATATATAGATTTGTAACGAGCAGGAGTGTGGAGGAAGACATTCTGGAGCGTGCAAAGAAGAAGATGGTTCTGGATCACTTAGTTATACAGAAGTTAAATGCTCAAGGAAGGCTTGAGATGAAAGACAGCAAAAAGAGCGCAAAGATGTTTGATAAGGTATGTGTGTACGTACATCCATACATACACGTTCATGTGACGCTTATCTATCTGCCTATATATATACCCGTTTATATATTACTATTACTATATATATTTCTAGATACTACATATTATGTCCATAACTTGCGCTCCATGTTTGATGTGCATGTGTATACTTGTGAATTTCTGGGCATCATATATAATATATAACTGCAGAATGAGCTGGCTGCGATTCTACGATTTGGGGCTGAAGAGCTGTTTAAGGAAGGGGAAGAAGAGGCGAAAAGCAGGCTTGAGAACATGGACATTGATGAAATACTCGAGCGTGCTGAGAAAGTCACTGGAGATAGTGAACAAGGCGGCAATGAGCTCCTTAGCGCTTTCAAGGTGAGTATTGGTGTGCCTGCGTAGTGCACGCACATACACACGGGCAAAAACTTTATATAGTATAAAGTCTATACTATACATTTAGATATGAAGGACACGTAATTTCAGCTGGATATTCTAACTAATCCTCATTTACAGGTGGCTAACTTCAGTCACATGGAAGACGATGTTTCTTTCTGGAACCGTTTGATTCAGACAGAACAGAAGGAAGCAGCGGTAAGCATTGTTTAACTATAAATTGTGTGCATTATGTGTGGGTACATAGAGAAAGAGAAATATATTTATGTACTAGATTACTTAAGCCATATATAACTATTTACGCATATATATTGGTTTGAATGTGTAAATACTCAGATTATTCTATACTTAACACTGTGTTTTAAAGGAATTGGGACCACGGAATGCGAGAAAAATGCGTGAGACTTATGTGGAGGATATGCCCGGAGAGAGATACAGTAAGAGGAGGAGGCCCACTGCAGAGGAGAGAAGACCAAAGAGGTCTACAAGGCTTTCTAGAGGAGGGGCTCCAGAACCGCCTCTACGCCTAGACGGGGTACATGCACATGTCTACGAATGGCAGAGTCGGTCCCTCGCCAAAAGGGACGCCAGTGCTTTTGTTAAAGGGGTAAGTTACTTTCACTTGCTAAACAATTAATAATATATTCAGCAAACAGATAGATAAATGGATAATGGACTGACGGCTTATGTCTCTAGCATTATTGACGCCTGTATCATAATCTTGTATGAATAGTGTAAGTTAATCTCTTGCTTTTCCAGGTGAAGAAGTTCGGTGACAAGAACCAAATTGCGATGATTGTTGCCAATGCGGGCTCTGTTGTACATAATGCGTCTCAAGCAGCTCAATTGGAGCTAATGGACGCCCTAATAGAAGGCTGCAAGGAGGCCGTGAACTGCTCTCATAATCCTAAGGTAACTATCATCCGTTTTTATTTCTTGAAATTTGTATTGTGACTAATATATATCACTTCTCATTTATTTATAACTCATCCATTTGATTTGGCTGTAGCAATTTCTAGCAATTAAATATCTATGTACCAGACTTGCGATGTATACTTACATGCTTTGTTGTGTGTACAGTTGGCGATTTTAGACTTCTTCGGAGTGACTGTGAAGGCTCAAGAGATACTTACACGAGTTAAAGAGCTTAGTTCATTAGGAAAGAGAATACGGCGTTACCAAGATCCCGTTGCACAGTTCCGTTTACGCTCGCATCTCAAGCCCCCATCTTGGTCCAGAGCTTGCCAATGGACCCAAGGTACGTGTGTGTGTTATATTCTACTAATATGGATACTATCTAAGATACTATACATTACTACGTTGTGTGTGTGTGTGTACGGACTGCTTAATAATGTGTTTTGCAGTTGATGATGCGAGGTTGTTACTGGGTGTATACTATCACGGGTACGGCAACTGGGAGAAGATACGTATGGATGAAAGGTTGGGATTGGGCAAGAAACTAGCTCCTCCAGGGCTACTGCCTCGCAAACTTCATTGCCTCGTGCTAGCAATTTGGATGTGCGAGTAAACGCTCTTTTACGGAGGGTACGTAATCGATAAACGTATATTATGCATATAATATGCACTCGAGGTTCAAGCATTAACTATAATATGCAATCGAGGTTCAAGCATTAACTATAATATGCAATCGAGGTTCAAGCATTAAGTATACATAATTTTAAAGCTGGGAAGTGAATGTTGAAATGTTTTTTTTGCAGGAAGCGGAATTGGACAAGTCTGCGAATGGGGAAACCTCACGGCGTACAAAAGGTGGCAATAAGCTAAAGCAGACTACCTTGAAGGACCGTGCTGCTCCTTTCCAGAGTAGGCCCTCTGGTACACGCAAGTCTGCCAGGAACATTAACAGGGAAAACGCTGCACTAGCAGCCGCTGCAAAAGAGGTGTGTGCATGAGTTTTGCTCAAAGATCTCCTCTCTCTCTCCCCATTGTTGATCTGTGTATATATTTGTTTGTTGTACATATACATCGTTTATAATGTTTTGAAGGCCGCTTAGAAAGTGACACATAAATATGTATGTGTGCATGTATTCGTGAACGTGATGTTAATATAACATAATAGGAAGTGGATGATAAAGAAGAAGGGGAGATATCAGACGACGAGAACGTGCAACAGGGAAAGAAGAAAATGGAAGAAAGAGAGAGGGAACAGAGATGGCACGACTGGTGCGAGGAGTCAATGAAGGAGGAGATGAAGACCCTTACACGCCTCCAAGACTTAAAATCCTCAAAGAGTGATCTTCCGAACGAAAAGGTAGTATTACACACTCAATGATCATGCATTGAACATAATGGTGTCTAATGTTTTCGATGTGCACGTGTATTTATGGTACATGTGTTTACATGTGTTTCCATTATTAATTATACGCTAGGGCTAAACTAAATATTTGTAGAAACATCCTTTTGTATATATGTCCAGTATTATATTATTTCTATGCAGGTGGTAGTGAGAGTAAGGAAATACCTAGAGAAACTTGGGCAAAAGATCGACCGTATTTTGGAGGAGAACCGGGAAGCAAAATGCAGTGCTGAAAGTAAGTTTATACACGTATATACATGTGTTTGCCTCTGCTCCGTATAGATTGTGTATTGCCAGTATATATTATGCAAGCTATGTACGCTCTTAATAAGTTACTTTTGTATATTATATTGATTAATGCATCTGATATAATATATAAGTAATGTGTAGTTATTTTTTGTTTAATTAAACTCAGGAATGGCGATGAGGTTGTGGAACTACGTGGCGAGGTTTTCTGATTTGCCGGGGATAGTCTGTCGGACATATACCAGAAGCTGAAAAGCCAAACAGACACAGGTACAAACAGCGGTGACAACGGTGGAAGTAAGAATAGCGAGCCGATCACTTACAAGAGGCGTACTAAGTACAAGGCTGAGGCTTCCAACAAAAGGCGTAGAAAAGATGACTAAGGTATGTTGGTGTGTGTGCGTGTGTGCGCGTGCGTGCATACCGATGGTATGTTTAGGACGCGCAGGCACGCGTGCATACCGATGATATGTTTAGTACACTCTCCATTGTCCAATGTATTGAGATCGTTACTGTCCAAGCATATAGAATTATGACTTGGCATATAATAAATAAAAACCTGGAAGTAAGAGGAGATAAACAATGTGTGTGTTTCTTTCATGTTGATCGAATCTATAATACTGTCTGCCTATGTGCTTAAGTATGTTGTGTGTGTGCAGAGAGAGAGAGAGAGAGAGAGAGAGAGAGTCATATATAATCATATTTTGTTGTGTAAGGTATTTATGTTTATGATATACTTTCAGATCGGCAATAGGGTTTATATATATCAACTTATATATCGGCAAAGGTGAATTTTCTACGTGTTAAACAACCACACAAAAACATTGGATCGATCCCGTCCGTTGATGTCGGCAATTTTCGCATGCACTGTGGTCCGTCGATGAGAGGTAATTTCCTTTTCCATCCTTTTTTTTACCATAAGAGAAATGGACAGCAAGAATATTTGTACAGTGATGAGAGAGAGAGAGACAGGTTGTTCATATGAGAAAAGAGACATGATTTAGCACATTTGTATTTTACTCCATGAGGAAAATTCTTTTTTTTTTCTTTAGATTATTAAACTTAATTGTTCATTAATATAGTTAAATTGTATTAGTAATCAATTATGTATTTCTATGTAGAACCTTGATAGCACATTTCTCTCTCTTACACACACAACAATTGTAGTATGATATGTGTGTTGTATAAATGATACGTGTATGTCTGTGTATGTATGTGTTAACCGCATATAGTTTGAAGCATAAAATTTTCTTTAGATTAAATAAATTAACCAGTTGGTGTAAACGTTGTGTTATTTTAAAATACATAGTTGTATTATATTCAATTTACGTCTCAAAATCTATTAACATTTTTATATAATAATAATATTAACAAAAATGTTAATAAATTCAACATTCAATATTACCATAATTAATCATAAGAGTCTTCTTTTTATCTATTTTTTATCTGCTAAACAAACTATACATCTATATGAATAACAATGTTACTTGTATTTATAAATAAGTGAAATTTTTTTAAGTACTTACACACTTTAAAGTCCATTTTTCATTAGTGGGTGGTTAATTATTTTAATTAATTAAGTTAAAAAAAAATATTTATTTTTTCACTTGTTAACTATTTATGACTTATAATATAAATGACACCTTACATGGCTTGTTCAGTGGTAAATAACTGGGCTGGTTATATATTTATCAAACATAAATTAACAACATAGTAAGATTAAGATTAATTAATTAAGTTTTTTTAATAATAACTTATAAAAAAATTAGTGAGGAAAAAACAATAAAAGTTTTAGGACTTAAAAATAAAGATTCATAAGCCATTCACGTCTAAGATATTTTATATATATACACATTTAATAATATATACATATAAATGTGTGTATGTCTCTCTCTCTCTATATATATAAATGTTATTCAGACTTATTTAAATTAAAAATGACATATGTTTTGTAAAAGATTAATAAAAACATGCATAATAATATATCAAATTTAAATATATATACATATACATGTATAACTTTAGTTTATATAAATATAGAAATCTACATATTTATATATAAATATATATAAAGAGAGAGTGAAAGAGAAAAAATCTCCTTGTATGTATAATCAATAGATAAATCAAACTAAATAATTCTTTTGTATAAATAACATGTATATATGTACATGATATATAATTATATGTGTGTACATATAATATTATACGTAAAGTATGTAACAACTGAAAACTCTCTCTTTCTCTCTACACATATATGTATGTGTATACAAATGTGCATATACATTGTCATATATATATATATATATAGAGATAGAGAGAGAGAGAAAACAAAAACAAAAAGATAAAAAAGAGAGACAGTAATAAATTATAGCTAACGACTTCACATAAGAAAAGAACAACGGAAATATTGAAAAGTTAAAGTTTTAATATATATATTTAATTAAAAATATAAATTAGATACACTTTTGTTACATATGTATTGTGTAACATATATATGTAAAAAAAACCCTTCATTAATTAAGTAAATGGAAATTGTGCATTTGGTAATTTTCTTTTAATTTAATTAATTACTCTAATGGAAAACCATAGTGATAGGTATTGTTAATGATGTGGCTCTTAATTACTAGGGGATAAATAACCATCCACAAGTGAAAAGTGGGCCTAAGATATTAAAAGTTATTTTGATAATTTTTCTTTATTAAATAAAGATTGTTTTTTAATGTTAAAGTTAGTTTAAAATTTTTAAATTTTCTAAGAAAATTACAATAATTTATAGGATGGTCTATTAATAATTAAGAATCTCACCATTTAAAATATGTAAATAAGTTTTGGATTGTGATGAAACATCCTATGTTATAACATTACATATATATATTATTTCTTAGTATTACAGTGAATCTATTAATTTATAAATAAATAATGAATATCCATATCATAGTTAATTATGTTAATTAAGTAAATGAAGTTTAACATCAAAGAAATTTAAATTTTAAAGAGTTCACACATCATAACCATAATTATACTCAACCTTCATTTAATTTCAGCTAATACATTATAAATTATCAGGCATGAAAATTGCAGTTTATAACGACTTGCACAAGTTATTTTAAATTATAATTTTTATAAGAAATTCTTAAAGGTTACCAAAATCTAGACAATTTAATAAAGTGTCATTTCATTAGCATAAAGGTAATGTTTTAAGTATTGCCAAAATATGAGTTACATACTTCTTTTATCCATACTTCAAATATTTTAATATAATATATTTTAAAATATATTGTGTATTCTTTATTAATTGAAAATTGTATTAGGTGGTTATAATAAATTAAATGTAAAGTAATGAAAAAGCATTATCAAGTAGAAAGAAAAAAAGATAAGTAGATAAAAATGAGAAATTTTTACAAAATTGTTAAAAGATATTAAAAATACAAAAGGTAAGAAATTCATTTTATAAAGAAAAATTGAAAATAAATAATAAACTAAATGAGGAAGTAGAAGAATTTAAAAATGATGGCATGATAAATGAGAGAGACTAAGTTGATTTAATAAATATTTCATCTTTTAAAAATAAAAGATGTAGCACCTATTATTAATAATAAAAGAAATCTCATATGCTGCAAACCACTATAATAGAAAAGGAATCATAAATGTGCATAACATGTTATTACTCTTATAAAAAGTGAAAGAAATAAAGTTAAAATTAAATGTGAAATTTATATAATTTTAAATTGATTAACACCTTCATAATAAAAGAGTGTTTTACGTTATAGAAACCAACCTTGTGTAATATGAGAAATTTAAGGATCATGTTTTGATTATTAAAATGCAAGTAAAAAAGAAAGAGAAATAGGTTTCCTTTTCATAAATTATTTAATAACATATTAAGTTAAAGAAAAAGCTACAGTAACAATTTTATGTAAAACTTGTATTTCGTTTTTAAGATTGCCAAAGGTCCTTTAAAGTTATATAAACAAATTTGTTATACAACGTTGTTTAAGGAAATATTTAATACTCTAGATTATAGCATATACTTGAATAGGATTTTACTATGGTCTTCAAAGCCATTAAACAAGTTCTTTGGAATTAATTATTATAAATGAGAAAAATTCATCTTGATTTTTTAATTTTAAATAATAACACAGATAAATATTTGAAAAGTATTTGATAGTTTATGTAGAATACTTATTTGATGAAAAGTGCAGTTGCTTAAAATAAAAAATGGCATAACAAAGTTAAAATGTAATGCAATTTAGAAATTAATAATAAAAATGGGGTTAAATGAAGAATAAAATTGTAAATATTAGTGTGAATGGTTACAATGTTATGTAAGAAAGGCCTTGTAACTCTATTAAATGTAAATTTATTATATTTCTACTTTATGCATTGTATTTTTCATAGGAAAACTTGACAGTTGACCAAATTATGTAAACTTTCTTAAAATTAAAAACAATTAATAATTTGTATAAAACTATATATTTTTGGCTTCATACTTAAATGATTTTCAGCTTGTTAAAGTTGGTTATAATATATTTTATAAAAGTATGCTTCAGGTTCATATTATTAAATAGTTGTTAAGATACAAAATTATAAAAAGAGATATGAAAATAATGCTTGATTTCTATATATGCTTGTATAAAATTTAGTTTTTTATTCATTTTTAGTTGACATCTTGAGAAAAAACGATTAATGTGTAAAGGAGATGATCAAATTATGTTGAATCAGTAATTAAAAACTAAAGGAATAAGTTTTTAAAAGATGTAGTATAAAAAAGAAACATTTACAAAAGTTTATTAAATCCATTGTGGATGTAAAAATGTTTTTTAAATACATTACAAAAAAATGGCACAAACATACCACTTAAAAATGCTTCTTCTAAAAAAGAAAGTTTATTTAAAATATAAAAGATTAATTAAATAATGATAAATCTTTAAATGATATTACAAGATTATTTAGTCCTAAGTAATCCTAACTATATTTTTATTAAGTTAGAAATCAAATTATAAAATGGTTGAAAATTTTATTATAAATATTAAAAAATTCTCCAATATGTAAATAAAAAAATGAAATTTCTTCTTTACATAATTCTCTATAAAAGCTTGGGGGTTTTTAATTATTAGAATGTTTATAAGAATGATTAGACAATGTGAACGAGCTTTTTCTATATTAGTGAAGTTTTGAAATGTTTTAATTCTGGTTTTATTTAACACTGTTAGAGTTGGAAGAGAATTTTCAAAACAAAATCTTATTAAGATAAATTTAAGAATAAATTTAACTTATTTAACTTTAAAAGAATTCATGTTTATGTAATTCAATGACCTTGCTAAACTTAATGATGTTGATTGCGAATATGTTTATAAGGTATAGGTAACAAAAAGAAATGATAGATTAATCTTGCAGTTTAAATTGACTTATTTATTAATTATAATATTTTACTCTTGATATTGAAAAGATAATGTAAAAGATTTATATATAATCAGCCAAGTAGAATGGCCTCCCTTTCAAAGAGACCTATGCGATGAAATTTTCAAGCATAAAATTTATAATAGATGTATGTATAACTTCTATAATATAACGTGTTTAACTTAATATTATTGAGAGTAAAATAATCTTGATTAATTCAAGTTGTTAATTTATAATATTGTTTTATTTATAATTGTATATATTATTTTATATTAATTAATAAAAAGTATTAACTAATGCAATATTAATTTAGACATGTACTATAGGGTACCTCATCCTTCTCGAATATCTGAATAAGTCAAAGTCAAATTGCATATAATAAAGTCAAATAAAAACATAATCGCATTATTACAACATGCATCGTGCATTGAACAAACTCTTATTCACTATATATATATATATATTGGTATATTCTTGTTAAATAAATATGGCGCCACGAATATTCGAAAGATGTGCCGAGGTCAACTCACGAGAACAAGGAGATTCAACCAAAGAAGGCCGAGCGCCTTCCTTAGGGTTTATCCGCGGCTTTAGGGATCGCACACAAAGGGAGAGATTTCGAGATAACAGGAGAGAATCCGAGAGACAAAGACGGGAAAATGCAGACCGATCGCGAAAAGAGAGAGATTTCGAGAGAACAGGAGAATCTGAGAAACGGGAAAATGCAGAGGTAATCTGTCCGATCGCGAAAAGAAAGAGAATTCGAGAGAATCCGAGAGAGAACTGTGTTTCCGCAGGCAAATTTGGTGTTTTGGAGCGCCTTAGCTGGGATCGTGGAGAATTCAAGAGAATCCGAGACAGGTAAACAGTGTCGCCGGAGCGCCTTAGGGTTTAGAAAGAGGGAGAGAGAATGTCCAGCCAATTTCTGGAGGATATCCTGCGGGAAGCGAATGGGAGGGATTATGGGAGGTTCTTTCCCAGGGAATATGCTCAGAGATACAGGGAGCGGGAATTTGTCGGGATTTTCCAGAACCTTGTGCAGGATAAGCCTATGCTTCCGTTTTTAATTCCTGTGTTTATTCTGGCTTGGTTGATCGAACGGTGGATTGTGCCTTTCTCGAATTGGGTTCCTGTTTGTGTTACTGTTTGGGCAACAATTCAGGTACTAAAATGCTGTAAAAACAATGTGTATATATTATATTGTAACATGTGTATGTGTGTGTTTTCCAGCTGGTAGATATATTTATATATTCGTCTTATACGGTATTTATATGTATCTGTGTCGTCAAAATATAAATGTATACTTCTAGATTAAATTATACAAGTCTGTGTGTGTGTGTCTGTTATATCAAAACCAAATGTGTGCAGTACATATGAGAAGTTCATTGAGATAAGCTCAGCTATTTAAATTGTTTACAATTGAAAATGTATTGCTATATACAAGTAGCTGTTTATATATATATATATATAAAGAATTGTGCCATTAGTTGGGAATTTAGTTGACATTTGACTAGAATACTGTATATAAGTGGTGTATATATATATATATATATATATATATATATATATATATAGAGAGAGAGAGAGAGAGAGAGAGAGAGAGGAGAGAGAGAGAGAGAGAGAGAGAGAGAGACACACACACACACACACACACACACACATGTCTACATATGAAAATTATTGGAATGTGCACCATGGAAGAGGTGTGTGTGTATATTAGCTAGTTGTTCATATCTTGGTTGTGGGCAAGCATTGGACTAAACTAGATACTATTCCCCATATATATAGAATTGTGCCCGTGTACTTTTACTCTCTTAAGTTATCAGGTATTTTGATAATATATAGGCTACTTACTTACTTGATAAGTACACGACGTATACTGTATCTACTAATTCAGTTAAATATATACACAACGCATCCATTTGTTCACTTGAACACGCCACACACAAACACACATACACGCACGCACAGCTTTATATATCATACATACGTATGTCTGTGTGTGTGTGTGTGTATAGCTCATATTATACAAATGCTCCATATACTAATCTTCTATAATGATTTTATATTCTAGTATGGACGATACCAACAGAGGCAAATTGTGGAGGAACTAAACAGCAGGTGGAAACGTCATTTCCTTTGTGCACAGGTATTATTCGACCGACCCACGTTTTATAATATGCTGTTCGTGTATATATTAATATATGTTCACGTGCTTAAAAAATAGATATTTACATACACACAAACGAATGTTTTTATTAAACTTGTTCAGAGAGTTTTTCTTATATTGTCACTATCAACATATACTCATTTATGTATTTAATGTAAGTACATGTACAGACACACACACACACACACACACAGATATATATATATAGATAGATAGATAGATAGATATCGTTTTGATTTGTTTGCAGCCAAGCACGCCATTAGAGCCTTGCGAGTGGTTCAACAAAATGATATTATATATATGGCCAAACTATATGCAAAAGAGATTGTCAACCAGATTTCGTGCTCTTGTGCAGGTGAGTTTACTTATTATTAGTTAATACTTAAATAGCCACTAATCTCTCATCTTAACATTTTCAGAGAAGGGTTAAGGAGAAAAGCCTAGGCCTATTGTAAGTGTGTGTGAATGCTACATATATACAACTTGTCTAACCTGCATCCACATGCTACATTTCTTATATATATTAATAGAAATATATAATTAAATTTATATCAATTATAATCTAATTAACGATACTATACAGCAATCCATTGAAGTGCACGACTTTGATCTAGGAAAAGCTCCTCCTGTATTTGGTCTTCAGAGAACGTATTGGTCCATGGAAGAGTCTCAGGTATTAGTAACACATGCACACATGCACGCACACACGCACACGAGAGAGAGAGAGAGAGATGTACATATATGAAAGTGGTGCATGGTTCAATTTTACACTATGTAATGATAAATATATGTTATATTATACATAACATTGTCATTGCATGTATATAACATAAGTACTATATTTGTGTCATTTATAAATTACCTGTTGTAACCTTTAATTACTTCCAGGCAGTTTTACATATGGGTTTTGAGTGGGTAACAAATGAAATGAGTGTTTTACTGGCTGCAAAACTATCTGCCCCATTTGCTGGCAA
This sequence comes from Selaginella tamariscina, assembly GCA_003024785.1. Taxonomy (NCBI): domain Eukaryota; kingdom Viridiplantae; phylum Streptophyta; class Lycopodiopsida; order Selaginellales; family Selaginellaceae; genus Selaginella; species Selaginella tamariscina. The sequence continues at coordinate 160,782 of PUQB01000039.1, forward strand.
GGTAGCCCGTATAAACATAAACTCCATACAAATAAGAGGTGATGTAAGTAAATGTTTTCTCTTTAAAGTTTAATTTAATTATTAATGTTAAAGTCTTAATTTTCCAGCTTAAGCTAATTCCAATACTTGATGGACAAGCTGTATTATATGCTTTCGAATCTACCCCTGATTTGAAACTTGGGGTTGCATTTGGTAGTGGGAATCAGCATCTTCCTGCTACTGAACTCCCTGTTGTTTCTTTATGGCTGGTTAGTTTAATAATTTATTATATAAATATGTTATACATTTTACATATACACATTGCATTTACTCTCCTAAATGTTATATATGCCACTCGTACACAAATATATTGATGCTGCTTATACAACATACATAGCTAACAGTTATGTTGGTGTTATATAAATCACTCTCTCTCTCTCATATGGAGCTCTGTACTAACATCATTTGTTTGTGTTACTGATTTCGATAACCATTTCTATATATACTTGAATTTGCCATTTAGATTTTATTTAATGATAGTTTAATTGTTTTACTTCCTAGGAAAAGCTTTTTATGGAGACATTAGAGAGAACAATGGTGGAACCGCGAAGAAGATGTTTCTCATTACCAGTCCACGATTTAAAACGACATGCTACTGGTAAACAAACACGCGCACACGCACGCAGAGAGAGAGAGATGGATTATATATAAGCTATGTATTTTGATAGTTTTTATTCTGTATTGTGCAATCACATACTACATACACTCTTACTGCGAAACTGCAGGTGGTGTTCTTTCCGTCTCAGTTTTGAATGCCAGCAATCTGCCTCGTGTGAACAGTTCTAAATCGGGTTTAAACGGCAGGTATATTTTCTATGTTATGTATAAGTATAAACTAATACGCGTATTTATATTACATCAAAACTACTAATATACGTATTTATATTATATCAAAACCATGTATGCTAATGGATCGTAATCACCTTAACTAATTACATCTCTCTCTCTCCCCAAACACGCACACACACGCACGCACGCACACGCACACACGTATTATGGTGATAAGTTTTAATATTTTTCTTACAGACGTTCTATGAGTGGAAGCAACAGTTCTGGAAGTGACACCTCAGGTATACCAAAGTTGAGCATATTCATTAATATTAAAGCTACTTTATTACATAATGTTTTCATAGTATATTTACAGCATGGAGTTCCATAGCTTAATTGATAATTTAGGACCATTCGCATTGTCACTTAAGTGATCTGTATTTAGCAACAATGGTAGAACTAAACTTATTTATGTATTAGTTTTCTAATTATTTAATATATGTATTGTGTGTGTGTTTTAAAAATGTACATATGCAGGAACATTTGTGGAGTTAACGCTGGGAGATTTATCTCGGAAAACAGAGATATCGTCAGAAGCAGAATGGAATAATCCGATTTCTATGGTTTTCCATGGGAGTGAAGGAAGTTTGCATTTAAATATTTATGAGCAACTCACGAACTCTGTCAAGTCAGATTTCCTCGGTACATGCGAAGTCAAGGTTCTCCCCCTCTCTCTCTCTCCCTCTCTCTCTCTCTCGCGTACGTGTACGTGTTATCTAGAGTAATATATATATGTATAATAGTAGAATTAAATATATAACATATATAAATGATTTTTTAATTAATGAAAATTGACTTGGTATTTGTGATGATACAGTTTAAATATGTGTTTGATGGATCAACTACGTTCTGGGCAATAGGAAGAAAATGTGGTGTATTGGCTGCTCGTGTTGAACATTGTGGTGAAGAGGTTGAAATGGTTTTACCACTTGAAAATGGTAGAACAGGAGAGGTAATGCATACATACACGTTTGTGTGTGTGTGTGCGTGCATTATATTGTATACTTTGATAATAGTGTCTTATTATATACTATAATACTCATGCATATCAGAAAAAATAGCATGTGTACATATATATTCGTGCAATATAATTAACATAATATCCATATAATACACAACACACCCACACATCCACACACAGATATGTATATGTATATATATAAACTTTTCTATGTGCATTTAGGGTTTATGCTTATATTATTGACTACTTTATATAAATAAGCATATCAATTATGTGTACGCGTGTAAGTGAGAGAGAGATCAAACATCTTATACAGTTCTCTGTATACTTATATGCATACAAATAAAGATATTTATATATACACTAATTATTTCAATATTTTAAATATTATTTAAACTGGTTATGTTGCAATGTTTTTAATAGATACGAGCAAAACTAGCATTAAAAGAATGGTATTTTTCGGAAGACACACAAATGCCAATAACACAACCTGAGGAATATAGAAGCGCACGTTATTTAACTGGGAGAATGATTAAGGTTAAGGTTATTGAAGGGAGAAATTTAGCAGCTAAGGATAGGAGTGGTAAAAGCGATCCTTACATAAAATTACAATACGGAAAGGTAAATTTAATTATCATTTAAATAATTCAGTTTTAAAATGTGAGTACTCATTATTTTCAGTAAGTTAATTACTGAATCTAACATAACACACACGCACACACACACACTCAAATATAAGAGTTCAATATATAAAAGTGTGTGTGTGTGTGTGTATGTATATGTATACGTATGTATGTATCAAGGTGTATGTCCTTTATTATATAAATACTCTGACACAATCATGTGTGTGTGATAACCACTCACATGATACTTTTGCCACTATATGCTACATATGAGTGTGTCTATTGATACATGTAATATATATATATATATATATATATATATATAATTGTGTAACTAAAATACTGATTTATGTTAATTTTAGATACAAAGGAAGACAAAGACAGTGCAACAAAATCTAAATCCAGTATGGAACCAAGAATTTGATTTCAAGAATACGGGGCGGGAGAATATTTAAAAATTAAATGTTATGATGCGGATATTCTCATGAACGACGAGAATATGGGGAGTGCGAGGATTAATCTACACAGTCTTGAGGTCGGTATGTGTGTCTCTCTCTCTCTCTCTTCTCTCTCTCTCTCTCTCTATCTTATACATATATATATCTGTGTGTGTGTGTCTGTAATGTATGTACTATTTAGGTCGGAAAACCCAAAGATGTATGGATACCACTCGAGAAGATAGACCGTGGGGAAATACATCTGTTGCTTGAAGCCAAAGAGTCTCAGGTCCGTGTGTGTGTGTGTGCGTGTGTGTATTAATATATAAACAACCGATACATATATAAAAAAACCGAGACATGCATACATAATTATTCATATATACATTGAATGTCTATGTGTGAATTTTATGTGTATATGTGTGTGTATACAGGTGATATGTGTGTGTATTATGCGTGTTTATATCGAAGGCAATTGGAGATTTCATATATTTTATATTGATTATTTTGATGGTTTTTCTTAATTAAGTTTTGATTAGTTTTCATTTGTTATAGTCAGCTGCTGACGATTATAAGACAAATATATTGGAGCTTGTGTTTGTGGAAGCCAAAGATCTTGTGGCAGCTGATTGGAATGGAACCAGTGATCCATATGTTAGTGTACGGTACGGTGGTGTTAGAAAACGAACAAAGGTACGCTATTATGTGTACGTGTGTATGTATGCCTTCACTCATATTATGTAATGTATATAAATATGTTTCTGTGTGCTTATATACATAGCTTGTGGATAAATTTTTTTGGTCGATGACTGAAGGTCAGATACACACGCATAAACGATGCATGTGTGTGTTTATATATATATAATACTTATGAAGATTACGAAACACACACACACACACACACATTTTATGTGTATAGATATTAATGAGATGAATTTGCAAAAATAGGTAATATATAAGAATTTGAATCCACGGTGGAACGAGACAATGGATTTAATAGACGACGGGAGTGTATTAGAACTGCATGTAAAAGACTATAACGCAGTTATGCCTTCAGCACCTATTGGTCACTGGTGTGGAATATTCCGAACAACCTGTTGATCAAACGGTGGATAGATGGATCCCATTACATGGTGTAAGTACGGGACAGATTCGCATACAAATTACTCGAAGAGAGCTTCAAAAACAGGTGTCTCTCTCTCTCTCTCTCTCTCTCCTCTCTCTCTCTCTCTCTCTCTCTATATATATATATATATATATATATATATATATGCTTGTTGATGTTGCAGGCTACTCCTGTTGTCAAGCGCCAACCGAGTAGTAGGGTCGAAGAAGTCACCTCAAAGGTCATAACTAATTTAACATTTAATAGTTTTGGTTAGATATTGCGTGCGTGCGTGCGTGTGTGTGAATCCAACTGTATTATTCAATATAATTAGAATAAAAATTAAGTATGAAAATCATATAAAAAAGTATTTAAATAGCTATTTAATTACAGGTGCAAGGTGCTGTTTCGAAGCTATATAGTTTAATAGAAGCAAATGAAGGGAGAGAGCAAGTGCAGAACCAATTGGAGGAGCTTGTAAATGTGGAGGAAGAACAAAAGGTTTTATTATTACAACTATTAAAAGAGAAGGAGCTGCTTCTATCCAAAGTTAAGGAACTAGAGCAAGCAATGGACGGCTTAGATCTATCTCCGACATCCGTTAATTAACATAATTATTATGTAAATTACTTTTGTATAAAGATAGTTTTTACGGTTGAGCTTTAAAATATTACTTTTTTAAACTCAATATTTCAAATGATTATATATATTTAAGGTTTGTGAGAACCCCGAGACACAACACAGTAAATATACGAAAAGACAGAAAACTCAGATATCCTTTGTATTCAAGGTCAGGTTTATATATACAAAGGAAAAGGTATATTCTAGCTATATATTGGGTATATTCTAGCTATATTTGGACTATCCTATCAAGGATTTAGCCAGACCATAAATATCTCTAGTAACTTCTAGAAACTTCTAGAATATACCATGGTAATTACCTTACATTATCCCCCTCGTAAGAAAAACTTCTTCAGTCGTAAAACGTGAGCAACCAAAGGTGCTTCTCGAGACTCAACATCTTGCACATGGTAAACTTGAGGGCCAACTTGACGAAGAATCTTATAAGGACCGAGCCATTTCCGCAAGAAACCTGGAGTGAGTCCTTTTTGATGAAGTTCCGGAAAATGTACAAGAACAAGGTCACCAATAGCAAACTGAGGAGGTGGCCGATGACGAGAATTATAATCCTGTTGTTGTTGAACTTGTGCCCGACCTAAATGTTCTGCTGAGGTAGCATACAATAAAGGAAGAGCTCGATCTAAGTAAGTTGCCCAATATCGAGCTTCAGCATACTTAGGTTTGTGAGAAGCCAAACCAACTTCTGGAGGCATTCGAGGGTCTCGCCCATACAATGCTTTGAATGGAGACATGCCAATGGAACTTTGAATGCCAGTGTTGTATGCAAATTCTAAGTATCGCAAATACCAATCCCAATCATTCTGAGTAGGATTTACATACTTAGAAATCATACCTTTAAAAGTCCGATTCAAACGCTCGACTAATCCATCTGTTTGTGGATGAAAGGGAGATGTGAAAGATTGTTGAATTCCCATCCGTGAAGTCAAAACCTTCAAAACTTCAGCAATAAAGGCAGGTCCATTATCTGATAAAATCCGTTCTGGACATGAATGGCGCAAAATTACCCGAGTGAGTAGAAAATCAGCAACACTATGGGCCGTGGCATCTGGTAAAGCTCCAACCTCCACCCAACGTGTCAAATAATCTGTTAAAACCACAACATATCGGTTGCCTGCAGCTGAAGGTGGAAAAGGACCAATTAAATCCCATGCAACAAGTTCAAATGGCCGTTCCACCTGTATAGACTCTAAAGCACCAGTTGATCGTGAGGAGTTCCGAGTCTGACACAATGAACAACTTCGTACGTACTGGATCACATCTTGTCGCATATTCGGCCAGTAAAAAGAACGTTGTAAGCTGTCCAAAGTTCTTCGATAACCAAAATGTCCGCCAGAAAGTGGTGAATCATGATATGCTGCAAGATACCTAGGAACAAAAGTGGTTGGAATTGCCAAACGTAGTGAAGTTGTAACATCTGTGCCAATAAAATAAACCACACCGTCATGTATGCGAAATTGTGCCACAAATGAAGAAAAACGAGAGTTGGATTAGTTAGTGCCAAACGAATAGGTTGAATCCAAGCATCTGTTTCCTGAGCCCTTGAGACCTCTGCAAGAGATGGAATTGTAAGATCCAATTGATTGGCCATAACTGCACAAGGAGCCCTAGAAAGAGCATCAGCATCCACCATACTATCCCCGGGACGATGTTTGACCTCAAAGTCATACATTTGGAGCCGAAGTGCCCATCTGGCAGATCGTCCAAGCAACTTCTTGTTCTTCAGTAAGGCAAAACAGCTGCATGATCACACTCCAAAAGCGTATGAGATCCATGGAGATATACATGAAGACGCTCAAAAGCCCACACTGCAGCTAAGCACTCAAGATCTGAAGCACAATAGTTGTTTTCAGGGCCTTGCAATGCCCTACTCACATATGCAATGGGATGTCGAACGGACTCATCACATACCTCAGTTTGCATTAGGACTCCACCAATACCTACGGAAGAAGCATCCGTTCGTAATATAAAAGGACGAGAAAAATCCGGATAATGAAGCACCGGAGGGGACGTCAAATACTTTCGTAGCTTACAAAAAGAATCTTCACAATCGTCAGTCCACACAAAAGGAACATCCTCATGCAACAAAGCTCGCAAAGGAGCATTGACATCAGCCAAACGAGGTATAAAACGTCCTAAATATGTGACCTTACCAAGAAATCGTCGTAAAGACCGTACATCTGTTGGACGAGGAAATTTCGCCACAGCCTCCACCTTGGATGGATCCACACGTAACCCCTCACGAGAAACCATGTACCCCAAATACGTAGTTTCAACTGTGCCAAAAACACACTTAGGCTTCTTCAACTTGAGCCCATACTCCCGTAAACGATCAAACACACGAGCTACTTCCTTGAGATGATCTTCCCAAGATCCCTGAGTATGAACCAGAATGTCATCCAAGTACTTTGCAACTGTCTCCAGAAACTCATCATTAAAAACTTCATCCATCATGCGCTGAAATGTGGCAGGAGCAGATACTAAACCAAAAGGCATAACAAGGAACTCATATAAACCAAAAGGAGTTCGGAATGCTGTTTTGGGAATGTCTTCGGGAGCCATAGGAATTTGCCAATAACCTGAAGCAAGATCCAATTTAGTAAACCAACGACTCTTACCCAATTGATCTAACAAATCCTGTGTGTTCGGCAAGGGATAGCTATCTGGTTCTGTAACAGCATTGACGGGACGGTAATCCACCGTGAACCGCTTAGATCCATCAGGTTTATCCACCAAATGGGGCTCTGATGCCCATGGACTGAAAGAACGGCGAGCCAGCTTCTTCTCCAGCAACTCTGACACACATTTTCGTATAATGGCCAATTCTTTTGGAGATCGCCTTCGAACAGCAGCTTTAGAAGGTAAAGCGTCCCCTGTTCGAATGTGGTGTTGTGTTCGAACCTTAGCAGTGGGGGTGATATCTGTAGAGAAAAGATCTGAATATTTCTTCAATAATTGTTGTACCTGAAACTCTCGCTGAGAAGAAGTTGGTTCAGTTGCCACATGTACATTTCCAGAGTTCCTTGACACTGAGGACACCATTGCTGAAACATCTAGCTCATGCATGATGGCACTTGACAAAATTGCTCCACATTTTGAGAGGGAGTTTATCCAAAAGAAAAGGTGAATGACCTGGAAGTATTAACCGTCGAGGCCCAAATTGGCAACTTGCCTTACATGCATCTAACCAAGTACACCCAAGAATAATATCAAAAATCTGGTGTGAGAATACATGGAGTTGCAACTCGTCTGCATAAGTCCCAAACTGCAAAGGTACTTGAGCAAGTGTAGACGAAGCAGCTCGAGTACATCCATCGCCATACAACACATGTAAAGCTTCCTTGCTTGGCACCGTTGTCAAAGCACAACGTGTAACCACATTAGCAGAAATCGAAGAAATACTAGAACCTGTATCAATAAGAATAGTTACAGGGGTACCATGTATGAAACCTTGTAGTGTAAATGGAGATAACCCTTTATGAGGAGTTCGCGAAGCTTGAGGTGAAAAAGAAAGAAAAGATGAAGGACTAGGAGATGAAGGAAAAGTGTTAGGTGCCTTCGTACCCAACACACCTACTCGTTTCCCGCCTCCACAGGAGCAACATCCACAACAGCAACCGGTTGATTCTGACCTGGACGCCAACCTGGATATGGTGGTCGCCAATCGGGAAACCGCCGACAATGTTGGTAAGTGTGACCAAGTACACCACAAGCCCAACAAGACAATCGTCGTCGTCCTTGTCCTTGACCACGACCAGCACCACGACCAGCACCATTAATGCGAGCAGCTTCTACCTCCATAGGCACAGGACCAGCAGGCGCATTGAAAGTTGGAGGAGTGATGGCCTCTGGAATGGGTAATTGTACTCTTGGAGCCGCTTCAAAACGTTGTGCCCAGTGAAAGCCTCTTCCAAAGTGACAGGTCCCAGTGCCCGAACATAACCAACAAGATCCGGTCGAAGAGCAGGCCATAACATTCCTAATTTGCTACGCTCGGACATGGTGGGATCCGCCCGCATCAAGAGATCACGAAACTTTATAGCAAACTGCATGACAGATTCATTTGGTGCTTGCTTCAAACTATGAAGTTGTTGAAACGCATCGTCAGAATCTTCTGCTTTCCCAAAAGCCAATTTAAATTCCGCTTGAAGGGTGAACCAATATTGCTCATCTGTGAGTAAACCTGTTGGTGGTGGACGACTATTATACCATTGGAGAGCAACATCTAAAAGACAAGTTGGAAACTCGCGAAGGCAATGTGTAGCTGTCCACCCATGATATGTGGCAATATTGATGAAATGAGCCAACCAATGGTGAACATCTGCACCCGGCACACCTCGAAAAGGTTGAGGTCGTACACGTGGGTTTGATTGAGGAGTAGGAGCTAGAACTGGAACTTGCAAGTGTTGAAGGAGCTGTTCATGCTGGTGTGTGATGCGAATTAGTTGTTCCAAAAGTTGTTGCTCCATAAGAATCGTATGAAAGGAAACAAAGAAAACAAAGAAAAGAAGAAAAAAAAAAAGGAAAGATTGAAAAGAGATAAAAGAAAAGAAGATCAAAAGAAACTTCTCTCACAAATTGCCCGACTTCTCCACCAGTGTGAGAACCCCGAGACACAACACAGTAAATATACGAAAAGACAGAAAACTCAGATATCCTTTGTATTCAAGGTCAGGTTTATATATACAAAGGAAAAGGTATATTCTAGCTATATTTGGACTATCCTATCAAGGATTTAGCTAGACCATAAATATCTCTAGTAACTTCTAGAAACTTCTAGAATATACCGTGGTAATTACCTTACATGTTGTTAAATAAATAACGTTTTATTATTAATTTCAGACCCACTGGAGTTACTGAATTTAAATAAAAGATTGTTAATATGTATTTTTCTAATTTATTGTTTTTGACAATAACATAATTACAAAAGATTAAGGATATTAATTTTTTTTGTTTATTATATTTGACAATAACATGACATTTTTAAGTAATATTTACTCACGGCTCTCTACAAACACCTGGCATGACTTTTAGCAAGGACGAATGGACGACATAGATTTACATCAATAAATGGACGGCAAAGATCTATTTCCCACATTAAATACGATTTTTCTATGTATACGTTTCAATGATTAAGTGAATTTTGTTCATTTCTTCACGTTAAATTTTATAATCAACATGATGTGACACGTAGCACTACAAACAAAAAAGAATCTTCGGAATCTTTTAAATGACACCCATAAACTGGCCACGTTTCAGACTTGTAGACCGTCGGATGCAGTAAATCGACGGGCACTTTTTCCACGTTACGTAGTTTTAGGTTAGAGCTTTATTACTTAGGGTTCACGCTTTGAATCGCCTGCGTCTCCGTGACGCCGCATTTCCCTCGTTTCTTCGCATCGATGGGATTCTATCGGATTCATAGGTGCTAAATCGATTAAATACAGAAAGTTTCATCGATTTTTCTGTAGATTTCGGAGGCGCTGCATTTTTCGATCGATTTCTTGAGGCGCTGATCGATTCGGTACAGGAAATCTCCATTTTTGATCGAATTCTTGAGGCGCTGATCGATTTCCTGCTTAGTATTGAAGAGATTTGACAGTTTCCGATCGATTTCTTGATCGAATCGGATTTGGAGCGCTTGATCTGTGATGAACTTCGGGTTTCACTATGAAGTTTGGTAAGCAATACAGCAAGTATCTGGAAAAGCAAGGCAGGCTTCTCAAGGGAGGTTCCTATGTCGAGTTTAAGCGGCACAAAAAGCTGCTCAAGCAATGCTTCCGTCAGGAGCTTGCGAAGGCTTCTTCCGAAAATGCATACTTACCTTCCTCATCCTGTAACTGCCCTTCTTCCTGCGCAGGTATGTTTCTTTAACACTGCATATGTATACATTCTCTGGGTGTACATATGCAATATTGCATTCTTCCAGTCGTATATGAGATAATTACAGTTCATTCTGATGTTGGCTTTCTGTATTTTCTTGGTTATATCTGCAGTATGAGGTAATTTGCACACGTACACATAGATAGTTCCACGCATACATGTATACTGATGGTATTTGTTATCAGTGTGTGATGGAAATTTCTTTCCGAATCTGCTAAAGGAGATCTCCGAGGTGGTGGGTTTTTTTCAACGCGCGTGCACAACAGCTTTTGCATTTCCACTTCTCCTCGAAGTTCCAAAGGTTTATTCTCCGCATGAAGAGTAATTTTGCTGGTAATCACAGTGCCATGATCGAGGAAGGCAGGAGTCTCGTTAATTATGCATCCATGAACGCGATCGCCATCCGCAAGATCCTCAAGAAATACGACAAGGTGTGTGTCTGTGTGTTAGAGAGGACATCATATTAATTAAATATGTAAGATACGCCAAGATAACCCTTTTATATTATTTCGCTGACTCTGAACTTAGACGACGTGTGAGACGAAATTTTATTTTACAAATCATATAATATGTCTCTGTTCGTCATTCCCCATGTAGTGTAAACTTAGTCTCGGCGTTATTTGATATCTGCATTAGATAAGTGTGTATTATCCATCAAGATACTATACCGTCTTGTCTTGTTTTGTTATATATTTCATCCGTAATGGGAACTGACTATTTGTCCGTAATGGATATTAAGAGGAATGTCCCAGTGTTATGTACATATAAACATATATAGAGAAAGAGAGCGGGGGGGGGAGGGAGAGGGAGAGATTTTCTGCTTGTTTATGTGTGTGTGTAGTCTTATTGTAGTTTGTGGTTTGTTAGGTGCACCATTCAGTACAGGGACGGGCATTCAGAAGAAGTCTACAGGCGATGCACGCGGAGCTACTACAGTCACCGTGGCTGATCGAGGTATGTGCACTCTATATCAATTTGAAGGACTCGTCGTCAAATACTAGCGAGGTAGCATTTCCTGAGGGGTGGCAGACTGTTCTTGTCGCTTTGAAGGCTCCAAGGCTACTCTCCACTGCACTTTGATCGACTCCCAAACTGTTGAAGTTGATCTTACTTGCTCCATCTGCCTGGTAAGTCTATAACTATATAATAGGACACGCGCAGACCTATACGTTTCTTGTACATATACACGCATTTAACATACGCATGCATAAAATACTTATGTGTATCTCAGTACGTGTCACTAAAATACATGTGCTCATATTTTGTTCTTTCTTTTTTCAAAGGAGACCATGTTTGAGCCCGTGGCGTTAGGATGTGGACACATTTTCTGTAACAGTTGTGCCTGTTCTGCAGCTTCTATTCCAACAATTCAAGGCCTCAAGTCCGCACGGAACGATTTCAAGTGCCCTCTCTGTAGACAGGTACACGCGTATGATATTTATCATATATGTTATGCGTCTTATGTGTATATATACTGTACATTTGTTGTCTTCTAGCTGAGTGTAAAGATGTAAATGAACACCTTTACACACACAGTATTAGAAACACATACAACACACACGCCGCACTTACGCACGTGTCTAGATGCACGTTTTCACAGGCTGGAGCTTACAAGGATGCGGTACTGTTACCGGAGTTGAATCTGCTTCTGAAAAACAGGTAAAATCTAACGTATATGAATCTTATTATTAGAATATTCAGTATATTCTAGGATATTGTTGGTCTAAATGTATATTTAGAATATATGTACAGTGGTTACATATACATTATTGTACTGTGTATATCTCTGAATATTCTTACAGATGCGAAGTATACTGTAAAGACTATTGGCAGGAGAGGTTAAGGAAAGAGCGTGTAGAGCGAGTGCAGCAATCCAAGGAACACTGGGACAACCAAATGCAAATGGTGCTGGCATGTAAAGGTACCAAGTTATATGATATGTCATCAGGGAATATACCCAGTTTCACGTGTGCCATACGTGTACTGAATATAACTTCTGGTTTTTAGCTCTCAGATTATTGAAACATTTAACATTAACTTAACTAAGCATACGTTACATACAAGTTATTATCATTATTATTTACTATTCCATACGCACATACCAAATCCTGACCACATTTAATATATATTCTGAAATACATAAAGGAATCACTTATGATGTATGTATATGCATATACATTACATTTTATATGCTCTGTAATTCCATTATAGATGTGATATAGAAATTAACATTTTTAATTTACTATAACACACACACACGTGTGTGTGTGTTAGAATACATTAAAAATGTTATAAATATGTCTATATACATGGACACACACACACATATATATTATCCCTTATAATGTAAATATTATGTATTATTTATTCTTTTAACAGTTCTTTTTATTAGTTAATACCATGTATATATATGTTTTTTAAATCATGATAATAACACAGATTAGAAAAAGCTATAATATATATAATACTTGTATTACCAATGTTCATGTGGACATGTTTATAATTTTTTGTAATTAATTTTGTAAATGATATATTGAAATATAATTAAAGATTATATTAAAATAATGAATATCTGATAATGTGGTTATTTCAATTATCTGTTATGTGCTTCTTTCAATTGGTTATTCATTTTAATAATAAATTCAAATAAATATGATAGATTTATCTACGATTAATATTTGACATAAATAATTGAAGAGTTTTAAATAATCTCATATTTATTAATTTATTCTGCACTCCCAGTTTTATTTCTTTTGCTTGTTCTTCTGAAGCCACTCATCAATCTTTTTCTCTGTCTCGGTGAGTTCTTTACCTCTTGCACTTTGCTAAAAGAAATTAATATAAAAAAAGAAATGCAAATTAAAAAAATTATAATGCACCTTTAAAAATTCGAAATAATCGGTATAATTGCGCCTGTAGTAGCTCTCAAGCCTCTGCATGTTTATACTATAGAATATACGCTATATACACATTATATATGTGTATGTACATATTATATGTTTTAAAATACTTATAATGCATATGCATATTAACCTCTCTGTCGTATTTCTCCTTATTGGCTCTACTTCTTTCTAAGAGCTCTGATTTAAAACAGAATTTATATAAATATACATAATTTTTAATAAATTTTTGAAAATATAAATTTTTAATAAATTTTTGAAAATATATGTTTTAATTAAAAGAAATATGCTTACTCTTGAGATATTCATTGTTTTCCAAGGAAGGCGGTCCTTGTTGAATTGCTCGAGAAAGAGAGGCAGAATTAAGTGCAATTCCACACACAGAACTTCCTATTAACAGTTGCCTTCTTAGCAATGTGTTACAAGGGGGAGGAGTATTGCTTGCCATATCTTTGAGTGGATAGCCTATAAGTCATACATATTATAATTAATGATAATAATTAAATTATTATTTGCAAAATGTTAATGTGTTTTTTATATATTGATTCAAAATTATATCAAGAGGTTTTTACTTCAAAATTATAACATCGATTAAAACACATTCAACTAAATACTTCATTGTAAAAAACTTTTTAAATTAACAAAATCGATAAAATAAACATCAGATTTACCACATTATAATTGTAAACATGGACATATTTTGACAAACCAAATAATAAATGTACTTCAAATATGTACATAAAATGTAGTTTTTAATACTGAAAATATAATAGGATATTGAACATATACATTAGTTTGATAATATATATAGATAGAGACAAAGGTCTATCTCTTCTCTCTCTACATTTTATTTTATGCATAAGATGTTCCCATGAACGAATAATAAGCAACACTTAAGTAATCCCTATCTTTTTATAGCAAATTATTATTTAAAACGTTTATAAATAAATTAACTCAATATTCGATCAACAATTATTAATTTAAAAACTTTAACAGTCTATTATACTTCTTTTAAACTTCCACATTATCGAGAGTAGCTCCCTGTGTTCTATTTCAAAAGAGTACAACTATTGTAATTATTTTTTACATAATTTCTATAATGGATTCACTTTAGAACTATAAAATTAATAAAAATAGCAATACCAATTAGTCATGTAACAATCACGCCATTAGTTAAATATTAGTAACCTAATTAAACTATAACATAAAGGACAGCCTTTAAAACAAATACATATACAATATATGTATATATAATTTCAAGGATTATATGTAAATATTGTAATTATGTTGAATAATATGTCTTGTATGATATATTTTATGTATACACATAATCATAATATACGTCAAGGAAGATTATATTTATATTATCGTATTTACATGTGTACCCTTCAAACTTTTATATTTACATATATACCTTTCTAAAAATTATAAATTTATATATATATATATATCCTTAAGAAACTTTAATTTATAATATTTTAATTTTAAAATAACAATATTAATTAAAATATATTTTCAATTCATAATATATTATAAATAAATAATTAAATTTATTAAGTATTAAATGCCAAAAATTATCATAGTAAAAACTGAAATATTTTTAAAAGTAATTATATTTTGTGATATATATGGTTAATAGGTGTATTTTGTACCTAAATATAATAAATATAAATTAAGTTTAAATTTTTATTAATTATTTTTAAAAATTTTAATTTTAGTTTTAAATTAAAGATATATATGTAAATATAAACTATTTAAATATGATAAATTTCAGAGGTATAAATATAATTTTCCTTATATATAATAATATAATGTATGAAATACGAATCAATTTCAAAAAGGAATATGAAACCACAAATTATTTTATCTCTTTGATTTTCTATACATTTTAGTTTTAAATTAAAGATATATATGTAAATATAAAACTATGTAAATATGATAAATTTCAGAGGTATAAATATAATTTTCCCTTATAATAATATAATGTATGAAATACGAATCAATTTCAAAAAGGAATATGAAACCTTAAATTAAGCAAATTATTTTATCTCTTTGATTTTCTATACATTATAATACATAATATCTGCTAGTTTAAATTTATTCTTAAAACATTATAATACATAATATCTGTATAAACTAAACCATATTTTAAAATTGTAATTTAAATATTATAAAGAATATAAGTATATTAAAAACAGATATAAACCATGTTATCAATTATTATGACACGTATATATACATCTACAATTCTTTACGTGTGCGTGTACACTAGTAGATATATTCAAAGCAAAATGATGTTTTTATTTTCATATATGATGATATACTAATAAAATTTACTAGAATTAGATTAAATATTAATTTACACACTCTCTCTCGCATAAGATATATAAACCTTTAATCAAGTACATAGATATGATAAACCCTCTAATCATATTAATATTAATGCAAATTAATTAAACATGTTTAACTTACATTCCATGTTAAGTAAAGACTACAAACATCAACTCACTGCTTAAGTTTAAGAAGCTCTTTTTCCTGTCCAACTACATGCTTCTGCACAACACAAAACAACACAATATATATATACACCTTCATTAAATGTAGGAGGTAAATTAAATTAAAAAATTAATAACTCTTAAAAACGTTTAAACAGAATTAATAAAATTAAAATCAGAATAACTAAGTAATTAAACCTTAGAATATGAACAACATTAAGTAATTAAGTAATAAACCTGGAAGCTTGGTGTTTCCTCGTCTTTACTTCCATCGGTTAAGGAAGAGCCCGCGTCTGCCACGTGTTCCTCTGCCGTACTTGTCCCTGCAACTTCAAACCATCGCAGATTCTGCCTACTAAACAGCTTCCCGAAACCCTCTTTCAGACCTAGTGAGAATTTCCACATTTTCTCTCAATACCTTACCTCATCAAAAAATATCTTTTTATGTATATAATAATCTGCCACGTGTTATGATACTTGGCCGCTATCTATTGGTTTAGTCATTTATAAATACATTTATAAAGTATGTTGTAGCAAAAAATATCTTCTTTATGTATAAAATTAACTGCCACGTGTTATGCTACTTGGCCGCTATCTATTGGTTTAGTCATTTATAAATACATTTATAAAGTATGTTGTTATACGTTTCAATATTTAAAACTCCAATTGACCACTATTTTATATATATATATATATATATTCACCTAAGCAAATCACGGATTTTATTATAAATCTATTTTTAATAAAAATCGTATATAAAAATTATAATTAACTTATTTTTAAAAAGTTTAATAACCAATCAATATGGGTGTTTTAATTTTTGGAAAGTGTATTATAAATTAACTAAATATTGTGTAACAAGTTTAATCAAAATTTTAATTTATATCAATGTTTATAAACATCATTGCAATAAAGCAACGTATATTCCTTTTATGTCCTAAGAATATACATGTTAACATATACTTATTTATTCTAAATACTTATCTTCATGTAAATATAAATATAGTTATGCACATAAAGTTTTTTAATACGCTCTAATCAAAATTAAAATTAAAACAGTATCATTATATATGTTATTTTTTATATGTTCATATTCCAAAATTGTTAAATATTAAAGCTACTTTTTAAATTAATATTATTATAATCTTAACGAAAGAGATTAATTTATGTACATCACTTATAATATGGACTGAACTTAGCGAATCCTACTGAATATGTATACCTTCTCAGTTTAAACTTTAGTGCTGAAAGAGATTTAATGTAAGATTAATCATATATGATTTCAAATTTAAATGAATTTATATAATGTACATTCAAAATCATTGCTTTACTACGTGTACATAAATAAAAGTTTCACAAATCTTCCTAGGCTATATGTTCATTTTTCTATTATTTATATTTTATTTCTTTTCAGGTTTATATCTAAACTTCATCTAGTTATATTTGAATCAAATTTCCCACAAAAAACATTGTTATTAAATTTTTTCCATATTTATATCTATTAAAATAAAACTTATTAATTTTTAAATTACGAACTTAATTGCCAAATTTAGTGCTATTAAACATCACTTACCATACAACTAAAGAGAATACAAAGCTACTACTCTTCATGATAATGTTTCATTTTCTTGATAGGTCTGTACTGAAAGGGCAGCACATGTTGCAAAAACCCTAGATCCTCGCAAGGTAGCATTCTGCTCTGTTGGATCTCCTTCAGGAGAAGTACTTCTCCTCTCTTAAGAACGGAAACAGTTCTTGCCCTAGCCCGTCAATTGCAAGCTCTAGCACCTCTTGTTTAGAAACAATCCTCTTCAGCTCAGTATCAGTGTGTAAGTTCATTGACCTTGGCATCTGACAGCCATTGTCATGTACATATAACACCGAAATATTTCCCTCCTCCATAACATACTGCCCCCTCTCATCTGGAAGTAGCAAAATAACAAGAAAGTGGCATCCATGTTCATAGATGTGCACAGCCTTCCCAAGCTTGTAGAGCCTAAGAAGTTCAGTGGAGCTTAGAACATAATTGAGAGTAACGAAAGATTTCGCATTCACCCTAGCTCTAGCTAAACCGGTAGAGTCCAACCACTCGCTTACTGAATCACCTAACAACACATCAACCAAGCTGCCCAGTGCCCACACTATCGATGGCTCTCGTGACTATATACTTAGTGACCATTTCAGTAGCCTTTCTATTGTCTATATCAAAAGAGTTGAAAGATTCCAAAAGAGAGGTGAGAGCGGACTTTCTGAATTCTGAGTATTCCCAGAATCTGATTGCAGCTTCTGCTAAGATGGGATCCCAAGGTTCAGTTACGAAAACAGACTCTCTGTCGTCCGATATGTGGAGAATAGGATAACAGTGAGCAGCAGCAAGATCAACTGCAAGTTTCGAGCATGGGTTAGGTACCACTCCAATCCTCACACCCAGTATAGCAATGGCAGCCGTAGAGGAGACCTTTCCTTCAGAGATATCATAACCTGTAATGCCACCAGCAAGCTTCGTTTCAGCAAAGTTGAGGGCATAGATTTTATCTTTAGTAAGATAACCAGCCCAAAGAGGCCTCCCAAACAGGAAGATGTTCTTATCATCTGGTTGAAGATCGTCTAGAGGTTTGGCAACACTGTCCATGGTATACAGCTTCCATATAGGATCCGGCAATTGTCCAATGCCGAGGGAAACTCTGTAGCTGGGATCCCTTTCTTGTAAGGGACTTGGAGCTGAACCCAATATCGCTTGGCTCGGCAACGTATCAACAAACACCCCTAGAGCGCCATAGAGACCACGCGTACGAAACACCCTCCGCAGGTGGTGTGCTGGTACGGAAGTTCTCGTAGTATTTGCTTGTTTGAAGAGTACCCTTGCCTCATCGAATACCAACAGCACACCAACGCCGTCTTTCCTGACAACCTCTTCGATATTCGTAAAGGCATTTTGTAACCCACACATATCGTAGTTGGGTTGCTTCTCCATTCTCTCCACACGCCACTGATTACTTGCGACTCGTGATTTAACGATAAAAGAGCTGATTGTTTGTCCATTTAACTGGGTCTTTCCCATTCTCCTCTACCCATCTTTTGAGATATACAAGCCATGCTTTGAGTAAACCACCAGCATGCCCGTCCGTGGTGATACCCATAATGCTATCGGCCAAGTCCGTGGTTCTGAAAGGATAACCGCTCCCCGTTGAAAGCTGCAGTAGCAAACATACACACCGAGTCTCGACAATTCCGTGAGTGACCTGGTTTTTCCCATCCCGGATGCCTGTATGACACTCGTAGTGGAGGAATAGGAATCTCCCAACTTCGTTATCTCGTCAAACCTAGCTAAAAGTTTAGCTAGGTTGCCCTCCTTGTCAATGTACTCTCTGCAGTAGGCCTTTTCGAGCAATATCACCTCCGAGTTATTAAAAGAGCATGCAGGTTTCACGGCACGAACATAATTGTATATGCACAGTCGGTTCTGTATTTCCTTGCGCTCATGCGATCTTGGCTATTTTTAGCCTCCAATTTGTAAACCTCCCTGTCCTCAATTACAATTACCTGCTCAGTTGAGAATGCATCCAAGACCTGATCCACATGGACTTCCCCATCCACATATTGAAACACCTTTCGCACACCTGAAGCGTCAAACTCGACCGCCATTATGTTTAGGGTTGAGATAAGCGTTATATATAAAAAGGAAACTCAATTAATCCAACGGTTGAGATTCGAATTTAATTCTAGTCTTAATTTAGGGTATATCATTTATTTTAAGATTATGAAAGCAGTCTGGACTATTGACGAACAAATTAGTTGGTATTCTTGCGGTGAAGTGAAGTTCAATAGAGATGTAAAGTTGAGTATAGAAACTTTGTGCCCAGATGTAATTCGGTTAATCTTGGACAAGCTACCTTGTGTAGACTGTTATAAAGTATATTCTCTCTTATGTAATGAATTGAAGAAGAGCATCGAGCTTGTCCCCAGGAGGTTGTGTTTGCACTGCGATCTCAAACTTGATCTCAAAGGTAATCTAACTTGTGAAGTAATTTGTGAAGAAGAAGTATTTGGTTTCTTTCGAGTTGGTTTGTATCCGATTGTTTCGAAAGGCTATAATAATAACAGGTGGGTTGAGTGGTCATCTAGTGAGGGCCTTGTTGCTTGTATAGCCAAACATACAGTGAAGAAGAGAGAACTGGCAATTGTGGTTAAGAACATTGTAACAGGGAGTAGCACAAGTATAGAAATGCCTCGTTTGGAAAAAGCTGTGGATATGAAGGTTGGTGACGATTGGATGGTGAAAACTAGGAATGTCTATGTTAACATAGTTCTCGATCGTGATCCAAAGTCAGAAACATACAAGATTATTGTTATTGAAATGGAATTCAAATATAAAAATCGTAAACCTGAGAGGTATTGTACGTTTCACATATATTCGTCGGAGACATGCGAATGGCAGAAACACAAGGAAGTAATTATTATGCCGTGCTATGGTATAATATGGTACAAAGTGAAATCTGGTTTTCTCCATTTCTCAACTCGTCAATCTCGTACTTGTCAGCTTCATGTGCTTGACACCACAAGTATGGCTTTTTCCCCTGTTTCTGATCACATGTATAACAGGATCTCTCTAGCGGAGAAGTGTTACATAGAAATCCTTAGGCCTGTACTGTTTTACAATAATAACATCGTGGCCTTTGGTAGCGAAAGTGAGCATGGTGAACTTTGTTTGTTCAAATGGGACGATAACTCTAAAGGATGGTTCAGATTGTCATGTGTGGCTTCAGAGAAACTACTGGAGTTTGTCTCACTCAGCATCGGATTTGGACCACATGTGGATCTGGAGAAAATGGTCAAGTATCTCACGCATAGCAATCGTGGGGCGAGTCGTCGTCGTGCTGCCACGCTCTACTGGAGAAAAAAGGTTGGGGTGGTACTTAAAACAAATATTAACTATGGATTGATGTATGATATGGAACTCAATCGCTGGGAGTGCATATTTCATCCTGGTCTGGGATGCAAAATGACTGCTACATGGAGTTGTTTTCAAGGGCATAGTAACTCTGGGAGTTATTTATAATCCTCTAGCATGAATTTGATTCGAACATGTTTAGTCTCACCACATCAATATAGTATAATAGTTAATATATTTTGTTAGAGAATACATTTATAACTCGGCCGCACGCGTAATTTAAACAAAAATACACGATTGTTGGATATACCTCATTTGATTCATATTTCACAACACTAATGTACTTTACTATATAGTTTAATTTTATATATGGACACCGAATACATGCACACACGATTTCTTCAAAGTTTCAAATCATCCTATACACGAATATAAAAATATATATACATATGCACTTATCTTTTGACTTAATTAATATGAACACGCTCAAAAAAAAAAAATTATTATTGAATAAAAGATATATTTATTTTAATATTTTATATTAAATGCTTAATACTCAGTATCATTTAAAATTTTAAAAATCTGGAAAGAAAGAAAAAACTAAATGCTAGGAATACTAGAATGTTAAACTTATTCTAAATCGAAGAGTCCTAACTTTAAAGAAAAAAAACAAAATTTAATATGTTTAAAAATCTTTTTAAATTTTAAGCATTTCAATTAGGGAAAGACATTAGTACCAGAAGCACATATTTTGTTAAGTAAAGAACTATTATGCAAAGAGAGAATATATAAATAAATAGATATATAGAGAGAGAGAGATAAGTAGGAGAAACCAGACTTGAGATGCAAATGTTATCGTTACACTAGTTAGGTCTTTAACAATAGATTTACTTATAACGATATAAATGCGCATGTACACACACACAACGCACACAGGTTCAACATGAAGCTCACTAGTTTGATTAATATAAATTCCCGATGTCTCTATTTCAAATATACATAAAAAAATGTGGATATAAATTTAAATGTAGAGATGTTAAAACAAGTTAGTACAATTATGAATATGTTGTAATGCGTTTTTTACATTTAGTTTTAAATTATTTTTTTGATAAATTACACACACATATAAGGAAGTGAATAGATGATTGACTTAAACAGATAAATAGAGTTGAAGAAGTTGTCTTACATCTTTAGATATCAATGGCTATATGTAATTTGTATATATATTAACACATCTTAGAAAACCTCCATTTTACTTATAAAGTAGTATATATACATGCACAATAATTCAAATAAGATGTGAGTAGTTTTAATATTTTAAAGGTTGTAAAACATCAAATTAAATTAATACTATCTTATTTGTCCTTTTGATTCAAATTACATGGTAAATTTGCCAAAATGTACTTCAATTGTGTGTGTGAGAGAGAAAGTCGTAAAACCAAAAGCAAAAATGAATTATATATATATATGTGTGTGTGTGTGTGTGTGTGTTAAAGAAGAGTGCACGCAAATAAGGGAGTTGTAATATATTTTGTAAATAAACAAAAGAATATATATAAAATGTATATAAAAATAAATAATGTCTAACTTGTAACACTAAATTAACAGGCTTATAATACATTCAGATACTGGATATGATGATTCAAAAAATGTACATTTGTTAAAGTATATTAGTAAAAGATATTATCATTATAAAAATAATACATCAGCGAGAGATATATGGCAATTCGATACCAATCCATACATAACAACTAAATGTGTGTGTGAAAATATGACACCTACATATAGACATGTAGAGAAAGAAGAAAAAGGAGATAAAGATTCGAAAAGCATATAAAATATATTGTTCACAGCCAGGTTGTTCGTACTCTTTTGATAAGGAGTAAAACATAAAAGAATATGCAAAAAGCATATATTAATTTATAAGATAATCATGGTTGTAAATATGGATTAAATGGAAATGTAAATGTTATGGCACTATGTAGTCAATTCATTTTAGTTTAAATAATAATCTTAATTTTTGACATATGTTAAGAATAATATTGTTAATGTATTAAAATGTTACAAAAAAGAGTTATAGTTGAAACAGATATCAAAAGTTACAATATGATAATTAATTGAGTATAAGTTTAAGTGTACCAAGTGATAGAAATTGATAAAGTTAAATTTAATAAACATAAATATAAAAGGAAACATAAGAAGAGTTAGAGGTTAATGGGTTTTTAATGAAATAGAAAGAAGTATAAACAAGATGTTTTTTACTCCAATACCATATATAGGAGCATAGAGACACTTATTAATATTATATATTGATATATTACTCTAAATATAATTAGTTTTTCTCATATGAATAGGTTAATTATAATATTTTACACAACTTATTATGAATATCATATAATAAATCATTTTGTTTATTTTAAAGATCCAAAAAATAAAGTTCATACCTAAGTGTGACACTAATAAGGTAATGTATAAATCATATTTTACAAAAATACATGTATTAAAAAAAGTTTGTTTAAAATAAATAAGAAACATTTAATATTTTTCTTTAACAGATAAAACTTTACAATGATGAAATTCTTTCAGTGTAATAAAATAAATATTATATTAGTTTTTAAATTAAAACAAAGATTTGTTAGGTGTAAACATATATATTATGATTATATTTTATATTATGGTACTTCTACATATGAGATTAATATTTGATTTTCTTTAATTAAATTAAATTATATTTTTTAAGTAATAAATTATTAACTAATTAATATTTTGGACCCCTCAAACCTAGCGGTTGGGCCCTAAATCAACAATTAAACTTTTGAAAGAAGGGTTGGATTGTGAAAACTAGCTCAGCTTCTTTCTTTGTTTTTGATCACATGTATAACATGCTCTTTTGAGCAAAGAAGTGTCACATAGAAATTCTTAGGTTTGTACTGTTTTATGATGTCAACCTTTGATAGTGAAAGCGAGCGTGGTGAACTCTACTTGTTTAAATGGGATAATAACACTAGGCAATGGTTCATATTGTCATGTGTGACTAGGGAGAAATTGTCTCGTATAACATGTTGGAATCTAGAACTAATCATATGTATATTGAAGTTAAATAAAAATGAAATACACTGACTAACCCCTCTTTTATTTACCTATCCTTATATATGTCATTCTTCAAAGTTCATGGAATATCAATTGTTACGTAATTACATCCACAAAACCATATGATTGTAACAACCAATACGTTCATCCAACACTCCCCCTTGAACACAAATAATCCATTGGTTGTGTTCACAACTTGACTCTTCAAAAAATACTGCATAGATTCCACTCTTGAAAAAAAAACCATGAACTCGCTCCTTCTTAGTGAATGTGTTCAAAATCTCAAACTCCCCCTTAATAGATATGCCTCAAGCTTCATGCAACAAATGATCTACGCACCCACACACACACATATATATATGTTACTTCCTTGAATTTAGTAAGTTTTAAAGTGTACAAGACAACCACCCTTGAATTCTTGTTGAACTCCTTTTAACACACTTCCCCTCATGAGTTCATATTGTAGAATCCAAGGCTAGTACAGTGCTTGACAAAATCTGGTTCTCTAATCTATTTGGTTAGAATATTTGTAGGTAATGTCTCGATGGACATATACTCTAATCTAATCTTTGCCAAGTCTAACTGTTGTGTGAACCAACATCCATGAAGTCTCATGTGCTTTGTATGGTGCTGTTTCATAGGGTTGCAAGCAATCTATATGGCACTTATGTTGTCGTTGAAGATACATGTTGAGCTTGAGGTGACAACCCTAGAGACCTAAAAAACTTATGTAACCATATAACTTTCTTATGTGTTGAGAATATGGCATGAAACTTAATTCTATTCTGCATAATGCCAGAGATTGTTGCTTCTTACACTTCCAACAAAGAGCTCCTTCATATATCTTGAAGAACAATCTAATCTTTGAAAAGTTGTCCTCATGATGAGTATCAAAGTCAGCATTAGCAAAAGTTTCAAAAGTGGAGGCTTCTTTTGCCGTGTACACAATTGCTAAGTTTCTAGTTCTTACAAGATAGTGGATCAATCTATAGGCAACATACCAATCACATCTAGTAGGTTCATGTAGCTTTTAACTAAGATTTATCATTGCTAAAGCAATGTCAAGTTTACTATTGGTCATGAAGTACATGGAACAACCAACCAAATTTTAATATGGAGATTTTTTGTGTTAATGTTTTAGGTAAGCAACAAGTCATCTGAAGTAAACACACTTGCTCAATAAGGGTTTTTGAAAGAACAACCGGTTTGTATGCCATTGTAGATGTTGGAACTTGAGCAATATGGTTCAATCTTGTTGATGAAGATATATCTCCGTGAGTGGGTGCCTAAAACTTGCAAACCAAGACAATGGGTTAGTTGCCCTAGATCAATCGTATGAAAAGCCTTTGTAAGTTCTCTAATATAGTAAGAATGATAACATTATTCATGTACACCCCCACAAATATAGGTTTATCATTAACATGTTTTATATATATATAAATCTATCTCATACCTTATATAGCCATGAGATGTGAAATGTCTATTAATGATCTCATACCAAATACGTGGACTTTGTTTAAGACCACAAATTAATCTCCCTCACGACAATAAACACCAACACAAGGGAGTCATAATATACAAATCAAGTTCCCTGTAAAAAAACAAGGAAAATATATAAATGTGTATAACACACACACACTAGGTAAGTCACAACCTGATATAATAATTGACACTAAGCTAACAGGCTTATAATACATATACAACGTTCTTGTATGTATATACTCTCTCTCTCTCTCTCTCTCACACACACACACACACAACTAAACTATACATACTATAATGTGTGTACAGTACCTTGAATAGTAAGTCGTGTGTTAGATGCTCCCAATGGAGTGAGACAGACATGAGAGAGCATCGGAGAGGGATAATTTCATCAGGAGGGGCAGCAAAATATGCCTGTTTTGCAGCAGCCGCAGCTTTACGCACCATACTTGCTATTCCCGCCGTCTTTTTGTCAGCTTGTTCTGAAGGTATTTGAGCTGGAACATCATCTTGTTCTTCATCTGTTCCTGTATAAAAAAAAACTTAAATGTTGATATTAATTTTTAATAATTATAATGGTCATTTTAATATTGATACTAAATTTTTGTAGAATATATTAACTTAATCAATTAATAATAATATCATACCGATCACTCTTGTAACAATGACGTCAACTTCTCCACGTTCACCAGGTCCTCTCATCACAAGCCTCTCTGACTTCCCTCCTAACTGTAAGAATCCGAAACTCACTTTCCCACCTGCAGTTAACTTGATTAAACTATTGTTAATTTAAATAATATATTTTAGTTATAATAATTAATAATCTTGCTTGCTTACTTTCAAATGCTGCACGGACAACTTCGTATTTTACAAATCCTGAAAACAGCGTCACCTGCATGCAAGAGTTTGTGTACATACAAAAACATGTTCTCTCTCTCTCTCTCTCCCTTCTCCCTCCCCTTCTCTCAATGTGAATGTGATTTAGCTAACCATGGATCTTGTAGAGACATCTGTCTGCTTAGTTTTGCCAGTCCCAAATGCTGCTCCACCCGTTGCATGAAGGAGCACGCAAAAGCAATGCTCTGTCTCAGTTAATATCTGGTTTTAAAAATGGTATTATACATGTATAAGCATATACGTCTACATATGTATATGTATACATGTATATGGTAAACCAGCTTACCAAGTTCTCAAATGTATCGTCATAATCATCAATCGAAAAGTAGATGTTTGGGTAAGATGGGATTGTCTCAGAAGCCTATAGTCAGAAGTTTTTAGTGATGTACACACACACACATTATATGTGTATATTTAAGCCACACCAACATACATACACACTATATATCCGTGCATAAATCTTATATACCTTAGAAGATTTTGTAAAATTCGAATGGCTTGGAGACGCATACACAGGCTTTGTAATCTGCAAATATCAACGAATAAATAATAATCAGTTAGCATTTTAATGTGTGTGTGTGTGTGTGCGTGTGTGTGCGCGTGTGTGTGTGTTGCATATGTTTAGAACCTTATATATCGACTCTAATGGCACTCCTGGTGTTTCCTTGTATCTTTTCAATTGATCCTCCCTGCGGTAAACCACAAAGATTACATACATAATTAAACATTAATCCAGCATTAAAGATAAATACCTACAAATGGAAACGGTGATAGTGTACGTCGTGTGTGCTATAAGATTTAGATAAAACGAACGTCTCCAGTCCACTTCTCGTCCTCGATCTCCATAACCTTACTCAACTAAAATATGCACATATATAAACAATATATGTTAGTAGATATACTAAAACTATATATGCACACACACACACACACAGAGAGAGAGAGAGGGAGGGAGAGAGGGAGGGAGACAGACAGAGACAGAGACAGAGAAAACAGATAAATAGAGAATGCGTGGGTGTGCGCACCTGTGGTTGCCATCTACGCACAAAACATGGCTCCGTCAGCATTTTCCCATCTTCATTCAAACCATTCTCCAAGTATTGAAAGTTCTATGGCAAATAAATAAAATAATAAATAAGTATTATGTTTTATCAGTTGACTCGGCATGTTTACCCAGAGTCTGCATTGTCTTTCACATAAACGCATATATATATATATATATATATATAGACACACACACACACACACACCCACCACGAAAAATAGAAGATCGTCACTTGCTATCTTGGATTCAACAAGGCCCCGAACAAAGAACATATCTAGTATTTCCTGCCATAAACCCTCGTCTCCTTTATTTGAATCCTTCAAAGAACTTGAATACTTCCTAACAATTTCAAGCAGCTCATCTCTGAAAATGTGTATTATGTATAGATGTGTATATGCATAAACACGTACAATACATGTATATTAAACACCATTTGTAATTTCTTATATAATCATGTGCTTTATATGGTGCTGTTTCAAGGGTTGCAAGCAATCTATATGCCACTTACGTTGTCGTTGAAGATACATGTTGGAGGTTGAGGTGACAACCCTAGAGACCTAAAAAACTTATGTATAACTTTCTTATGTGCTGAGAATATGGCATAAAACTTAATTTTATTGTGCATAATGCCATAAATTGTTGCTTCTTACATTTTAACAAAGAGCTCCTTTATATATCTTGAAGAACGATCCAGTCTTTGAAAAGTTGTTTCGTGATGAGTATCAAAGTCAGCATTACCAAAAGTTTTAAGAATGGAAGCTTATTTTGCCATATACACAATTGCTAAGTTTCTAGTTCTTATAAGATAGCGAATCAATTTATAGGCAACATACCAATCACATCTAGTAGGTTCATGTAGCTTGTAACTAAGATTTATCATTGCTAAAGCAATGTCAAGTTTATTATTGGTCATAAGGTATATGGAACAGCCAACCAAATTTTGATATGAGAGATTTTATGTGTCATTGTTTTAGGTAAACAGTAAGTCATATAATAAACACACTTGCTCGAGATGGGTTTTTTGGAAGAACAACCGGTGTGCATGCCATTGTAGATGTTAGAACTTGAACAATATGGTTCAATCAATATAACTTTGTTGATGAAGATATATCTCCGTGAGTGGGTGTCTGAAACTTGCAAACCAATACAATAAGCTAGTTGTCCTAAATCAGTCATATGAAAAGCTTTTGTAAATTCATCCTTGACACTCTATACTCTAGTATAGTAAGAATGATAAGATTATCCTCACAAATATAGGTTTATCATTAACATGCTTTATATATATATATATATCATACCTTATATAGCTGTGAGGTGTGAAATGTCTATTAACGATCTCATACCAAATACATGGACTTTGTTTAAGACCATAAATAAACTTATTAAATTTGCATACCATGGTAGGGGAGTCATGTGACTTAAAGTGTGGAGGTTACTACATATATATGTGTTAGTTAATATCTCTGTGAAAAAATACATTTTTAACATTCATTTGGACCTACAAGTCAAGTCTTGTAACTATAACTAAAAGAACATAGATAGAAGCTAGTTTGATTATATGTGAAAATATCTCTACATAATTAATTCCTTTCTCTCTGGTTATAACCTTTTACAATCAAGCTAGCTTGAACTTTCACAATCTCTCAATTAATATCATACTTTACCTTTTAAAATCCACTTACATGAAACCACTCTCTTATCAAGAGGTAGCTCAGATAATGTCCGTAAGCCATTAGCTAGTTGTGCATTGATTTCGTCCTTTATTACTTAGAACCATTTGTCTCAATAAGAACTCTTTATAGCCTCATCAAGTGTGATGGGTTATTTATAACATGAGCATTGTTAACTTCAATATATTTAAGGTACCTTTTTGTTGGTTTCCAAGGCACAAAAAGAACCATGCAAAGATAAGTGGTTGATGGAGAGAGAAACTGCTGGTGGTGTAAACAAGAACTTGAAGGTTGAATGTGCTGGTTTGGTACATCATCCATAAATTGTTATAACATGGAAAGACAAGGATCCATTTTTTTGTTGAGCATATTAGGTTTATAGTGAATGATCAGGCATTATTTCTCTATGTGTGTCAGAGTTAGTAAGTCGAACATCATGTTGAGAATCTGCAAAATAGTATGAGGATTGTGGAGCCAAGCTGAAGCACACCTCCCTCGTCAAAAGTGTCAATATGTCAGTAATAAAACTTGTGTCTATCTAGACACCACACCCAATAATCATATTTTATCCAGTCATCATATCCCATCACGATGCACCACAATGCACAAATGCCAGAGACGAGACAAGTCCTGTTTAATTGTCTTTGCAAATAAAATTTCATTAATAATTTAATTTAACTTATAGGTACCTTTAAAGTAATTTAATCTCAGCACTATTCCTATCAAAATCAACATAATAACCTTGGTTAACTAATTGACTTACATACATTAAACTTCTTGAAAGTTCTGGTACATAAAAGAACACCCTTCAAACTATTGCTGAGAGTGGGGCATGCCTTGTCCAAGTATGTCAAGACCATCTCCATTTATTGTACCTACTTTTTGTGTACTATTGAGAATATGGAGTTTAGAAAACCAGTGTATGTGATTTGTAGCTCCACTATCTAGGCACCACTGGTTCTACAAAACAGAGCCACGAGAAGTTAAGTTAACATATATCTTTGATAAGTGTGGAGAAACATGTCCATTGTCTAATTTATCAGTTACAAGAGTAGTATAGTGAGCCTTCAGATGACTTAAAGCGGGAATCTGGATCACCAGAGCGTCTACAATGGTTGCCACGGGACTCGGTGGGACTAGCAAGATACCCATGAGTTGTAGCATCAAAAATCTTGTGTGTGTTGTCCACGAAATTACTTCTTTCAAGCAAACAATGTTGTCTCCTCAACTCGTGCAAAGGGTCTTGATATTGTGTACTTGTGTATCTCATCATGGGCTTTATCTAGGGCTTCTTGCTTTAACTACCTCCTGTAAGGTGGGTGGAAAGTGCTCCTTATGTGGTCATATTTTTGGGCAAGCCTATAACAAGATGCTCTGCAATCTCCTAAGATGTTTTGCTATGACCCAAAACAGCAAGCTTTGTTGAGACTTTCTATATACACGAGACAAAGTCAGAAATTGATTTTTCTAGTTGAAGTTGCATATGATTCATGCAACTTCGAAGCCCAAGTGACTTTGATGTATATGTTCTTGAGTTCTTGCCCTAATGAAGCCACACTATCACTGTTAGTAACAGACTGTTCATGTTGAACCTGTGTGCGTTGTGTGTGTGTACATGTGCGTTTATATCGTTATAAGTAAATCTATATACAAGTTAAAGACCTAACTAGTGTAACGATAACATTTGCATCTCAAGTCTGGTTTCTTCTACTTATGTTATCTATCTATATATTCTCTTTGCATAATAGTTCTTTACTTAACAATATATGTGCTTCTGGTACTAATGTCTTTCCCTAATTAAAATGCTTAAAATTTAAAAAGATTTTTAAACATATTAAAATTTGTTTTTTCTTTAAAGTTAGGACTCTTCGATTTAGAATAAGTTTAACAATCTAGTATTCCTAGCATTTAGTTTTTTCTTTTTTTTGTCCAGATTTTTAAAATTTTAAATGATACTGAATATTAAGCATTTAATATATAAAATATTAAAATAAATATATCTTTTATTCAATAATAATTTATTTGTTTTGAGCGCATAAATGTGTTCATATTAATTAAGTCAAAAAGATATAAATTGTGTGCATATGTATATATTTTTATATTCGTGTATAAGATGGTTTGAAACTTTGAAGAAGCAAATCGTGTGTGTGGAGAGTGAGAGAGACAGCATGTCATCACTGCGTGCGTGCCACATGGCACATAACAAGGGCTTTTTTAATATAAAATATATACTAATATTTGAACTATATCTCTACATGTATTCGGTGTCCATATATAAAATCAAACTATATATAAAGTACATTAGTGTTGTAAAATATGAATTAAATGTGTGCACGATACAAGAAGGTATATATCGTTATATTGTATTCTAAGATTATGAAAGCAGTTTGGAGTATTGACGAACAGGTTAGTTGGTATTCTTGCAGTGAAATGCCTACTAATCTCGATAGTTGAGTATAAAAACTTTGTATTTAGGTTAATCTTGGACAAGCTACTGTTACAAAGTGTATGCTCTCTTATGCAACGAATAACTCACTCACTTTGCGTTCTAAACCAGGATGAAAGATGCACTCCCAACGATTGAGTTCCATATCATACATCAATCCGTAGTTACTTGCCCTGAGCACCACTCCAACCTTTCCTCTCCAATAGACTGCAGCAGCCAGAACACGACGAGGCTTGTTTGCACTGTACCTAAACCAAACAAACTTGATGATCTTATCTAGAGTCACATGTGACAATCCAAAGCTGAGTGAGACAAACTCGATTAATTTTTCTGAGCCACACATGACAGTCTTAACCATCGCTTAGTGTTATCTTCCCATTTGAACAAGCAAAGTTCACCATCCTCACTTTCACTACCAAAGGCCACGATGTTATCATCGTAAAATAGTACAGGCCTAACAATTTCTATGTAACACTTCTCCCTTGCAAAGAGCAACTTATACATGTGATCTGAAACGGGGAAAGAGGCCATACTTGTGGTGTCAAGCAAATGAAACTGATAAGTGTGAAGTTGATGACTTGAGAAATGGAGAAAACCAGATCTCACTTTATACCATATTCTACCATGGAACGGCATTTTATTGATTTCCTTGTGCTTCTGCCATTCACGTGTCTCTGAAGAGTACATGTGAAACGTCCAATATCGATTTTCTTCTTTTTTATATCCCACTTCAATAATAATAATCTTATATA
This sequence comes from Selaginella tamariscina, assembly GCA_003024785.1. Classification (NCBI taxonomy): domain Eukaryota; kingdom Viridiplantae; phylum Streptophyta; class Lycopodiopsida; order Selaginellales; family Selaginellaceae; genus Selaginella; species Selaginella tamariscina. Next base: position 192,965 of record PUQB01000039.1, read on the forward strand.
TTTCCGATTTTGGATCGTGATCAAGAACTATTCTGACATAAAAGTTCTCAATTTTCACTATCCAATCGTCACCAACCTTCATATCCACATCCTTTTCCAGATGAGGCATTTCTATACTCGTGGTACTCCCTGTTACAATGTTCTTAACCACAATTGCCAATTCTTTATTCTTCACTGTATGTTTGGCTATACAAGCAACAAGGCCATTGCTAGACGACCACTCAGCCCACCTGCCATAATTTCTCCAAACAACCGGATGTAAACCAACTTGAAAAGAGCTAAATCCTTCTTCTTCACAAATTACTTCACACGTTACACCATCTTTTATATCGCACTGCAACACAACCTCCTCGGGAGAAAATCGATGTTCTTCTTTAATTCATTACTTAGGAGAGTATAAACTCTGTAGTAATCTATGCAAGGTAGCTTGTCTAAGATTAACCGGATTACATCTAAAGATAAAGTTTTTATATTCAACTTTGCATCTTCATCAACCTTAATAGGTACTTCACCACAAGGATACCAACTAACCTGCTCCTCGCTAGTCCAAAGCGCTATTCGAACCTTTCTAAATAACATAATTAAGGTTTAACACATCAAAATTAACCTGATATATCCTTTATAAATTAGTATATGCTTCTTGCATATTGTTTTATGTTTTATAGATAATATGTAAGACAACTTATTCAATTCTATTTATCTGTTTAAGGCAATCATCTATTCCTTAAATAAATAAATAAAATAATTAAAAACTGAATATATAACATAACCACATTATGACATATTAATAATTAAATTAACTTGTTTTAACATTTTTACGTTCAAATTTATATTCACATTTTTTAATGTATATTTGATATAGAAAATTCTTATATATATATAATACGTACATTATATAATCGAATCTTTTCTCACTTGTGTACATCGGTTTATTGTATTGGTTCAACTTATATTAATCAAACTCTGTGTGCGTGTGCGTGCGTGCGTGCGTGCATGTGTTTATATGGTTATAACTAAATCTATATACATACATGTTAAAGATCCAACTATTGTAACGATAATTACAATCTATTAAATGTATTTACATCTCAACATTCAAGGTTTCGCCAACTTATGTTATATATATATATAATTTCTCTTTGTATCTAATTTTTTTTATATGTGCTTCTGGTAACTAATGGAAATGCTCAAAATTTAAAAGATTCTTTAAGCATATTAATTTTCACCCCGAATAATTTTGTTTTCTTTTCTTAAAGTTAAATCTGGACTTTTCCATTTAGAATAAGTTTAACATTTAACATATTAAATTGTCCCTTGTTTATTCATTTTTTAGATTTTTAAAATTTTAAATGATACTGAGTATTAAGCATCTAATATATAAAATATTAAAATAAATATGTCTTTCTATTCAATAATAAATTTATTTTTGAGCACATAAATGTGTTCATATTAATTAAGTCAAAATTATATATATATATATATAGAGAGAGAGAGAACGGTTTGAAAAGGTGTGAGAGAGAGTGAGATAGTGAGAGACACAACATGTTATCAGTGCATGTGTGCCATGTGGTAGGGATGCTTTAATATATATGAAAGTCCTGTAATTTATATTATCTTTTAACACCAATATTTGAAATATCAAATTATATCTCTACATGTATAGGTGTCCATATGCAAAATTATATATATATATAATAAAGTACATGAAGTTAGTGTTATTTAAGAGTTTGTAAGTTTAAGAAAGAAGTTCATAGATTCCATTTGATATTCTTTAATATTTTTGATTAACAAGACACCACCTTTGAGATTGCAGTGCAAACACAACCTCCTGGAGAGAAACTTTTGGAAAGACCACAATAACCCTCTAACATGCGTTTGATTCATGAAAGTTTCGTTCTTCATTCTTCCCTGTGTCAATATTGCAGCATCCATAGGCTTATTTTCATATACTTACCTTCTTGTATCATGCACACATTTTATTCATATTTCACACCATTACATATGCAAAATTAAAGTACATTACAGATGATATAAATTATAAGACTTCGATTGTAAAGAAGTATACTTACATAGTAAACTCATAATTGTTAATGGAATATTCATGAATATACTAATGACATTAGTTGAATACTGAGATGAGTATTAGCAAAGAGTATTGAATTTATGTATTAAACATGCAAGCTTTATTGTTTTTGGGAGAACATCATGTGTTCATTGGTTGGGAGGTTTAAGTTGGTATATGTTGTGTGTGTAAGAAATGTCACAATTGATATTAAAGCCACACAATTATGAGCAACAATGTTGTAGTTATGTTTAAAGTGATTAAGGTAGAGAAAAGTGAAGTTCATATGAAAGTTAAACTTGATGAATGAAATAATTTGTTTTAAAGTATGAGTAAATTAACAATGCTCTTATTGCTATGTTAAATTTACTTTGGAATACGAGTAGTAAGGCTTACTTTAGAGACACTTATGAAAGATTTTCACAAGGGTCTTGACTTTTTTCATGATGAGATACGAGAATTGTCAAAATGTATGAAAACTTATGGTTTTAAACATTAATGTTCTAAACAAGAGGCTTGCTTTGAATTTTAATAGTCGTGACATTATTACTTAACTTACTAATGTTGAAAAATTAATGGAATTATAAGTCTTCCGTTAGATAGTTATATCAAAAAAATAATTTATTATTTATCTAGGATTATTTTACTAATAGAAGTCTAAAAAATATATTTAACAAGTCCAACTACGAAATTTAATTAGAGGCTACCAATTTTGCTGACGTGAATCTCGATAAAATATTTGAAAAGGCATGGAATATTGATAGGGACGGTTTGATCATTGTTACCTATTTTATGATAAAAGAGGAAGTTTGAGAAGGTATAAATCATGGTGACACTACATTAAAGAGTGCCTTATGAGAAAGAGTTTACCTAAAAAGGTTTTGGATACAATTAAACATATATGAGTTATATTGTTGAAAAAACTTTTTTGTTGGTTTAGAAGAATCTGTTATTAAGTACATAATACTTTTGCAATATTATTGAACTTTGATAATTTTGATAATTGAGTTTTATGGAACTTTATTAGATTACTAGTAAAAATTATATTGAAAGGGTTGTTATAGATTCATAGGAGTATTATGATATAATTACGGAGAAGGAAGTTTTGTGGCTAATTTGAATCAATATGATATATCATCTTTGACATGTTTTATTTTAAAAAGATGACATTAGTAATTAATTGGAATACTTTTGAAATTTTCAAAAAGTATAAAAGGAAGTATTTGTAAGTTATTTTGAGATATTTGTTGTAAATTATTTGATGTGATATTCTAAATATTGATAACAATTATGTTCATTTACATTTTTTAATATTAGATGAACATGGTGATATAATTATTAAAGATAAACGATGAACATGGTAATATAATTATTAGAGATAGATGTGCTTTATTTTCTGCACTAAGCTAAAAACAAAGGTTTATGTATTAAATTTGTTCACATATAATTTCATGATTCAAAATATGAAGAATTTTAAATACAATAATGTTTATTTAATTTTAAAGTTAAGTGTTAAACTTAAGAATAAGGACTTTTATAATGCTTAATTACAATATATATTAAAGAAATATATAGATATATATTTTGCCTCAAGATAATGAGAAATTAAGCATAACATTAATTTTAAGAGTGAGAGTAAACACGTTTCTCGAAGTCTTTATTCGTTAATACATTTAAAAAAGCTTGAGGTTAATAAACAAATTTAAGAACTTGTATTTCAAAGTTTTATATAACTTAGGAACCTACGTTTTAATTAAGAACAAAAAATGGGCATATAAGATTATATATTAATTATCATATGTTTATAAAAAATAAACATCCTAAGCCATGTGTAGATGATAAATTTTGATAAGTTGGTCATCTTATTTTAACATAAGAAGTGATTATTATGAAGTGATTGTTTGAGAATAAAATGATGAAAATAACTTTTCAAACTCGACACGTTATTATGAATTTTTAATAATGTCTTTTGGGTTGATTAATGCACTTGTTACTTTTATAACATTAATGAATAACATTATTCACGGTATAATCAATAATTTATGCAAGTGTTCTTAAATGATATTTTAATATATAATAAAACTCATACTGAACATTTTTACATTTAAAACAAGTGTTAAAATTTGTATGTAAACATAAATTATATGTGAAAATGTTTAAATGTAAATTTTCTAAATTCCAAGTATAATATTTAGGTTACATGATCTTTTCTGAAGACTTAAAAATTAATTATAAAAATGTAATAATAGTTAAAAATTGGCTAGTTCCACATGATATAAATGAAGTTTATGGATTTAATTAATTATTATAAATTCAAGGTGGCTTTGCATTTAAAACTTACTTAAGTATAATGTACCATCTTGTCAAAATGATAACTTTAAAAAGCTAAGTTTTTATATAACAACCTTATGTGGTTTATGCAAAAATGCATGTGAGTCAACCCTTTGGTGTTGTGCTCATTCAAAATGATAGTATTATAACAAAGTAATTACTCCATAATAGTCAATCATTTAAGGTGTATATTAATAATAAATCATTGAAGTATTATAAAAACACATAAAGATTTAAATGTTTGCCATACACGATCGAAGTTATTTTTATATTAATTTCTTTATATACATAAACATAATGTAGTGGCATATGCTTAAGTGCTTAAATACTATGTCTAAGTTGTATAGTCCCTTTAAATGAAATTCTAGTTGCTCAAAATAAGAATTAAGAAACTGCTCGAACTAAAATTAGAAAACTAAAAAACTGCTTGTGCATGTAGATTTGTATTCAATGCATAATAACATGTTATTTTATAAGAACCAAATATATATACTTAAGAATAATTTATAATTAAAGAAAAAGATATATTTATTTTAATATTTTATATGCTTATATTTAGTATCATTTAAAATTTTGAAAATGGAAAAAAATACACTAAAAACAAGGGACAAATTAATATGCTAGGAATATACTAGAATATGTTAAACTTAAAAACTATATATATATATATATATATATATATATATATATATAGAAATACAAGTAATTTTAAAAAACTTATAAAATATTTAATATTAGAAGTTAATTATCAATATTAAAACACTTATGAAGAATACATATATATTATATATATATATATATTTCTAAATTTACATGCACATTTATAAAGGAATTTAAATATATATGTAACATAAGTTGGCGCAGAGACGTTTAATAGGTTGTAGTTATCGTTGGGTTTTTATATGTATATAGATTTACTTATAACTATATAAACGCGCATGCACGCGCACACACACGCACACGAAGCTCACTAGTTTGATGAACCTATACAATAGACGGATGTAAAGATTTGATTATATAAATCTCAAATTTGTATTTATGTTTATATATATATATATATATATATATATATATATATATATATATATGTGTGTGTGTGTGTGTGTGTGTGTGTGTGTGTGTGTGTGTGTGTGTGGATAAATTAAAATGTAAAAATGTTAAAACAAGTTACTACAATTAGTAATATGTTGTAATGTGGTTATATATGTTTTATATATTCAGTTTTTAATATTTCATTGATAAATTAGTGTGTGTATAATTATTTATCTATTTATTTAAGGAACAAGATGATTGACTTGAACAGATATACATAATAGAGTTGAATAAGTTGTCTTACATATCTATATTTAGTATATAGTTTAGATATTAATGTCTATATATAATTTGTATATACGCGCACAATAATCCAAACAAGATGTTTTAATATTTGAAAGGTTATAAAACATCAAGTAAAAACTATATCAAATCCATTCAATACTGTCTTATCTGATTATTGTAATACTTCAATTGTGTACGTGTACGTGCGTGTGCGTGAGAGAGATTGTCGTAAAACCAAAACCAAAAATGCATTTTAATTGAGGATTATAAAAGTAGATATATATATAATAAAGAAGAATGCACACACCTGCTAATCTCCCTCACGACAATAAACACCAACACAAGGGAGTCATAATATACAAATCAAGTTCCCTGTAAAAAAACAAGGAAAATATATAAATGTGTATAACACACACACACACTAGGTAAGTCCAACCTGATATAATAATTGACACTAAGCTAACAGGCTTATAATACATATACAACGTTCTTGTATGTATACACGATCGATCTCTCTCTCTCTCTCTCTCTCTCACACACACACACACACACACACAACTGTACTATAATGTGTGTACAGTACCTTGAATAGTAAGTCGTGTGTTAGATGCTCCCAATGGAGTGAGACAGACATGAGAGAGCATCGGAGAGGGATAATTTCATCAGGAGGGGCAGCAAAATATGCCTGTTTTGCAGCAGCCGCAGCTTTACGCACCATACTTGCTATTCCCGCCGTCTTTTTGTCAGCTTGTTCTGAAGGTATTTGAGCTGGAACATCATCTTGTTCTTCATCTGTTCCTGTATAAAAAAAAAACTTAAATGTTGATATTAATTTTTAATAATTATAATGGTCATATATTAATTATTGATTACTATAATTTTTTGTAGAATATATTAACTTAATCAATTAAATAATAATATCATACCGATCACTCTTGTAACAATGACGTCAACTTCTCCACGTTCACCAGGTCCTCTCATCACAAGCCTCTCTGACTTCCCTCCTAACTGTAAGAATCCGAAACTCACTTTCCCACCTGCAGTTAACTTGATTAATTAAATTATATTTTAGTTATATATAATTAATCGTTAAGATAAATAAATCTTGCTTGCTTACTTACTTTCAAATGCTGCACGGACAACTTCGTATTTTACAAATCCTGAAAACAGCGTCACCTGCATGCAAGAGTTTGTGTACATACAAAAACATGTTCTCTCTCTCTCTCTCTCCCTTCTCCCTCCCCTTCTCTCAATGTGAATGTGATTTAGCTAACCATGGATCTTGTAGAGACATCTGTCTGCTTAGTTTTGCCAGTCCCAAATGCTGCTCCACCCGTTGCATGAAGGAGCACGCAAAAGCAATGCTCTGTCTCAGTTAATATCTGGTTTTAAAAATGGTATTATACATGTATAAGCATATACGTCTACATATGTATATGTATACATGTATATGGTAAACCAGCTTACCAAGTTCTCAAATGTATCGTCATAATCATCAATCGAAAAGTAGATGTTTGGGTAAGATGGGATTGTCTCAGAAGCCTATAGTCAGAAGTTTTTAGTGATGTACACACACACACATTATATGTGTATATTTAAGCCACACCAACATACATACACACTATATATCCGTGCATAATCTTATATACCTTAGAAGATTTTGTAAAATTCGAATGGCTTGGAGACGCATACACAGGCTTTGTAATCTGCAAATATCAACGAATAAATAATAATCAGTTAGCATTTTAATGTGTGTGTGTGTGTGCGTGTGTGTGCGCGTGTGTGTGTGTTGCATATGTTTAGAACCTTATATATCGACTCTAATGGCACTCCTGGTGTTTCCTTGTATCTTTTCAATTGATCCTCCCTGCGGTAAACCACAAAGATTACATACATAATTAAACATTAATCCAGCATTAAAGATAAATACCTACAAATGGAAACGGTGATAGTGTACGTCGTGTGTGCTATAAGATTTAGATAAAACGAACGTCTCCAGTCCACTTCTCGTCCTCGATCTCCAGTAACCTTACTCAACTAAAATATGCACATATATAAAACAATATATGTTAGTAGATATATAAAACTATATGCACACACACACACACAGAGAGAGAGAGGGAGGGAGAGAGGGAGGGAGACAGACAGAGACAGAGACAGAGAAAACAGATAAATAGAGAATGCGTGGGTGTGCGCACCTGTGGTTGCCATCTACGCACAAAACATGGCTCCGTCAGCATTTTCCCATCTTCATTCAAACCATTCTCCAAGTATTGAAAGTTCTATGGCAAATAAATAAAATAATAAATAAGTATTATGTTTTATCAGTTGACTCGGCATGTTTACCCAGAGTCTGCATTGTCTTTCACATAAACGCATATATATATATATATATATATATATATATATAGACACACACACACACACGAAAAATAGAAGATCGTCACTTGCTATCTTGGATTCAACAAGGCCCCGAACAAAGAACATATCTAGTATTTCCTGCCATAAACCCTCGTCTCCTTTATTTGAATCCTTCAAAGAACTTGAATACTTCCTAACAATTTCAAGCAGCTCATCTCTGAAAATGTGTATTATGTATAGATGTGTATATGCATAAACACGTACAATACATGTATATTAAACACCATTTGTAATTTCTTATATAATCATGTGCTTTATATGGTGCTGTTTCATAGGGTTGCAAGCAATCTATATGCCACTTACGTTGTCGTTGAAGATACATGTTGGAGGTTGAGGTGACAACCCTAGAGACCTAAAAAACTTATGTATAACTTTCTTATGTGCTGAGAATATGGCATAAAACTTAATTTTATTGTGCATAATGCCATAAGTTGCTTCTTACATTTCCAATAAAGAGCTCCTTTAATATCTTGAAGAACGATCCAATCTTTAAAAAGTTGTCTTCGTGATGAGTATTAAAGTCAGCATTACCAAAAGTTTTAAGAATGGAAGCTTATTTTGCCATATACACAATTGCTAAGTTTCTAATTCTTATAAGATAGCGAATCAATTTATAGGCAACATACCAATCACATCTAGTAGGTTCATGTAGTTTGTAACTAAGATTTATCATTGCTAAAGCAATGTCAAGTTTATTATTGGTCATAAGGTATATGGAACAGCCAACCAAATTTTGATATGAGAGATTTTATGTGTCATTGTTTTAGGTAAACAGTAAGTCATATGAAATAAACACACTTGCTCGAGATGGGTTTTTTGGAAGAACAACCGATGTGCATGCCATTGTAGATGTTAGAACTTGAACAATATGGTTCAATCAATATAACTTTGTTGATGAAGATATATCTCCGTGAGTGGGTGCTGAAACTTGCAAACCAATACAATGAGCTAGTTGTCCTAAATCAGTCATATGAAAAGCTTTTGTAAATTCATCCTTGACACTCTATACTCTAGTATAGTAAGAATGATAAGATTATCCTCACAAATATAGGTTTATCATTAACATGCTTTATATATATATATATATCATACCTTATATAGCTGTGAGGTGTGAAATGTCTATTAACGATCTCATACCAAATACATGGACTTTGTTTAAGACCATAAATAAACTTATTAAATTTGCATACCATGGTAGGGGAGTCATGTGACTTAAAGTGTGGAGGTTACTACATATATATGTGTTAGTTAATATCTCTGTGAAAAAATACATTTTTAACATTCATTTGGACCTACAAGTCAAGTCTTGTAACTATAACTAAAAGAACATAGATAGAAGCTAGTTTGATTATATGTGAAAATATCTCTACATAATTAATTCCTTTCTCTCTGGTTATAACCTTTTACAATCAAGCTAGCTTGAACTTTCACAATCTCTCAATTAATATCATACTTTACCTTTTAAAATCCACTTACATGAAACCACTCTCTTATCAAGAGGTAGCTCAGATAATGTCCGTAAGCCATTAGCTAGTTGTGCATTGATTTCGTCCTTTATTACTTAGAACCATTTGTCTCAATAAGAACTCTTTATAGCCTCATCAAGTGTGATGGGTTATTTATAACATGAGCATTGTTAACTTCAATATATTTAAGGTACCTTTTTGTTGGTTTCCAAGGCACAAAAAGAACCATGCAAAGATAAGTGGTTGATGGAGAGAGAAACTGCTGGTGGTGTAAACAAGAACTTGAAGGTTGAATGTGCTGGTTTGGTACATCATCCATAAATTGTTATAACATGGAAAGACAAGGATCCATTTTTTTGTTGAGCATATTAGGTTTATAGTGAATGATCAAGCATTATTTCTCTATGTGTGTCAGAGTTAGTAAGTCGAACATCATGTTGAGAATCTGCAAAATAGTATGAGGATTGTGGAGCCAAGCTGAAGCACACCTCCCTCGTCAAAAGTGTCAATATGTCAGTAATAAAACTTGTGTCTATCTAGACACCACACCCAATAATCATATTTTGTCCAGTCATCATATCCCATCACGATGCACCACAATGCACAAATGCCAGAGACGAGACAAGTCCTGTTTAATTGTCTTTGCAAATAAAATTTCATTAATAATTTAATTTAACTTATATAAATCTCCACATTTAGGTACCTTTAAAGTAATTTAATCTCAGCACTATTCCTATCAAAATCAACATAATAACCTTGGTTAACTAATTGACTTACATACATTAAACTTCTTGAAAGTTCTGGTACATAAAAGAACACCTTCAAACTATTGCTGAGAGTGGGGCATGCCTTGTCCAAGTATGTCAAGACCATCTCCATTTATTGTACCTACTTTTTGTGTACTATTGAGAATATGGAGTTTAGAAAACCAGTGTATGTGATTTGTAGCTCCACTATCTAGGCACCACTGGTTCTACAAAACAGAGCCACGAGAAGTTAAGTTAACATATATCTTTGATAAGTGTGGAGAAACATGTCCATTGTCTAATTTATCAGTTACAAGAGTAGTATAGTGAGCCTTCAGATGACTTAAAGCGGGAATCTGGATCACCAGAGCGTCTACAATGGTTGCCACGGGACTCGGTGGGACTAGCAAGATACCCATGAGTTGTAGCATCAAAAATCTTGTGTGTGTTGTCCACGAAATTACTTCTTTCAAGCAAACAATGTTGTCTCCTCAACTCGTGCAAAGGGTCTTGATATTGTGTACTTGTGTATCTCATCATGGGCTTTATCTAGGGCTTCTTGCTTTAACTACCTCTTGTAAGGTGTGGTCATATTTTTGGGCAAGCCTATAACAAGATGCTCTGCAATCTCCTAAGATGTTTTGCTATGACCCAAAACAGCAAGCTTTGTTGAGACTTTCTATATACACGAGACAAAGTCAGAAATTGATTTTTCTAGTTGAAGTTGCATATGATTCATGCAACTTCGAAGCCCAAGTGACTTTGATGTATAGTTCTTGAGTTCTTGCCCTAATGAAGCCACACTATCACTGTTAGTAACAGACTGTTCATGTTGAACCTGTGTGCGTTGTGTGTGTGTACATGTGCGTTTATATCGTTATATGTAAATCTATATACAAGTTAAAGACCTAACTAGTGTAACGATAACATTTGCATCTCAAGTCTGGTATCTTCTACTTATGTTATCTATCTATTTATCTATCTATCTATATATTCTCTTTGCATAATAGTTCTTTACTTAACAATATATGTGCTTCTGGTACTAATGTCTTTCCCTAATTAAAATGCTTAAAATTTAAAAAGATTTTTAAACATATTAAAATTTGTTTTTTCTTTAAAGTTAGGACTCTTCGATTTAGAATAAGTTTAACAATCTAGTATTCCTAGCATTTAGTTTTTTCTTTTTTTTGTCCAGATTTTTAAAATTTTAAATGATACTGAATATTAAGCATTTAATATATAAAATATTAAAATAAATATATCTTTTATTCAATAATAATTTATTTGTTTTGAGCGCATAAATGTGTTCATATTAATTAAGTCAAAAAGATATAAATTGTGTGCATATGTATATATATTTTTATATTCGTGTATAAGATGGTTTGAAACTTTGAAGAAGCAAATCGTGTGTGTGGAGAGTGAGAGAGACAGCATGTCATCACTGCGTGCGTGCCACATGGCACATAACAAGGGCTTTTTTAATATAAAATATATACTAATATTTGAACTATATCTCTACATGTATTCGGTGTCCATATATAAAATCAAACTATATACTAAAGTACATTAGTGTTGTAAAATATGAATTAAATGTGTGCACGATACAAGAAGGTATATATCGTTATATTGTATTCTAAGATTATGAAAGCAGTTTGGAGTATTGACGAACAGGTTAGTTGGTATTCTTGCAGTGAAATGCCTACTAATCTCGATAGTTGAGTATAAAAACTTTGTATTTAGGTTAATCTTGGACAAGCTACTGTTACAAAGTGTATGCTCTCTTATGCAACGAATAACTCACTCACTTTGCGTTCTAAACCAGGATGAAAGATGCACTCCCAACGATTGAGTTCCATATCATACATCAATCCGTAGTTACTTGCCCTGAGCACCACTCCAACCTTTCCTCTCCAATAGACTGCAGCAGCCAGAACACGACGAGGCCTGTTTGCACTGTACCTAAACCAAACAAACTTGATGATCTTATCTAGAGTCACATGTGACAATCCAAAGCTGAGTGAGACAAACTCGATTAATTTTTCTCGAGCCACACATGACAGTCTTAACCATCGCTTAGTGTTATCTTCCCATTTGAACAAGCAAAGTTCACCATCCTCACTTTCACTACCAAAGGCCACGATGTTATCATCGTAAAATAGTACAGGCCTAACAATTTCTATGTAACACTTCTCCCTTGCAAAGAGCAACTTATACATGTGATCTGAAACGGGGAAAGAGGCCATACTTGTGGTGTCAAGCAAATGAAACTGATAAGTGTGAAGTTGATGACTTGAGAAATGGAGAAAACCAGATCTCACTTTATACCATATTCTACCATGGAACGGCATTTTATTGATTTCCTTGTGCTTCTGCCATTCACGTGTCTCTGAAGAGTACATGTGAAACGTCCAATATCGATTTTCTTCTTTTTTGTATCCCACTTCAATAATAATAATCTTATATATTTCCGATTTTGGATCGTGATCAAGAACTATTCTGACATAAAAGTTCTCAATTTTCACTATCCAATCGTCACCAACCTTCATATCCACATCCTTTTCCAGATGAGGCATTTCTATACTCGTGGTACTCCCTGTTACAATGTTCTTAACCACAATTGCCAATTCTTTATTCTTCACTGTATGTTTGGCTATACAAGCAACAAGGCCATTGCTAGACGACCACTCAGCCCACCTGCCATAATTTCTCCAAACAACCGGATGTAAACCAACTTGAAAAGAGCTAAATCCTTCTTCTTCACAAATTACTTCACACGTTACACCATCTTTTATATCGCACTGCAGACACAACGAAAATCGATGTTCTTCTTTAATTCATTACTTAGGAGAGTATAAACTCTGTAGTAATCTATGCAAGGTAGCTTGTCTAAGATTAACCGGATTACATCTAAAGATAAAGTTTCTATATTCAACTTTGCATCTTCATCAACCTTAATAGGTACTTCACCACAAGGATACCAACTAACCTGCTCCTTGCTAGTCCAAAGCGCTATTTGAACCTTTCTAAATAACATAATTAAGGTTTAACACATCAAAATTAACCTGATATATCCTTTATAAATTAGTATATGCTTCTTGCATATTGTTTTATGTTTTATAGATAGATATGTAAGACAACTTATTCTTTTATCTGTTTAAGGCAATCATCTATTCCTTAAATAAATAAATAAAATAATTAAAAACTGAATATATAACATAACCACATTTGACATATTAATAATTAAATTAACTTGTTTTAACATTTTTACGTTCAAATTTATATTCACATTTTTTAATGTATATTTGATATAGAAAATTCTTATATATATATAATACGTACATTATATAATCGAATCTTTTCTCACTTGTGTACATCGGTTTATTGTATTGGTTCAACTTATATTAATCAAACTCTGTGTGCGTGTGCGTGCGTGCGTGCGTGCATGTGTGTTTATATGGTTATAACTAAATCTATATACATACATGTTAAAGATCCAACTATTGTAACGATAATTACAATCTATTAAATGTATTTACATCTCAACATTCAAGGTTTCGCCAACTTATGTTATATATATATATATATATATATATATATATATATATATATATATATATATATATATATATATATAATTTCTCTTTGTATCTAATTTTTTTATATGTGCTTATGGTAACTAATGGAAATGTTCAAAATTTAAAAGATTCTTTAAGCATATTAATTTTCACCCCGAATAATTTTGTTTCTTTTCTTAAAGTTAAATCTGGACTTTTCCATTTAGAATAAGTTTAACATTTAACATATTAAATTGTCCCTTGTTTATTCATTTTTTAGATTTTTAAAATTTTAAATGATACTGAGTATTAAGCATCTAATATATAAAATATTAAAATAAATATGTCTTTCTATTCAATAATAAATTTATTTTTGAGCACATAAATGTGTTCATATTAATTAAGTCAAAATTTATATATATATATATAGAGAGAGAGAGAGAACGGTTTGAAAAGGTGTGAGAGAGAGTGAGATAGTGAGAGACACAACATGTTATCAGTGCATGTGTGCCATGTGGTAGGGATGCTTTAATATATATGAAAGTCCTGTAATTTATATTATCTTTTAACACCAATATTTGAAATATCAAATTATATCTCTACATGTATAGGTGTCCATATGCAAAATTATAATATATATATAATAAAGTACATGAAGTTAGTGTTATTTAAGAGTTTGTAAGTTTAAGAAAGAAGTTCATAGATTCCATTTGATATTCTTTAATATTTTTGATTAACAAGACACCACCTTTGAGATTGCAGTGCAAACACAACCTCCTGGAGAGAAACTTTTGGAAAGACCACAATAACCCTCTAACATGCGTTTGATTCATGAAAGTTTCGTTCTTCATTCTTCCCTGTGTCAATATTGCAGCATCCATAGGCTTATTTTCATATACTTACCTTCTTGTATCATGCACCACATTTTATTCATATTTCACACCATTACATATGCAAAATTAAAGTACATTACAGATGATATAAATTATAAGACTTCGATTGTAAAGAAGTATACTTACATAGTAAACTCATAATTGTTAATGGAATATTCATGAATATACTAATGACATTAGTTGAATACTGAGATGAGTATTAGCAAAGAGTATTGAATTTATGTATTAAACATGCAAGCTTTATTGTTTTTGGGAGAACATCATGTGTTCATTGGTTGGGAGGTTTAAGTTGGTATATGTTGTGTGTGTAAGAAATGTCACAATTGATATTAAAGCCACACAATTATGAGCAACAATGTTGTAGTTATGTTTAAAGTGATTAAGGTAGAGAAAAGTGAAGTTCATATGAAAGTTAAACTTGATGAATGAAATAATTTGTTTTAAAGTATGAGTAAATTAACAATGCTCTTATTGCTATGTTAAATTTACTTTGGAATACGAGTAGTAAGGCTTACTTTAGAGACACTTATGAAAGATTTTCACAAGGGTCTTGACTTTTTTCATGATGAGATACGAGAATTGTCAAAATGTATGAAAACTTATGGTTTTAAACATTAATGTTCTAAACAAGAGGCTTGCTTTGAATTTTAATAGTCGTGACATTATTACTTAACTTACTAATGTTGAAAAATTAATGGAATTATAAGTCTTCCGTTAGATAGTATATATCAAAAAAATAATTTATTATTTATCTAGGATTTTTTACTAATAGAAGTCTAAAAAATATATTTAACAAGTCCAACTACGAAATTTAATTAGAGGCTACCAATTTTGCTAACGTGAATCTCGATAAAATATTTGAAAAGGCATGGAATATTGATAGGGACGATTTGATCATTGTTACCTATTTTATGATAAAAGAGGAAGTTTGAGGATGTATAAATCATGGTGACACTACATTAAAGAGTGCCAGTTTACCTAAAAAGGTTTTGGATACAATTAAACATATATGAGTTATATTGTTGAAAAAACTTTTTATGTTGGTTTAGAAGAATCTGTTATTAAGTACATAATACTTTTGCAATATTATTGGACTTTGATAATTTTGATAATTGAGTTTTATGGAACTTTATTAGATTACTAGTAAAAATTATATTGAAAGGGTTGTTATAGATTCATAGGAGTATTATGATATAATTACGGAGAAGGAAGTTTTGTGGCTAATTTGAATCAATATGATATATCATCTTTGACATGTTTTATTTTAAAAAGATGACATTAGTAATTAATTGGAATACTTTTGAAATTTTCAAAAAGTATAAAAGGAAGTATTTGTAAGTTATTTTGAGATATTTGTTGTAAATTATTTGATGTGATATTCTAAATATTGATAACAATTATGTTCATTTACATTTTTTAATATTAGATGAACATGGTGATATAATTATTAAAGATAAACGATGAACATGGTAATATAATTATTAGAGATAGATGTGCTTTATTTTCTGCACTAAGCTAAAAACAAAGGTTTATGTATTAAATTTGTTCACATATAATTTCATGATTCAAAATATGAAGAATTTTAAATACAATAATGTTTATTTAATTTTAAAGTTAAGTGTTAAACTTAAGAATAAGGACTTTTATAATGCTTAATTACAATATATATTAAAGAAATATATAGATATATATTTTGCCTCAAGATAATGAGAAATTAAGCATAACATTAATTTTAAGAGTGAGAGTAAACACGTTTCTCGAAGTCTTTATTCGTTAATACATTTAAAAAAGCTTGAGGTTAATAAACAAATTTAAGAACTTGTATTTCAAAGTTTTATATAACTTAGGAACCTACGTTTTAATTAAGAACAAAAAATGGGCATATAAGATTATATATTAATTATCATATGTTTATAAAAAATAAACATCCTAAGCCATGTGTAGATGATAAATTTTGATAAGTTGGTCATCTTATTTTAGACATAAGAAGTAATTATTATGAAGTGATTGCTTGAGAATAAAATGATGAAAATAACTTTTCAAACTCGACACGTTATTATGAATTTTTAATAATGTCTTTTGGGTTGATTAATGCACTTGTTACTTTTATAACATTAATGAATAACATTATTCACGGTATAATCAATAATTTATGCAAGTGTTCTTAAATGATATTTTAATATATAATAAAACTCATACTTAACATTTTACATTTAAAACAAGTGTTAAAATTTGTATGTAAACATAAATTATATGTGAAAATGTTTAAATGTAAATTTTTTAAATTCCAAGTATAATATTTAGGTTACATGATCTTTTCTGAAGACTTAAAAATTAATTATAAAAATGTAATAATAGTTAAAAATTGGCTAGTTCCACATGATATAAATGAAGTTTATGGATTTAATTAATTATTATAAATTCAAGGTGGCTTTGCATTTAAAACTTACTTAAGTATAATGTACCATCTTGTCAAAATGATAACTTTAAAAAGCTAAGTTTTTATATAACAACCTTATGTGGTTTATGCAAAAATGCATGTGAGTCAACCCTTTGGTGTTGTGCTCATTCAAAATGATAGTATTATAACAAAGTAATTACTCCATAATAGTCAATCATTTAAGGTGTATATTAATAATAAATCATTGAAGTATTATAAAAACACATAAAGATTTAAATGTTTGCCATACACGATCGAAGTTATTTTTATATTAATTTCTTTATATACATAAACATAATGTAGTGGCATATGCTTAAGTGCTTAAATACTATGTCTAAGTTGTATAGTCCCTTTAAATGAAATTCTAGTTGCTCAAAATAAGAATTAAGAAACTGCTCGAACTAAAATTAGAAAACTAAAAAACTGCTTGTGCATGTAGATTTGTATTCAATGCATAATAACATGTTATTTTATAAGAACCAAATATATATACTTAAGAATAATTTATAATTAAAGAAAAAGATATATTTATTTTAATATTTTATATGCTTAATATTTAGTATCATTTAAAATTTTGAAAATGGAAAAAAATACACTAAAAAACAAGGGACAAATTAATATGCTAGGAATATACTAGAATATGTTAAACTTAAAAACTATATATATAGAAATACAAGTAATTTTAAAAAACTTATAAAATATTTAATATTAGAAGTTAATTATCAATATTAAAACACTTATGAAAATATATATATATATATATATATATATATATATATATATATTTCTAAATTTACATGCACATTTATAAAGGAATTTAAATATATATATATAACATAAGTTGGCGCAGAGACGTTTAATAGGTTGTAGTTATCGTTGGGTTTTTATATGTATATAGATTTACTTCTAACTATATAAACGCGCATGCACGCGCACACACACGCACACGAAGCTCACTAGTTTGATGAACCTATACAATAGACGGATGTAAAGATTTGATTATATAAATCTCAAATTTGTATTTATGTTTTATATATATATATATGTGTGTGTGTGTGTGTGTGTGTGTGTGTGTGTGGATAAATTTAAATGTAAAAATGTTAAAACAAGTTACTACAATTAGTAATATGTTGTAATGTGGTTATATATGTTTTATATATTCAGTTTTTAATATTTCATTGATAAATTAGTGTGCGTATAATTATTTATCTATTTATTTAAGGAACAAGATGATTGACTTGAACAGATATACATAATAGAGTTGAATAAGTTGTCTTACATATCTATATTTAGTATATAGTTTAGATATTAATGTCTATATATAATTTGTATATACGCGCACAATAATCCAAACAAGATGTTTTAATATTTGAAAGGTTATAAAACATCAAGTAAAAACTATATCAAATCCATTCAATACTGTCTTATCTGATTATTGTAATACTTCAATTGTGTACGTGTACGTGCGTGTGCGTGAGAGAGATTGTCGTAAAACCAAAACCAAAAATGCATTTTAATTGAGGATTATAAAAGTAGATATATATATAATAAAGAAGAATGCACACACCTGCTAATCTCCCTCACGACAATAAACACCAACACAAGGGAGTCATAATATACAAATCAAGTTCCCTGTAAAAAAACAAGGAAAATATATAAATGTGTATAACACACACACACACTAGGTAAGTCACAACCTCATATAATAATTGACACTAAGCTAACAGGCTTATAATACATATACAACGTTCTTGTATGTATATACTCTCTCTCTCTCTCTCTCTCACACACACACACACACACACAACTAAACTATACATACTATAATGTGTGTACAGTACCTTGAATAGTAAGTCGTGTGTTAGATGCTCCCAATGGAGTGAGACAGACATGAGAGAGCATCGGAGAGGGATAATTTCATCAGGAGGGGCAGCAAAATATGCCTGTTTTGCAGCAGCCGCAGCTTTACGCACCATACTTGCTATTCCCGCCGTCTTTTTGTCAGCTTGTTCTGAAGGTATTTGAGCTGGAACATCATCTTGTTCTTCATCTGTTCCTGTATAAAAAAAAAACTTAAATGTTGATATTAATTTTTAATAATTATAATGGTCATATATTAATTATTGATTACTATAATTTTGTAGAATATATTAACTTAATCAATTAAATAATAATATCATACCGATCACTCTTGTAACAATGACGTCAACCTCTCCACGTTCACCAGGTCCTCTCATCACAAGCCTCTCTGACTTCCCTCCTAACTGTAAGAATCCGAAACTCACTTTCCCACCTGCAGTTAACTTGATTAATTAAATTATATTTTAGTTATATATAATTAATCGTTAAGATAAATAAATCTTGCTTGCTTACTTACTTTCAAATGCTGCACGGACAACTTCGTATTTTACAAATCCTGAAAACAGCGTCACCTGCATGCAAGAGTTTGTGTACATACAAAAACATGTTCTCTCTCTCTCTCTCTCTCCCTTCTCCCCTCCCCTTCTCTCAATGTGAATGTGATTTAGCTAACCATGGATCTTGTAGAGACATCTGTCTGCTTAGTTTTGCCAGTCCCAAATGCTGCTCCACCCGTTGCATGAAGGAGCACGCAAAAGCAATGCTCTGTCTCAGTTAATATCTGGTTTTAAAAATGGTATTATACATGTATAAGCATATACGTCTACATATGTATATGTATACATGTATATGGTAAACCAGCTTACCAAGTTCTCAAATGTATCGTCATAATCATCAATCGAAAAGTAGATGTTTGGGTAAGATGGGATTGTCTCAGAAGCCTATAGTCAGAAGTTTTTAGTGATGTACACACACACACATTATATGTGTATATTTAAGCCACACCAACATACATACACACTATATATCCGTGCATAAATCTTATATACCTTAGAAGATTTTGTAAAATTCGAATGGCTTGGAGACGCATACACAGGCTTTGTAATCTGCAAATATCAACGAATAAATAATAATCAGTTAGCATTTTAATGTGTGTGTGTGTGTGTGTTGCATATGTTTAGAACCTTATATATCGACTCTAATGGCACTCCTGGTGTTTCCTTGTATCTTTTCAATTGATCCTCCTGCGGTAAACCACAAAGATTACATACATAATTAAACATTAATCCAGCATTAAAGATAAATACCTACAAATGGAAACGGTGATAGTGTACGTCGTGTGTGCTATAAGATTTAGATAAAACGAACGTCTCCAGTCCACTTCTCGTCCTCGATCTCCAATAACCTTACTCAACTAAAATATGCACATATATAAACAATATATGTTAGTAGATATACTAAAACTATATGCACACACCACACAGAGAGAGAGAGAGGGAGGGAGAGAGGACAGAGAAAACAGATAAATAGAGAATGCGTGGGTGTGCGCACCTGTGGTTGCCATCTACGCAAAAACATGGCTCCGTCAGCATTTTCCCATCTTCATTCAAACCATTCTCCAAGTATTGAAAGTTCTATGGCAAATAAATAAAATAATAAGTAAGTATTATGTTTTATCAGTTGACTCGGCATGTTTACCCAGAGTCTGCATATGTTTATTTTGTCTTTCACATAAGCGCATATATATATATATATATATATATAGACACACACACACACACACATACCCACCACGAAAAACAGAAGATCGTCACTTGCTATCTTGGATTCAACAAGGCCCCGAACAAAGAACATATCTAGTATTTCCTGCCATAAACCCTCGTCTCCTTTATTTGAATCCTTCAAAGAACTTGAATACTTCCGAACAATTTCAAGCAGCTCATCTCTGAAAATGTGTATTATGTATAGATGTGTATATGCATAAACACGTACAATACATGTATATTAAACACCATTTGTAATTTCTTATATAAGCATGTGCTTTGTATGGTGCTGTTTCATAAGGTTGCAAGCAATCTATATGCCACTTACGTTGTTGTTGAAGATACATGTTGGAGGTTGAGGTGACAACCCTAGAGACCTAAAAAACTTATGTATAACTTTTTTATGTGCTGAGAATATGACATAAAACTTAATTATATTGTGCATAATGCCATAGATTGCTACTTCTTACATTTTTAACAAAGAGCTCCTTCATATATCTTAAAGAATGATCCAGTCTTTGAAAAGTTGTCCTTGTGATGAGTATCAAAGTTAGCATTAGTAAAAGTTTCAAAAGTGGAAGCTTATTTTGCCATATACACAATTGCTAAGTTTCTAGTTCATATAAGATAGCAAATCAATTTATAGGCAACATACCAATCACATCTAGTAGGTTCATGTAGCTTGTAATTAAGATTTATCATTGCTAAAGCAATGTCAAGTTTATTATTGGTCATAAGGTATATGGAACAGCCAACCAAATTTTGATATGAGAGATTTTATGTATTATTGTTTTAGGTAAAACAATAAGTCATATGAAGTAAACACACTTGTTCGAGATGGGTTTTTTGGAAGAACAACCGGTGTGCATGCCATTGTAGATGTTGGAACTTGAACAATATGGTTCAATCAATATAACTTTGTTGATGAAGATATATCTCCGTGAGTGGGTGTCTGAAACTTGCAAACCAATACAATAAGCTAGTTGTCCTAAATCAGTCATATGAAAAGCTTTTGTAAATTCATCCTTGACACTCTATACTCTAGTATAGTAAGAATGATAAGATTATCCTCACAAATATAGGTTTATCATTAACATGCTATATATATATATATATATATATATATCATACCTTATATAGCTGTGAGGTGTGAAATGTCTATTAACGATCTCATACCAAATACATGGACTTTGTTTAAGACCATAAATAAACTTATTAAATTTGCATACCATGGTAGGGGAGTCATGTGATTTAAAGTGTGAGGTTACTACATATATATGTGTTAGTTAATATCTCTGTGAAAAAATACATTTTTAACATTCATTTGGACCTACAAGTCAAGTCTTGTAACTATAACTAAAAGAACATAGATAGAAGCTAATTTGATTATATGTGAAAATATCTCTACATAATTAATTCCTTTCTCTCTGGTTATAACCTTTTACAATCAAGCTAGCTTGAACTTTCACAATCTCTCAATTAATATCATACTTTACCTTTTAAAATCCACTTACATGAAACCACTCTCTTATCAAGAGGTAGCTCAGATAATGTCCGTAAGCCATTAGCTAGTTGTGCATTGATTTCGTCCTTTATTACTTAGAACCATTTGTCTCAATAAGAACTCTTTATAGCCTCATCAAGTGTGATGGGTTATTTATAACATGAGCATTATTAACTTCAATATATTTAAGGTACCTTTTTGTTGGTTTCCAAGGCACAAAAAGAACCATGCAAAGATAAGTGGTTGATGGAGAGAGAAACTGCTGGTGGTGTAAACAAGAACTTGAAGGTTGAATGTGCTGGTTTGGTACATCATCCATAAATTGTTATAACATGGAAAGACAAGGATCCATTTTTTTGTTGAGCATATTAGGTTTATAGTGAATGATCAGGCATTATTTCTCTATGTGTGTCAGAGTTAGTAAGTCGAACATCATGTTGAGAATCTGCAAAATAGTATGAGGATTGTGGAGCCAAGCTGAAGCACACCTCCCTCGTCAAAAGTGTCAATATGTCAGTAATAAAACTTGTGTCTATCTAGACACCACACCCAATAATCATTTTTATCCAGTCATCATATCCCATCACGATGCACCACAATGCACAAATGCCAGAGACGAGACAAGTCCTGTTTAATTGTCTTTGCAAATAAAATTTCATTAATAATTTAATTTAACTTATATAAATCTCCACATTTAGGTACCTTTAAAGTAATTTAATCTCAGCACTATTCCTATCAAAATCAACATAATAACCTTGGTTAACTAATTGACTTACATACATTAAACTTCTTGAAAGTTCTGGTACATAAAAGAACACCCTTCAAACTATTGCTGAGAGTGGGGCATGCCTTGTCCAAGTATGTCAAGACCATCTCCATTTATTGTACCTACTTTTTGTGTACTATTGAGAATATGGAGTTTAGAAAACCAGTGTATGTGATTTGTAGCTCCACTATCTAGGCACCACTGGTTCTACAAAACAGAGCCACGAGAAGTTAAGTTAACATATATCTTTGATAAGTGTGGAGAAACATGTCCATTGTCTAATTTATCAGTTACAAGAGTAGTATAGTGAGCCTTCAGATGACTTAAAGCGGGAATCTGGATCACCAGAGCGTCTACAATGGTTGCCACGGGACTCGGTGGGACTAGCAAGATACCCATGAGTTGTAGCATCAAAAATCTTGTGTGTGTTGTCCACGAAATTACTTCTTTCAAGCAAACAATGTTGTCTCCTCAACTTGTGCAAAGGGTCTTGATATTGTGTACTTGTGTATCTCATCATGGGCTTTATCTAGGGCTTCTTGCTTTAACTACCTCCTGTAAGGTGGGTGGAAAGTGCTCCTTATGTGGTCATATTTTTGGGCAAGCCTATAACAAGATGCTCTGCAATCTCCTAAGATGTTTTGCTATGACCCAAAACAGCAAGCTTTGTTGAGACTTTCTATATACACGAGACAAAGTCAGAAATTGATTTTTCTAGTTGAAGTTTCATATGATTCATGCAACTTCGAAGCCCAAGTGACTTTGATGTATATGTTCTTGAGTTCTTGCCCTAATGAAGCCACACTATCACTGTTAGTAACAGACTGTTCATGTTGAACCTGTGTGCGTTGTGTGTGTGTACATGTGCGTTTATATCGTTATAAGTAAATCTATATACAAGTTAAAGACCTAACTAGTGTAACGATAACATTTGCATCTCAAGTCTGGTTTCTTCTACTTATGTTATCTATCTATTTATCTATCTATCTATATATTCTCTTTGCATAATAGTTCTTTACTTAACAATATATGTGCTTCTGGTACTAATGTCTTTCCCTAATTAAAATGCTTAAAATTTAAAAAGATTTTTAAACATATTAAAATTTGTTTTTTCTTTAAAGTTAGGACTCTTCGATTTAGAATAAGTTTAACAATCTAGTATTCCTAGCATTTAGTTTTTTCTTTTTTTTGTCCAGATTTTTAAAATTTTAAATGATACTGAATATTAAGCATTTAATATATAAAATATTAAAATAAATATATCTTTTATTCAATAATAATTTATTTGTTTTGAGCGCATAAATGTGTTCATATTAATTAAGTCAAAAAGATATAAATTGTGTGCATATGTATATATTTTTATATTCGGGATGGTTTGAAACTTTGAAGAAGCAAATCGTGTGTGTGGAGAGTGAGAGAGACAGCATGTCATCACTGCGTGCGTGCCACATGGCACATAACAAGGGCTTTTTTAATATAAAATATATACTAATATTTGAACTATATCTCTGCATGTATTCGGTGTCCATATATAAAATCAAACTATATACTAAAGTACATTAGTGTTGTAAAATATGAATTAAATGTGTGCACGATACAAGAAGGTATATATCGTTATATTGTATTCTAAGATTATGAAAGCAGTTTGGAGTATTGACGAACAGGTTAGTTGGTATTCTTGCAGTGAAATGCCTACTAATCTCGATAGTTGAGTATAAAAACTTTGTATTTAGGTTAATCTTGGACAAGCTACTGTTACAAAGTGTATGCTCTCTTATGCAACGAATAACTCACTCACTTTGCGTTCTAAACCAGGATGAAAGATGCACTCCCAACGATTGAGTTCCATATCATACATCAATCCGTAGTTACTTGCCCTGAGCACCACTCCAACCTTTCCTCTCCAATAGACTGCAGCAGCCAGAACACGACGAGGCTTGTTTGCACTGTACCTAAACCAAACAAACTTGATGATCTTATCTAGAGTCACATGTGACAATCCAAAGCTGAGTGAGACAAACTCGATTAATTTTCCTCGAGCCACACATGACAGTCTTAACCATCGCTTAGTGTTATCTTCCCATTTGAACAAGCAAAGTTCACCATCCTCACTTTCACTACCAAAGGCCACGATGTTAGCATCGTAAAATAGTACAGGCCTAACAATTTCTATGTAACACTTCTCCCTTGCAAAGAGCAACTTATACATGTGATCTGAAACGGGGAAAGAGGCCATACTTGTGGTGTCAAGCAAATGAAACTGATAAGTGTGAAGTTGATGACTTGAGAAATGGAGAAAACCAGATCTCACTTTATACCATATTCTACCATGGAACGGCATTTTATTGATTTCCTTGTGCTTCTGCCATTCACGTGTCTCTGAAGAGTACATGTGAAACATCCAATATCGATTTTCTTCTTTTTTATATCCCACTTCAATAATAATAATCTTATATATTTCCGATTTTGGATCGTGATCAAGAACTATTCTGACATAAAAGTTCTCAATTTTCACTATCCAATCGTCACCAACCTTCATATCCACATCCTTTTCCAGATGAGGCATTTCTATACTCGTGGTACTCCCTGTTACAATGTTCTTAACCACAATTGCCAATTCTTTATTCTTCACTGTATGTTTGGCTATACAAGCAACAAGGCCATTGCTAGACGACCACTCAGCCCACCTGCCATAATTTCTCCAAACAACCGGATGTAAACCAACTTGAAAAGAGCTAAATCCTTCTTCTTCACAAATTACTTCACACGTTACACCATCTTTTATATCGCACTGCAGACATAACCTCCTCGGGAGAAAATCGATGTTCTTCTTTAATTCATTACTTAGGAGAGTATAAACTCTGTAGTAATCTATGTAAGCAGCTTGTCTAAGATTAACCGGATTACATCTAAAGATAAAGTTTTTATATTCAACTTTGCATCTTCATCAACCTTAATAGGTACTTCACCACAAGGATACCAACTAACCTGCTCCTCGCTAGTCCAAAGCGCTGTTCGAACCTTTCTAAATAACATAATTAAGGTTTAACACATCAAAATTAACCTGATATATCCTTATTAAGGTTTAACACATCAAAATTAACCTGATATATCCTTTATTAAGGTTTAACACATCAAAATTAACATGATATATCCTTTATTAAGGTTTAACACATCAAAATTAACCTGATATATCCTTTATAAATTAGTATATGCTTTTTGCATATTGTTTTATGTTTTATAAATAGATATGTAAGACAACTTATTCAATTCTATTTATCTGTTTAAGGCAATCATCTATTCCTTAAATAAATAAATAAAATAATCAAAAACTAAATATATAACATAACCACATTATGACATATTAATAATTTATAACTTATTTTAACATTTTTACTTTCAAATTTATATTCACATTTTTTAATGTATATTTGATATAGAAAATTCTTATATATATATAATACGTACATTATATAATCGAATCTTTTCTCACTTGTGTACATCGGTTTATTGTATTGGTTCAACTTATATTAATCAAACTCTGTGTGCGCGTGCGTGCGTGCGTGCATGCTTGTTTATATGGTTATAACTAAATCTATATACATACATGTTAAAGATCCAACTATTGTAACGATAATTACAATCTATTAAATGTATTTACATCTCCACATTCAAGGTTTCGCCAACTTATATGTTATATATATATATATATAATTTCTCTTTGTATCTAATTAATTATAAAAATGTAATAATAGTTAAAAATTGGTTAGTTCCACATGATATAATGAGGTTTATGGTTTAAATAATTATTATAAATGTTTTGTTATTGAATTTTCAAGGTGGCTTTGCATTTAAAACTTACTTAAGTATAATGTATTATCTTGTCGAAATGATAACTTTGAAAAGCTCAAGTTTTTATATACAACCTTATGTAGTTTATGCAAATGTATGTGAAGTAACCCTTTGGTGTTGTGATCATTTAAAATATGATAGTATTTTAGGTACAAAACTTAATGATATGGCAAAGTAATTACTCCATAATGATCAATATTTAAGGTGTATATTGATAATAAATCATTGAAGTATTATAAAACACATAAAGATTTAAATGCTTGTCATACATGATCGAAATTATTTTTATATTAATTTCCTTATATACATAAACATAATGTAGTGGCATATGCTTAAATACTAAACTAAAAAACTGCTTGTGCATGTAGATTCGTATTCAATGCATAATAACATGTTATTTTATAAGAACCGAATATATATACTTAAGAATAATTTATAAAGAAAAAAATATATTTAATTTAATATTTTATATGCTTAATATTTAGTATCATTTAAAATTTTGAAAATGGAAAAAATACACTAATAAACAAGGGACAAATTAGTATGCTAGGAATATACTAGAATATGTTAAACTTAAAAACTATATATATATATATATATAGAAATCAAGTAATTTTTAAAAACTTATAAATATTTAATATTAGAAGTTAATTATCAATATTAAACACTTATGAAGAATACATATATATATTTCTAAATTTACATGCACATTTATAAAGGAATTTAAATATATATATATATAACATAAGTTGGCGCAGAGACGTTTAATAGGTTGTAGTTATCGTTGGGTTTTTATATGTATATAGATTTACTTATAACTATATAAACGCGCATGCACGCGCACACACACGCACACGAAGCTCACTAGTTTGATGAACCTATACAATATACGGATGTAAAGATTCGATTATATAAATCTCAAATTTGTATTTATGTTATATATATATGTGTGTGTGTGTGTGTGTGTGGATAAATTTAAATGTAAAAATGTTAAAACAAGTTACTACAATTAGTAATATGTTGTAATGTGGTTATATTTTTTTATATATTCAGTTTTTAGTATTTCATTGATAAATTAGTGTGTGTATAATTATTTATCTATTTATTTAAGGAACAAGATGATTGACTTGAACAGATATACATAATAGAGTTGAATAAGTTGTCTTACATATCTATATTTAGTATATAGTTTAGATATTAATGTCTATATATAATTTGTATATACACGCACAATAATCCAAACAAGATGTTTTAATATTTGAAAGGTTATAAAACATCAAGTAAAAACTATATCAAATCCATTCAATACTGTCTTATTCGATTATTGTAAATTTACCAAAATGAGAGAGGATGCAATGGCATACTTCAATTGTGTACGTGTACGTGCGTGTGCGTGAGAGAGATTGTCGTAAAACCAAAACCAAAAATGCATTTTAATTGAGGATTAAAAAAGTAGATATATATATATAATAAGAAGAATGCACACACCTGCTAATCTCCCTCACGACAATAAACACCAACACAAGAGAGTCATAATATACAAATCAAGTTCCCTGTAAAAAAACAAGGAAAATATATAAATGTGTATAACACACACACACTAGGTAAGTCACATATCTAGGGCTTCTTGCTCGTGAAGCTCTTTAACTACCTCCTATAAGGTGGGTGGAAAGTGCTCCTTATGTGGTCATATTTTTGGGCAAGCCTATAACAAGTGCTCTGCAATCTCGTAAGATGTTTTGCTATGACCCAAAACAGCAAGCTTTGTTGAGACTTTCTATATACATGAGACAAAGTCAGAAATTGATTTTCTAGTTGAAGTTGCATATGATTCATGCAACTTTGAAGCCCAAGTGACTTTGAAGTATATGTTCTTGAGTTCTTGCCATTGTGAAGCCACACTATCACTGTTAGTAACAGATTGTTTGTCTTCCTCCCCAGGCTTTTTGAGTATAACATTTCTAATTGCATAATCTAAAAGTTTGAACTAAGACATGTTTTTATTTCTAGCCTCATGCTCTTCTATACTAGCTTCAGGTCCTAAAGGTAGAGGTCCCTCAATGACTTTCAAAGGTGCTGTTTAGAACTAAGATTGCACTTCATTTCATCAAACCAGGTGTGTGCATTGTCAATGGAGAGTTTATGATAGTCTTTTACTAACAGTGAACAATGAAAATGAGTATGAACTACTTATTTCTATTATGGACAAGCTTATCTAGGTCGAGGTTGAGGTGGATATTTGAATGATCCTTCAAGAAAGATGATCCAACAGTGCGTTCCACACTCACCGTATTGTTACCGCCATTGTTCGTTAATGTGAATACTAATATGCCATCATCATATATATCAGATGTTTACATACACATGTTTGGGAGATTTTTATCAAACACTAAACTTTTCTAGTGTTATTTTATTTTATTTTACTTATTATTCATTTTAATTTCTGTGAAACCGAGGCAGCACAAGATGCTCTTGAAGGACTCTTAATGAATCGACTCATAAGTAATGATTCATTATAACTAAGGTGAATTAATAATTTTTGAAGTGTATTCTATGTATAGAGTATGATAATAAGGCACAGAGGGAGAGAAATATACAGACATGATACATCTATGTCAATACACAGATACACAAACTTGAGTTAATAACATGTTAAATATATTTTTGTTAAAGTATATTAGTAATATAGAGAGAAGAGAAAAATTGTAAAACATAAAAGAATATGTAAAAAGCATTATAAAGGATATATCAGGTTAATTTTTATGTTTTAATCCTTAGTTATGTATTTTAGAAAGGTTCCAAGAGCGCTTTGGACTAGCGAGGAGCATTAAAACTACCTACATCTTATTTGGATTATTGTGCGGATATATATACTACTCTATAAGTAAAATGGAGGTTTTATAAGATGTACAAATTACATATAGACATTAATATCTAAAGACGTAAGACAACTTATTCAACTCTATTTATCTGCATCTATTGTGCACTTCCTTATATATATACATACGTGTGTGTGTGTAATTTATCAAAAAAATAATTTAAAACTGAATATATAAAAACACATTACAACATATTCATAATTGTACTAACTTGTTTTAACATTTCTGCATTTAAATTTATATCCACATTTTTATGTATCTTTGACATAGAGACATCGGTAACTTATATTAATCAAACTAGTGAGCTTCATGTTGAACCTGTGTGCGTTGTGTGTGTATACATGTGCGTTTTATCGTTATAAGTAAATCTATATACAAGTTATACACACACATGTGCGTTTATATCGTTATAAGTAAATCTATATACAAGTTAAAGACCTAACTAGTGTAACGATAACATTTGCATCTCAAGTCTGGTTTCTTCTACTTATGTTATCTAATCTATATATTCTCTTTGCATAATAGTTCTTTACTTAACAATATATGTGCTTCTGGTACTAATGTCTTTCCCTAATTAAAATGCTTAAAATTTAAAAAGATTTTTAAACATATTAAAATTTGTTTTTTCTTTAAAGTTAGGACTCTTCGATTTAGAATAAGTTTAACAATCTAGTATTCCTAGCATTTAGTTTTTTCTTTTTTTGTCCAGATTTTTAAAATTTTAAATGATACTGAATATTAAGCATTTATAATTGTGTGCATATGTATTATTATTTTTATATTCGTGTATAGGATGGTTTGAAACTTTGAAGAAGCAAATCGTGTGTGTGGAGAGTGAGAGAGATAGCATGTCATCACTGCGTGCGTGCCACATGGCAAGGATATACAAGGGCTTTTTTAATATAATATATATACTAATATTTGAACTATATCTCTACATGTATTCGGTGTCCATATAAAAAATCAAACTATATAATAAAGTACATTAGTGTTGTAAAATATGAATCAAATGTGTGCACGATACAAGAAGGTATATATGGTTAATCATATTCTAAGATTATGAAAGCAGTTTGGAGTATTGACGAACAGGTTAGTTGGTATTCTTGCAGTGAAATGCCTACTAATCTCGATAGTTGAGTATAAAAACTTTGTAATTAGGTACAAAGTGTATGCTCTCTTATGCAACGAATAACTCACTCACCTTGCGTTCTAAACCAGGATGAAAGATGCACTCCCAACGATTGAGTTCCATATCATACATCAATCCGTAGTTACTTGCCCTGAGCATCACTCCAACCTTTCCTCTCCAATAAATTGCAGCAGCCAGAACACGACGAGGCTCGTTTGCACTGTACCTAAACCAAACAAACTTGATGATCTTATCTAGAGTCACATGTGACAATCCGAAGTTGAGTGAGACAAACTCGATTAATTTTTCCCGAGCCACACATGACAGTCTTAACCATCTCTTAGTGTTATCTTCCCATTTGAACAAGCAGAGTTCACCATCCTCACTTTCACTACCGAAGGCCACGATGTTATCATCGTAAAACAGTACAGGCCTAACAATTTCTATGTAACATTTCTCCCTTGCAAAGAGCACTTATACATGTGATCTGAAATGGGGAAAGAAGCCATACTTGTGGTGTCAAACAAATGAAACTGATAAGTGTGAAGTTTATGATTTTGAGAAATGGAGAAAACCAGATCTCACTTTATACCATATTCTACCATGGAACGGAATCTTATTCATTTCCTTGTGCTTCTGCCATTCACATGTGTCTGAAGAGTATATGTGAAACGTCCAATACCGATCTTTTTGATATCCCACTTCAATAATAATAATCTTATATATTTCCGATTTTGGATCGTGATCAAGAACTATTCTGACATAAAATTTCTCAATTTTCACTATCCATCGTCACCAACCTTCATATCCACATCCTTTTCCAGATAAGGCATTTCTATACTCGTGGTACTCCCTGTTACAATGTTCTTAACCACAATTGCCAATTCTTTATTCTTCACTGTATGTTTGGCTATACAAGCAACAAGGCCATTGCTAGACGACCACTCAGCCCACCTGCCATAATTTCTCCAAACAACCGGATGTAAACCAACTTGAAAAGAGCTAAATCCTTCTTCTTCACAAATTACTTCACACGTTACACCATCTTTCATATCGCACTGCAGACACAACCTCATCGGGAGAAATCGATGTTCTTCTTTAATTCATTACTTAGGAGAGTATAAACTCTGTAGTAATCTATGCAAGGTAGCTTGTCTAAGATTAACCGGATTACATCTAAGGATAAAGTTATATATTCAACTTTGCATCTTCATCAACCTTAATAGGTACTTCACCACAAGGATACCAACTAACCTGCTCCTCGCTAGTCCAAAGCGCTCTTCGAACCTTTCTAATAACATAATTAAGGTTTAAACATCAAAATTAGCCTGATATATCCTTTATAAATTAGTATATGCTTTTTGCATATTGTTTTATGTTTAAATAGATATGTAAGACAACTTATTCAATTCTAATCATCTATTCCTTAAATAAATAAATAAAATAATTAAAACTGAATATATAACATAACCACAATATGACATATTAATAACTATATTAATTTGTTTTAACATTTTTATGTTCAAATTTATATTCACATTTTTTAATGTATATTTGATATAGAAAATTCTTATATATATATAATACATACATTATATAATCGAATCTTTTCTCACTTGTGTACATCGGTTTATTGTATTGGTTCAACTTATATTAATCAAACTCTGTGTGTGCTTGCATGCGTGCATGCGTGTTTATATGGTTATAACTAAATCTATATACATACATGTTAAAGATCCAACTATTATAACGATAATTACAATCTATTAAATGTATTTACATCTCAACATTCAAGGTTTCGCCAACTTATGTTATATATATATATATATATATATATATATAATTTCTCTTTGTATCTAATTTTTTACTTAACAATATATGCATCTGGTAACTAATGGAAATGCTCAAAATTTAAAAGATTCTTTAAGCATATTAATTTTCACCCCGAATAATTTTGTTTTCTTTTCTTAAAGTTAAATCTGGATTTTTCCATTTAGAATAAGTTTAACATTTAACATATTAAATTGTCCCTTGTTCATTCATTTTTTAGATTTTTAAAATTTTAAATGATACTGAGTATTAAGCATCTAATATATAAAATATTAAAATAAATATGTCTTTCTATTCAATAATAAATTTATTCTTTTGAGCACATATATTAATTAAGCAAAAAATTTATATATATATATATAGAGAGAGAGAGAGAGAACGGTTTGAAAAGGTGTGTGAGAGAGTGAGAGAGTGAGAGAGACAACATGTTATGACTACATGTGTGCCATGTGGTAGGGATGCTTTAATATATATGAAAGTCCTGTAATTTATACACCAATATTTGAAATATCAAACTATATCTCTACATGTATCGGTGTCCATATGCAAATTATAATATATAATAAAGTACATGAAGTTAGAGTGTTATTTAAGAGTTTGTAAGTTTAAAAAGTTCATAAATTCCATTTTATATTCTTTAGTATTTTTGATTAACGGGCCACCTTTGAGATTGCAGTGCAAACAACCTCCTGGAGAGAAACTTTTGGAAAGACCACAATAACCCTCTAACATGCGTTTGATTCGTGAAAGTTTCGTTCTTTGTTCTTCCCCGTGTCAATATTGCAACATCCATAAGCTTATTTCATATACTTACCTTCTTGTATCATGCACATTTTATTCATATTTCACAACATTACATATGCAAAATTAAAGTACATTACAGATGATATAAATTATAAGACTTCCTATTGTAAGGAAGTATACTTACGTAGTAAACTCATAATTGTTAATGGAATATTCATGAATACTAATGACATTAGTACAATAGCTGAATATTGGGATGAATATTAGCGAAGAGTATTGAACTTGTGTATTAAACATGCAAGCTTATGTATTGTTTTGGGAGAACATCATGTGTTCACTGGTTGGGAGGTTTAAGTTGGCATGTGTAAGGCGTTACAATTGATATTAAAGCCACAAATTACGAATAACAATGTTATAGTTGTGTTTGAAGTGATTAAAGTAGAGAAAAGTGAAGTTCATATGAAAGTTAAACTTGATGAATGAAATAATTTATTTTGAAGTATGAGTGGATTAACAGGGCTCGTATTGTTATGTTAAATTTACTTTGGAATATGAGTAGTAAGGTTTACTTTGGAGACACTTATGAAAGATTTTCACAAGGGTCTTAACTTTTTTCACGATGAGATACGAGAATTGTCAAAATGTATGAAAACTTGTGGTTTTAAAAATTCATGTTTTAAACACTTAAAAAGAGGCTTGTTTTGAATTTTAATAGTCGTGACACTATTACTTAACTTATTAATGTTGAAAAATTAATGAAATTATAAGTTTTCTGTTAGATAGTTTATCAAAAAAATAATTTATTATTTATCTAGGATTATTTTACTAGTGAGAGTCCAAAAAAGTCCAACTATGAAATTTAATTAGAGGCTACCAATTTTATTGACGTGCATCTCAATAAAATATTTAAAAGGCATGGAATATTAATAGGGACGGTTTGATCATTGTTACCACTCTTAAATTTTAAGGAGATATAAATCATATAACAACAAAGGAGAATTCTTAATATATTTATTAACTCTTAAATATCAAACCACAAAAGGATGCTTCAAGTGTGGTGACACTACATTAAAGAGTGCCTTATGAGGAAGACTTTACAAAGTAATCCTAAAAAAGTTTTGGATACAATTAAACATATATGAGTTATATTGTTGAAAAAACTTTTTATGTTAGTTTAGAAGAATCTATTATTAAGTACGTAATACTTCTGCAATATTATTGGACTTTCATAATTTTAATAATTGAGTTTTATGGAACTTTATTAATCATTTAGGATTACTAGTAAAAATTATATTAAAAGGGTTGTTTATAGATCCATAGGAGCATTATGATATAGTTACGGAGAAGGAAGTTTTGTAACTAACTTAAATTAATATGATATATCATCTTTAACATGCCTTATTTAAAAAGATAACACTAGTAATTAATTGAAATACTTTTGAAATTTTTAAATAATATAAAAGGAAGTATTTGTAAGTTACTTTGAGATATTTGTTATAAGTTATTTCATGTGACATAAAGGATATTCTAAATATTGATAACAATTATGTTCATTTATGTTTTTTAATATTAGATGAACATGGTGATATAATTATTAAAGATAAACGATGAACATGGTAATATAATTATAAAAGATATATGTGCTTTATTTCTGTCACTAAACTAAAAACAGAGGTTTATGTATTAAATTTGTTCACATTTATTTTATGATTCAAAATGTTAAGAATTTTAAATGTTTACTTAATTTAAGTTAAGTGTTAAACTTAAGAATAAAGACTTTTATAATGCTTAATTACAATATATATTAAATAAATATATAGATATATTTTTTTAATATTTTGCCTTAATATAACGAGAATTAAGCACAACATTAATTTTAAGAGTGAGAGTAAACACATTTCTCGAAGTCTTTATTCGTTAATACATTTCAAAAAGTTTGAGGTTAATAAACAAATTTAAAAACTTGTATTTCAAAGTTTTATATAACTTAGGAACCTACATTTTAATTAAGAACAAAAATGGGCATATGAGATTATATATTAATATATATGTTTAAAAAGGCAATTATAAAAATAAACATCCTAACCATGGGTAAATGATAAATTTTGACAAGTTAGTGGGTGCATTTTATTTTAGACATAAGAAGTGATTATTATCAAGTGATTGTTTAGAATAAAATATGATGAAAAAACTTTTTAAACTTGACATGTTATTATGAATTTTTAATAATGCATTTTGGATTGATTAATGCACTTGCTACTTTTATAACATTAATGAATAATATTATTCACAGTATAATTAATAATTTGTGCAAGTGTTCTTAAATGATATTTTAATATATAATAAAACTCATATTGAACATTTGTTACATTTAAAACAAGTATTAAAATTTGTATGTAAACATAAATTATAATTCTCTAAATTCCAAAGTATAATATTTAGGTCACATGATCTTTTCTAAAGGCTTAAAAATTAATTATAAAATGTAATATAGTTAGAAATTGGCTAGTTCCACATGATAAAATGAGTTTTATGGATTTAACTAATTATTATAGATGTTTTGTTATTGAATTTTCAAGGTGGCTTTGCATTTAAACTTACTTAAGTATAATGTACCATCTTGTGGAAATGATAACTTTGAAAAGCTCAAGTTTTTATAAACAACCTTATGTGTTTATGCAAATGCATGTGAGGCAACCCTTTGGTGTTGTGCTCATTCAAAATGATAGTATTATAGTACAAAACTTAATGATATGGCAAAGTAATTATTCCATAATGGTCAATATTTAAGGTGTATATTGATAATAAATCATTGAAGTATTATAAAACACATAAAAATTTAAATGTTTGCCATACATGATCGAAGTTTTTTTATATTAATTTCCTTATATACATAAACATAATGTATGACATATGCTTAAGTGCTTAAATACTATGTCTAAGTTGTATAGTCCCTTTAAATGAAATTCTAATTGCTCAAATAAGAATTAAGAAACTGCTCGAACTAAAAATTAGAAACTAAAAACTGCTTGTGCATGTAGATTTGTATTCAGTGCATAATAACATGTTATTTTATAAGAACCGAATATATATACTTAAGAATAATTTATAATTAAAGAAAAGTATATTTATTTTAATATTTTATATGCTTAATATTTAGTATCATTTAAAATTTTGAAAATGGAAAAAAATACACTAATAAACAAGGGACAAATTAATATGCTAGGAATATACTAGAATATGTTAAACTTAAAAACTATATATATATATATATTATATATATATATATATATATAGAAATACAAGTAATTTTAAAAAACTTATAAAATATTTAATATTAGAAGTTAATTATCAATATTAAAACACTTATGAAGAATACATATATATATATATATATTTTCTAAATTTACATGCACATTTATAAAGGAATTTAAAAATATATATATATATATATATATATATAATACATAAGTTGGCGCAGAGACGTTTAATAGGTTGTAGTTATCGTTGGTTTTTTGTATATAGATTTACTTATAACTATAAACGGCATGCACGCGCACACACACGCACACGAAGCTCACTAGTTTGATGAACCTATACAATAGACGGATGTAAGATTTGATTATATAAATCTCAAATTTGTATTTATGTTATATATATATATGTGTGTGTGTGTGTGTGTGTGTGGATAAATTTAAATGTAAAATGTTAAACAAGTTACTACAATAGTAATATTTGTAATGTGGTTATATTTTTTATATATTCAGTTTTAATATTTCATTGATAATAGTGTGTGTATAATTATTTATCTATTTATTTAAGGAACAAGATGATTGACTTGAACAGATATACATAATAGAGTTGAATAAGTTTTCTTACATATCTATATATAGTATATAGTTTAGATATTAATGTCTATATATAATTTGTATATACACGCACAATAATCCAAACAAGATGTTTTAATATTTGAAAGGTTATAAAACATCAAGTAAAAACTATATCAAATCCATTCAATACTGTCTTATTTGATTATTGTAATTTACCAAAATGAGAGAGGATGCAATGGCATACTTCAACTGTGTACGTGTATGTGCGTGTGCGTGAGAAGAGATTGTCGTAAAACCAAAACCAAAAATGCATTTTAATTGAGGATTAAAAAAGTAGATATATATATAAAAGAAGAATGCACACACCTGCTAATCTCCCTCACGACAATAAACACCAACACAAGGCATCATAATATACAAATCAAGTTCCCTGTAAAAAAACAAGGAAAATATATAAATGTGTATAAACACACACACTGGTAAGTCACAACCTGATATAATAATTGACACTAAGCTAACAGGCTTATAATACATATACAACGTTCTGTATGTTATATGATCTCTCCTCTCTCTCTCTCACACACACACACACACAAATTATACGTACTATAATGTGTGTGTACAGTACCTTGAATAGTAAGTCGTGTGTTAATGCTCCCAATGGAGTGAGACAGACATGAGAGAGCATCGGAGAGGGATAATTTCCTCAGGAGAAGCAGCGAAATATGCTGTTTTGCAGCAGCCGCAGCTTTACGCACCATACTTGCTATTCCCGCCGTCTTTTGTCAGCTTGTTCTGATGGTATTT
Source organism: Selaginella tamariscina (assembly GCA_003024785.1). NCBI lineage: Eukaryota > Viridiplantae > Streptophyta > Lycopodiopsida > Selaginellales > Selaginellaceae > Selaginella > Selaginella tamariscina. Next base: position 231,159 of record PUQB01000039.1, read on the forward strand.
GAGCGGAACATCATCTTGTTCTTCATCTGTTCCTGTATAAAAAAAACTTAAATGTTGAATATTAATTTTTAATAATTGTAATGCTCTAAATTTTAATAATTGTAATACTATAAATTTTGTAGAATATATTAACTTAATCATTTAGATAATAATATCATACCGATCACTCTTGTAACAATGACGTCAACTTCCCACGTTCACCAGGTCCTCTCATCACAAGCCTCTCTGACTTCCCTCCTAACTGTAAGAATCCGAAACTCACTTTCCACCTGCAGTTAACTTGATTAGTTAAATTGATTAAACTATTGTTACTATATCAACTACACAGATATAGTTTGGTTCATTTTAGTTATATAAATTAATCGTTAAGATAAATAAATCTTGCTTGCTTACTTTCAAATGCTGCACGGACAACTTCGTATTTTACAAATCCTGAAAACAGCGTCACCTGCATGCAAGAGTTGTGTACATACAAAAATGTTCTCTCTCTCTCTCTTCTCTCCTTCTCCCTCCCCTTCTCTCAATGTGAATGTGATTTAGCTAACCATGGATCTTGTAGAGACATCTGTCTGCTTAGTTTTGCCAGTCCCAAATGCTGCTCCACCCGTTGCATGAAGGAGCACGCAAAAGCAATGCTCTGTCTCAGTTAATATCTGGTTTTAAAAATAAGGAAATAACTTAGAGATGGTATTATACATATAATAAACATATATTCTACATATGTATATGTAGACATGTATATGGTAAACCAGCTTACCAAGTTCTCAAATGTATCGTCATAATCATCAATCGAAAAGTAGATGTTTGGGTAAGATGGGATTGTCTCAGAAGCCTATAGTCAGAAGTTTTTAGTGATGTACACACACACACCACACATTATATGTATATTTAAGCCACATCAACATACATACACACTATATATCCGTGCATAAATCTTATATACCTTAGAAGATTTTGTAAAATTCGAATGGCTTGGAGAGCATACACAGGCTTTGTAATCTGCAAATATCAACGAATAAATAATAATCAGTTAGCATTTAATGTGTGTGTGTGTGTGTGTGTGTTGCATATGTTTAGAACCTTATATATCGACTCTAATGGCACTCCTGGTGTTTCCTTGTATCTTTTCAATTGATCCTCCTGCGGTAAACCACAAAGATTACATACATAATTAAACATTAATCCAGCATTAAAGATAAATACCTACAAATGGAAACGGTGATAGTGTACGTCGTGTGTGCTATAAGATTTAGATAAAACGAACGTCTCCAGTCCACTTCTCGTCCTCGATCTCCAATAACCTTACTCAACTAAAATATGCACATATATAAACAATATATGTTAGTATACTAAAACTATATGCACAGAGAGAGAGAGAGAGAGGAGAGAGGGAGGGAGAGACAGAGACAGAGACGGAAAACAGATAAATAGAGAATGCGTGGGTGTGCGCACCTGTGGTTGCCATCTACGCACAAAACATGGCTCCGTCAGCATTTTCCATCTTCATTCAAACCATTCTCCAAGTATTGAAAGTTCTATGGCAAATAAATAAAATAATAAATAAGTATTATGTTTTATCAGTTGATCGGCCTGTTTACCCAGAGTCTGCATATGTTTATTTTGTCTTTCACATAAACGCATATATATCTATCATATATATATATATATATATATATATATATATATATATATATATATATATATATAACACACACACACGCACCAAAAAACAGAAGATCGTCACTTGCTATCTTGGATTCAACAAGGCCCCGAACAAAGAACATATCTAGTATTTCCTGCCATAAACCCTCGTCTCTTTATTTGAATCCTTCAAAGAACTTGAATACTTCCGAATAATTTCAAGCAGCTCATCTCTGAAAATGTGTATTATGTATAGATGTGTATATGCATAAACACGTACAATACATGTATATTAAACACCATTTGTAATTTCTTATATAATCATGTGCTTTGTATGGTGCTGTTTCATAGGGTTCCACAAGCAGTCTATATGGCACTTACATTGTCATTGAATATACATGTTGGAGCTTGAGGTGACAACCCTAGAGACCTGAAAAACTTATGTAACTCTATAACTTTCTTATGTGCTGAGAATATAGCATAAAACTTAATTCTATTGTGCATAATGCCATAGATTGTTGCTTCTTACATTTCCAATAAAGAGCTCCTTCATATATCTTTAAGAACGATTCAGTCTTTGAAAAGTTGTTTTCGTGATGAGTATCAAATTCAGCATTAGCAAAAGTTTAAAGAGTGGAAACTTTATTTGCCATGTACACAATTGCTAAGTTTCTAGTTCCTATAAGATAACAAATCAATCTATAGGCAACATACTAATCATATCTGATAGGTTCATGTAGCTTTTAACTAAGATTTATCATCTAAAGCAATGTTAAATTTACTATTGGTCATGAGGTACATGGAACAACCAACTAAATTTTGATATGGGAGATTTTGTGTTATTGTTTTAGGTAAGCAACAAGTCATATGAAGTAAACACACTTGCTCAAGATTTTGTGTGTTATTGTTTTAGGTAAGCAACAAGTCATATGAAGTAAACACACTTGCTCAAGATTTTGTGTGTTATTGTTTAGGTAAGCAACAAGTCATATGAAGTAAACACACTTTAAGCGCATAAATGTGTTCAGATTAATTAAATCAAAAGATATAATTGGTACATATGTATATATATTTTTATATTCGTGTATAGGATGGTTTGAAACTTTGAAGAAGCAAATCGTGTGTGTGGAGAGTGAGAGAGACAGCATGTCATCACTGCGTGCGTGTCACATGGCAAGGATATAACAAGGGCTTTTTTATATATACTAATATTTGAACTATATCTCTGCATGTATTCGGTGTCCATATATAAAATCAAACTATATACTAAAGTACATTAGTGTTGTAAAATATGAATCAAATGTGTGCACGATACAAGAAGGTATATATCGTTATATCGTATTCTAAGATTATGAAAGCAGTTTGGAGTATTGACGAACAGGTTAGTTGGTATTCTTGCAGTGAAATGCCTACTAATCTCGATAGTTGAGTATAAAAACTTTGTATTTAGGTTAATCTTGGACAAGCTACTGTTACAAAGTGTATGCTCTCTTATGCAACGAATAACTCACTCACTTTGCGTTCTAAACCAGGATGAAAGATGCACTCCCAACGATTGAGTTCCATATCATACATCAATCCGTAGTTACTTGCCCTGAGCACCACTCCAACCTTTCCTCTCCAATAGACTGCAGCAGCCAGAACACGACGAGGCTTGTTTGCACTGTACCTAAACCAAACAAACTTGATGATCTTATTTAGAGTCACATGTGACAATCCGAAGCTGAGTGAGACAAACTCGATTAATTTTTCCCGAGCCACACATGACAGTCTTAACCATTGCTTAGTGTTATCTTCCCATTTGAACAAGCAGAGCTCACCATCCTCACTTTCACTACCGAAGGCCACGATGTTATCATCGTAAAACAGTACAGGCCTAACAATTTCTATGTAACACTTCTCCCTTGCAAAGAGCAACTTATACATGTGATTTGAAACGGGGAAAGAAGCCATACTTGTGGTGTCAAGCAAATGAAACTGATAAGTGTGAAGTTTATGACTTGAGAAATGGAGAAAACCAGATCACCATATTCTACCATGGAACGGCATCTTATTGACTTCCTTGTGCTTCTGCCATTCACGTGTCTCTGAAGAGTATATGTGAAACGTCCAATACCGATCTTTTTTATATCCCACTTCAATAATAATAATCTTATATATTTCCGATTTTGGATCGTGATCAAGAACTATTCTAACATAAAATTTCTCAATTTTCACTATCCAATCGTCACCAGCCTTATCCACATCCTTTTCCAGATGAGGCATTTCTATACTCGTGGTACTCCCTGTTACAATGTTCTTAACCACAATTGCCAATTCTTTATTCTTCACTGTATGTTTGGCTATACAAGTAACAAGGCCATTGCTAGACGACCACTCAGCCCACCTGCCATAATTTCTCCAAACAACCGGATGTAAACCAACTTGAAAAGAGTTAAATCCTTCTTCTTCACAAATTACTTCACACGTTACACCATCTTTCATATCGCACTGCAGACACAACCTCCTCGGGAAAAATCGATGTTCTTTTTTAATTCATTACTTAGGAGAGTATAAACTCTATAGTAATCTATGCAAGGTAGCTTGTCTAGGATTAACCGGATTACATCTAAAGATAAAGTTTCTATATTCAACTTTGCATCTTCATCAACCTTAATAGGTACTTCACCACAAGGATACCAACTAACCTGCTCCTCGCTAGTCCAAAGCGCTGTTCGAACCTTTCTAAATAACATAATTAAGGTTTAACACATCAAAATTAACCTGATATATCCTTTATAAATTAGTATATGCTTTTTGCATATTGTTTGATGTTTTATAAATAGATATGTAAGACAACTTATTCAATTCTATTTATCTGTTTAAGGCAATCATCTATTCCTTAAATAAATAAATAAAATAATTAAAACTAAATATATAACATAACCACATTATGACATATTAATAATTATATTAACTTGTTTTAACATTTTTACGTTCAAATCTATATTCACATTTTTTAATGTATATTTGATATAGAAAATTCTTATATATATATAATACGTACATTATATAATCGAATCTTTTCTCACTTGTGTACATCGGTTTATTGTATTGGTTCAACTTATATTAATCAAACTCTGTGTGCGTGTGCGTGCGTGCGTGCGTGCATGCGTGTTTATATGGTTATAACTAAATATATATACATACATGTTAAAGATCCAACTATTGTAACGATAATTACAATCTATTAAATGTATTTACATCTCGGTTTCGCCAACTTATGTTATATATATATAAATATTAATTTAGTGTTACAAGTTAGACATTATTTATTTTTATATACATTTTATATATATTTCTTTTGTTTATTTACAAAATATATGACTCCCTTAGTTGCATGCGCTCTTCTTTAACACACACACACACACACACACACACATATATATATATATATAATTCATTTTTGCTTTTGGTTTTACGACTTTCTCTCTCTCACACACAATTGAAGTACATTTTGGCAAATTTACCATGTAATTTGAATCAAAAGGACAAATAAGATAGTATTAATTGAATTTGACCTTTAAAATATTAAAACTACCTACATCTTATTTGAATTATTGTGCATGTATATATACTACTCTATAAGTAAAATGGAGGTTTTCTAAGATGTGTTAATATATAGACATTAATATTTAAAGATGTAATACAACTTCTTCAACTCTATTTATCTCTTTAAGTCAATCATCTATTCACTTCCTTATATGTGTGTGTGTGTGTGTAATTTATCAAAAAATTAATTTAAAACTAAATGTATAAAAACACATTACAACATATTCATAATTGTACTAACTTGTTTTAACATCTCTACATTTAAATTTATATCCACATTTTTTTATGTATATTTGATATAGAGACATCGGGAACTTATATTATTTAAACTAGTGAGCTTCATGTTGTGTGTGTGTACATGCGCGTTTATATCGTTATAAGTAAATCAGTGAGAGAGACAACATGTTATCACTGCATGTGTGCCATGTGGTAAGGATGCTTTAATATATATGAAAGTCCTGTAATTTATATTATCTTTTAAAACCAATATTTGAAATATCAAACTATATCTCTACATGTATGGGTGTCCATATGCAAAATTATAATATATAATAAGTACATGAAGTTAGAGTGTTATTTAAGAGTTTATAAGTTTAAGAAAGAAGTTCATAAATTCCATTTTATATTCTTTAGTATTTTTAATTAACGGGACACCACCTTTGAGATTGCAGTGCAAACACAACCTCCTGGAGAGAAACTTTTAGAAAGACCACAATGACCCTCTAACATCCGTTTGATTCATGAAAATTTCGTTCTTTGTTCTTTTCCGTGTCAATATTGCAGCATCCATAGGCTTATTTTCACCTTCTTGTATCATGCACACATTTTATTCATATTTCACAACATTACATATGCAAAATTAAAGTACATTACAGATGATATAAATTATAAGACTTCCTATTGTAAGGAAGTATACTTACGTAGTATTCATGAATATACTAATGACATTAGTTGAATATTGGGATGAGTATTAGTAAAGAGTATTAAACTTGTGTATTAAACATGCAAGCTTATGTATTGTTTTGGGGAGAACATCATGTGTTCATTGCTTGGGAGGTTTAAATTGGCATATCTTGTGTATGTAAAGAGCGTTACAATTTATATTAAAGCCACACAATTACGAGCAACAAAATGTATTCATTGGTTGGGAGGTTTAAATTGGCATATCTTGTGTATGTAAAGAGCGTTACAATTTATATTAAAGCCACACAATTACGAGCAACAATGTTGTAGTTGTGTTTGAAGTGATTAAGGTGGAGAAAAGTGAAGTTCATATGAAAGTTAAACTTAACGAATGGAATAATTTGTTTTGAAGTATGAGTGGACCTTATTGTTATGTTAAATTTACTTTGGAATATGAGTAGTAAGGCTTACTTTGGAGACACTTATTAAAGATTTTCACAAGGGGCTTGACTTTTTTCACGATGAGATACGAGAATTGTCAAAATGTATAAAAACTTGTGGTTTTAAAAATTCATGTTCTAAACAAGCTTGTTTTGAATTTTAATAGTCGTGACACTATTACTTAACTTATTAATGTTGAAAAATTAATGGAATTATAAGTCTTCTGTTAGATAATTATATTAAGAAAATAATTTATTATTTATCTAGGATTATTTTACTAGTGGGAGTCTAAAAAATATATTTAACAAGTCCAACTACGAAATTTAATTAGAGGCTACCAATTTTATTGACGTGAATCTTGATAAAATATTTAAAAAGGCATGGAATATTAATAAGGACGGTCTGATCATTGTTACTACTTTTATAATAAAAGAGGAAGTTTGAGGAGGTATAAATCATATGACAAAAAAGAAAAATTTGAGAAAAATTTAAATATATTTATTAAGTCTTAAATATCAAACCAGAAAAGGATGCTTCAAGTGTGGTGACACTACATTAAAATGAGGAAGAATTTACAAAGTAATCTTAAAAAGGAGTTGGATACAGTTAAACATATATGAATTATATTATTGAAAAACTTTTTATGTTGGTTTAAAAAAATCTATTATTAAGTACATAGTACTTCTGCAATATTATTGGACTTTGATAATTTTAATAATTGAGTTTATAAAACTTTATTAATCATTTAAGATTACTAATAAAAATTATATTGAAAGGGTTGTTATATATCATAGGAGCATTATGATATAGTTACGGAGAAGGAAGTTTTGTGGTAACTTGAATCAATATGATATATCATCTTTAACATCTTATTTAAAAAGATGACATAGTAATTAATTAAATACTTTTAAAATGAAGTATTTGTAAGTTACTTTGAAATTTGTAAGTTATTTATGTGATAAAGGATATTCTAAATATTGATAACAATTATGTTCATTTACGTTTTTTAATATTAATGAACATGGTGATATAATTATTAAAGATAAATGATAAATGGTAATATAATTATTAGAGATAGATGTGCTTTATTTTCTGTCACTAAATTCAAAAACAGAGGTTTATGTATTAAATTTTTCACATATAATTTCATGATTTAAAATGAAGAATTTTAAATACAATAATGTTTACTTTAATTTTAAAGTTAAGTGTTAAACTTAAGAATAAGGACTTTTATAATGCTTAATTACAATTATATTAAAGAAATATATAGATATATATATTTTGCCTCAAGATAATGAGAAATTAAGCATAACATTAATTTTAAGAGAGTAAACACGTTTCTCGAAGTCTTTATTCATTAATACATTTAAAAAAGCTTGAGGTTAATAAACAAATTTAAGAACTTGTATTTCAAAGTTTTATATAACTTAGGAACCTACGTTTTAATTAAGAACAAAAAATGGCATATAGATTATATATTAATTATCATATGTTTAAAAAAATATAAACATCCTAAGCCATGGTAGATATAAATTTTGATAAGTTGGTCATCTTATTTTAACATAAGAAGTATTATTATCAAGTGATTGTTTGAGAATAAAATGATGAAAATAACTTTTCAAACTGACACGTTATTATGAATTTTTAATAATGCTTTTGGGTTGATTAATGCACTTGCTACTTTTATAACATTAATGAATAACATTATTCACGGTATAATCAATAATTTGTGCAAGTGTTCTTAAATGATATTTTAATATATAATAAAACTCATACTGAACATTTGTTACATTTAAAACAAGTGTTAAAATTTGTATAAACATAAATTATATGTGAAAATGTTTAAATGTAAATTCTAAATTCCAAGTATAATATTTAGGTTACATGATCTTTTCTGAAGGTTAAAAATTAATTATAAAAATGTAATAATAGTTAAAAATTGGTAGTTCCACATGATATAAATGAGTTTATGGATTTAATTAATTATTATATAATTCAAGGTGGCTTTGCATTTAAAACTTAAGTATAATGTACCATCTTGTCAAATGATAACTTTAAAAGCTAAGTTTTTATATAATAACCTTATGTGGTTTATGCAAATGCATGTGAGGCAACCCTTTGGTGTTGTGCTCATTCAAAATGATAGTATTATATACAAAACTTAATGATATGGCAATAATTATTCCATAATGGTCAATATTTAAGGTGTATATTATAATAAATCATTGAAGTATTATAAAACACATAAAGATTTAAATGTTTGCCATACACGATCGAAGTTATTTTTATATTAATTTCTTATATACATAAACATAATGTAGTGGCATATGCTTAAGTGCTTAAATACTATGTCTAAGTTGTATAGTCCCTTTAAATGAAATTCTAATTGCTCAAAATAAGAATTAAGAAACTGCTCGAACTAAAATTAGAAAACTAAAAAACTGCTTGTGCATGTAGATTTGTATTCAATGCATAATAACATGTTATTTTATAAGAACCAATATATATACTTAAGAATAATTTATAATTAAAGAAAAAGATATATTTATTTTAATATTTTATATGCTTAATATTTAGTATCATTTAAAATTTTGAAAATGGAAAAAAATACACTAAAACAAGGGACAAATTAATATGCTAGGAATATACTAGAATATGTTAAACTTAAAAACTATATATATATATATATATATATATATATATATATATATATAGAAATACAAGTAATTTTAAAAAACTTATAAAATATTTAATATTAGAAGTTAATTATCAATATTAAAACACTTATGAAGAATACATATATATATATATATATATATATATATATATATTTCTAAATTTACATGCACATTTATAAAGGAATTTAAATATATATATAACATAAGTTGGCGCAGAGACGTTTAATAGGTTGTAGTTATCGTTGGGTTTTTATATGTATATAGATTTACTTATAACTATATAAACGCGCGCACACAGCACACAACGCTCACTAGTTTGATGAACCTATACAATAGACGGATGTAAAGATTTGATTATATAAATCTCAAATTTGTATTTATGTTTTATATATATATATATATATATATATATATATATATATATATATATGTGTGTGTGTGTGTGTGTGTGTGTGTGTGTGTGTGTGTGTGGATAAATTAAATGTAAAAATGTTAAAACAAGTTACTACAATTAGTAATATGTTGTAATGTGGTTATATATGTTTTATATATTCAGTTTTTAATATTTCATTATAAATTAGTTGTGTATAATTATTTATCTATTTATTTAAGGAACAAGATGATTGACTTGAACAGATATACATAATAGAGTTGAATAAGTTGTCTTACATATCTATATTTAGTATATAGTTTAGATATTAATGTCTATATATAATTTGTATATACGCGCACAATAATCCAAACAAGATGTTTTAATATTTGAAAGGTTATAAAACATCAAGTAAAAATATATCAAATCCATTCAATACTGTCTTATCTGATTATTGTAATACTTCAATTGTGTACGTGTACGTGCGTGTGCGTGAGAGAGATTGTCGTAAAACCAAAACCAAAAATGCATTTTAATTGAGGATTATAAAAGTAGATATATATATAATAAAGAAGAATGCACACACCTGCTAATCTCCCTCACGACAATAAACACCAACACAAGGGAGTCATAATATACAAATCAAGTTCCCTGTAAAAAAACAAGGAAAATATATAAATGTGTATAACACACACACACACTAGGTAAGTCACAACCTCATATAATAATTGACACTAAGCTAACAGGCTTATAATACATATACAACGTTCTTGTATGTATATCTCTCTCTCTCTCTCTCTCACACACACACACACACACAACTAAACTATACATACTATAATGTGTGTACAGTACCTTGAATAGTAAGTCGTGTGTTAGATGCTCCCAATGGAGTGAGACAGACATGAGAGAGCATCGGAGAGGGATAATTTCATCAGGAGGGGCAGCAAAATATGCCTGTTTTGCAGCAGCCGCAGCTTTACGCACCATACTTGCTATTCCCGCCGTCTTTTTGTCAGCTTGTTCTGAAGGTATTTGAGCTGGAACATCATCTTGTTCTTCATCTGTTCCTGTATAAAAAAAAAACTTAAATGTTGATATTAATTTTTAATAATTATAATGGTCATATATTAATTATTGATTACTATAATTTTTTGTAGAATATATTAACTTAATCAATTAAATAATAATATCATACCGATCACTCTTGTAACAATGACGTCAACTCTCCACGTTCACCAGGTCCTCTCATCACAAGCCTCTCTGACTTCCCTCCTAACTGTAAGAATCCGAAACTCACTTTCCCACCTGCAGTTAACTTGATTAATTAAATTATATTTTAGTTATATATAATTAATCGTTAAGATAAATAAATCTTGCTTGCTTACTTACTTTCAAATGCTGCACGGACAACTTCGTATTTTACAAATCCTGAAAACAGCGTCACCTGCATGCAAGAGTTTGTGTACATACAAAAACATGTTCTCTCTCTCTCTCTCTCTTCTCTCAATGTGAATGTGATTTAGCTAACCATGGATCTTGTAGAGACATCTGTCTGCTTAGTTTTGCCAGTCCCAAATGCTGCTCCACCCGTTGCATGAAGGAGCACGCAAAAGCAATGCTCTGTCTCAGTTAATATCTGGTTTTAAAAATGGTATTATACATGTATAAGCATATACGTCTACATATGTATATGTATACATGTATATGGTAAACCAGCTTACCAAGTTCTCAAATGTATCGTCATAATCATCAATCGAAAAGTAGATGTTTGGGTAAGATGGGATTGTCTCAGAAGCCTATAGTCAGAAGTTTTTAGTGATGTACACACACACACACATTATATGTGTATACACCAACATACATACACACTATATATCCGCATAATCTTATATACCTTAGAAGATTTTGTAAAATTCGAATGGCTTGGAGACGCATACACAGGCTTTGTAATCTGCAAATATCAACGAATAAATAATAATCAGTTAGCATTTTAATGTGTGTGTGTGTGTGTGGTGTGTGTTGCATATGTTTAGAACCTTATATATCGACTCTAATGGCACTCCTGGTGTTTCCTTGTATCTTTTCAATTGATCCTCCTGCGGTAAACCACAAAGATTACATACATAATTAAACATTAATCCAGCATTAAAGATAAATACCTACAAATGGAAACGGTGATAGTGTACGTCGTGTGTGCTATAAGATTTAGATAAAACGAACGTCTCCAGTCCACTTCTCGTCCTCGATCTCCAATAACCTTACTCAACTAAAATATGCACATATATAAACAATATATGTTAGTAGAATACTAAAACTATATGCACACACACACACACACACAGAGAGAGGGAGGGAGACAGACAGAGACGAGACAGAGAAAACAGATAAATAGAGAATGCGTGGGTGTGCGCACCTGTGGTTGCCATCTACGCACAAAACATGGCTCCGTCAGCATTTTCCCATCTTCATTCAAACCATTCTCCAAGTATTGAAAGTTCTATGGCAAATAAATAAAATAATAAATAAGTATTATGTTTTATCAGAGTCTGCATATGTTTATTTTGTCTTTCACATAAACGCATATATATATATATATATATATATATATATATATATATATATAGACACACACACACACACACATACCCACCACGAAAACAGAAGATCGTCACTTGCTATCTTGGATTCAACAAGGCCCCGAACAAAGAACATATCTAGTATTTCCTGCCATAAACCCTCGTCTCCTTTATTTGAATCCTTCAAAGAACTTGAATACTTCCGAACAATTTCAAGCAGCTCATCTCTGAAATGTGTATTATGTATAGATGTGTATATGCATAAACACGTACATTACATGTATATTAAACACCATTTGTAATTTCTTATATAATCACTAAACTATTCAGACACCATTGAACTTGCACATTTTACTTATATATATTTATTTATTTATTTGCGCGTGTGTGTGTATTCTATTTCTGTGTGTATATAAATTCATAAACATGTATAATATAAATTTTAATAAAAATCATTGAAATTAATAAACTATTATTATATTTAAACATATAAAGACATGTATAAAACATCCTTTTGCAATTTCTTATCTGAATCAATTTATGCATTATATTTAGACATACATACGTGTGTAATATATGTAGATTAGAACATCATTTGCAATTTCTTATATAAACCATCGAACTATTTAAAAACCATTGAACCTATACATATCTGTTTAATAATTCATTACTATTAGCTTAATAAAAACTTACCTAGATTGGAGACATTGCTTCATTCATATGATTGCGCACTGACAAGAACCTTAAAACTGATGAACCCTAAGAACAGGGAACACCACGTGGCGCCAAATCATGTACTTAAATCATATTCTTAGAATTAAACTATACTTCGTATATTCTTTAGGGCATTTACCTGAAAGTATGAAAATATGCTAAGAATATCCGGCTAAAGACTTGACATTTAGGGATTTACTCTGTTTTAGGGTTAGGCTATAGGGTTGTAAACGCAATGGCGATGGGAGACGAGAGCTGGATGGATGCGCCACACAGCATGGGTGTAAGTAGAAATGAGAGAGAGAGAGAGAGAGAGACGCTAATGGGTATACGGAATTCTTTGTAGACTACCATTATTGGCGTAGAATACAGTGACGGCGTTGTATTGGGAGCTGATTCACGCACAACTACGGGTATGTTTTAAAATAAGTTATGCTGATATATATATATATATTCGTGTTTATATTGGGTTTTTCGTCTTAAAGGTGTTTATGTTGCCAATCGTGCCTCCGACAAGATCACCATGCTCACGGATAACGTTTACATTTGCCGTTCTGGCTCGGTAAGTAATTCGTGTGTGTGTGTGCGTGCATGTGTGTTATGGTCTTTTTCAGGCGGCGGATACACAAGTGATATCAGACTACGTGCGTTATTTTCTGCACCAGCATACGTGAGTTTAATAATGTAATGGCTCTCTTTCTCTTGTTTTGTAACCTTCATTGTTGTTTCTCAGGACTGCCCTCGGACAACCTGCAACAGTGAAGGCGTCAGCCAAAGTTGTTAGAGAGCTCGCTTATGGCAACAAGGTATGAATTCATATACACAGAGGATGTTGTGCTAATATGTATATGAATGTGGTGTATATATAAACAAACATATACTTGCAGTCGATGCTTGAAGCGGGAATGATCATTGGTGGATGGGATAAGTATGATAAGGGCAGCATTTACGGTGTGCCACTTGGTGGAACTTTTCTGCGTATGCCATTTACCACCGGAGGTATTTTAATCATCTTATAATTATGTGTGTATACATATGTTTCGGTGTGGTGCAGGCTCGGGATCCACATACATATTTGGTTTTCTTGATCAGGCATGGAAGCCAGGGATGACTAAAGAGGAGGCAGAGGTAAACGCCTAATATTTACATAAAAGTATTACTATATATAATTTTATGTTCACTTTTTTTTTTTTTTCTGGATTTTAGAACCTTGTTGTGAAAGCTGTGTCTCTTGCAATGGCTCGTGATGGTGGCAGTGGTGGAGTTGTTCGAACTGTGACGGTATATATATGCATGTGTGCGTGTGTGTGTGTGTGTGTTAAAACAGACATCATATGCATTCTCTCTTTACATGCATTCATAAAACAGACGATCGTATCTCTATCATATTTTTTTATAATTAGTAAATAAGTAGTTTTTATTTATTTGTACAGATTAATGCGGAGGGTGTGTCACGCAACTACTACAGCCACGAAAAGCTTCCAAAATGGCACGAGGATTTGACATCTGGCCCAACCAGTGCACTTGAGGCTCTGGAAAACTCAAATGGGGAATGGATGGTTATTTAAGTGCGATAGTATATTATTCTCTTTAATGAACATTTAATTAACTACATTTGTATTATATTTTGGGTATATGTGTCCCCACACACACATACACACCCACACATGGAAAGAAGTCAAAGAGTACTTATATTGTAAGGTTTAAGTCAATGTTATATATTATTATTAGTACAGTGGGATTTTAATAACTATCATATCGGTTTATTAATAAATTAGGGTTTTGGGTAATATTCCAAACTTTTAAATTTTTAGATTTAATTTTTTCATTATCTAGATCTATTCTGTTTTTTTTATATTTATTCTCCTTTTTTTCATCAATAAATGTGCAATAGATGATGTGTGAAGCTTAGCAAGGGCCATGGATGAACCCATCCAAGAAGAACTCTTACAAATCCTTTTTTTGTAGAGCAGCTACTCATGTAATTGCTAAATGTTATGTAAGTGTAACTGAACAATCAGTCTCAGTTGATGGCGTCATTCACAACTCATAGTGCTACTCCTTTTGCTCATGTTGCAAATTCTCAAGTCCGGCCGGATTTCTTATGTGGAAAGTCTTGGGGATGATGTGTATTATTAGTTTGATCACTTCATTGTGGTTGTCACATATAATTTATGAGATGAGGTTCGATGTTTGCACAAGTTTCTTACTTGTATTTAAGGGACAGCATTGCAGTGGTATAATGGTTTAAACAGGGATTGGTGTATTCTTCCAATGATCTTCAAATGCACGTTTGGGCATGTTGATGACTGTGACAATGCTTTTCAGTAATTACATCGTGTTCGTTATGAGCCATCTAAGTCAATGATGTAATTTGGCAATTGCTTTCAGAGCCTTTCACTTCATATAAAGCTTAACATATCAAAGTGCATCAAGTTAGGTATCTTGTGGCAAACACTTCGTTAAACCTTGTGGGGCTTATACATGCACTGGCTCTAATGACTCTTGATAATGCTCTATGGCTTAATGATATGAGACATCACCTCTTCTACTTATAGCTTCACGTTCTTTAGTTTCACTTTATGTTGGGGATGATTATGCTCTAATGGAGGTTAATGCTATTGTAATATGTGTACCAGCACAAGATTTGGGCTGTGGACGTGGACATGTAGTTTATTGTTGGGAATGTGATGAGGTTAGACACACATATTGGTGCTGTCGACGTTTTCCCAATTGGTATTCTCCTTTTTCAAGGTGGAGGCCTTGGCGTCCGGTTGGCACTACTGCAATGAAAGGTCTTGATGCAGTGGCTCTTCCGGAAAATAACAAATCACTCGAGTAGAGGGGGGTCCTTGTGGAAATAAGTTAGTGACCCCTTCATCTTTCTTTTGGGAGTATCATCAAGGTGTTCACTCAGCATTATTTTATCTGGTCTTTACTTTTCAACCTCAATTTAATAACACGACATATTTGATTTTCTTTTTAATGTAATTAAAGAATTTTATAAGTCTTATTGTGAGAGAGATGGAAGGTGATTAGGGTTCTTTGATAGATGAGCATGGCTATGGAAGAACATCAAGAGGAGGCACTAGTGGATTTATAAGTGACATAATTCATTCTTGACCTTGTTACATAAAATGCTTCAAGCATTGCACATGTACAATCTTTGAAGTATCGGGTTGAATGTTGTGCCAAATCTCATAAACTTGTGACCCTATTTACCACAACACAATATGGTAAACAAAGAGACTCTTGGTTAAATCACGTATCGTAAGTTTGAGAAAATGAATCAATATTAACTCATCCACCTTGAGCGTCATAAGTGGAAAGTTGTAGCACCGTTGTTGTCTCACTTGTACTAACCTAAATGTTATTTAAACTTCACTTAAACCAATGGAAGAATGCTCGTCAAATACCAATTTTAAAACCTCATGGTAAGTGCGAAGGTAGACTCAACTCCATTGATAACATTGAGTCATGACCATATAAGAGATTATATGGTGACTCCAATGACATAAATATATCGAAGAGATGGCAAATAATCATCTCAATTTGAATGTTAAAATTTATGTACTTCATAATCATCCCCTTGAAAGTTTTGACGAGCCATTCCATCAAACCATTGGTTTGAGGATGATAAGTACATGTAAAAGTGTGGTGTATCCCTAACCGAAATGTTAAAACATGAAATGCCTTAGCCATAAACGTAGAACCATTGTCCGAAATAATCCACTCTGGACAAGAATGTTAGAACACTACTTGATTAAGGAAAAAGTGGCCAACAATAGAAGCGGCTACACTAACAAGAGCACCAACTTCCACCCAATGAGTTAGGTAGTTAAAAGTATTAATAACATACTCATTGTCAGCAGTCGATCATGGATCCATCAAATCAAATGCCACCAACTCAAACAAACGAGAAATTGTAATGGACTCTAACTATTCTTTTGAAGTATAAGGAGGAGTATTGCAAGTTTGGCACCACACACGGAACACATCTCTTTGCAAGTTTGGCCAAATAAAAAGATCTGTGTAACTTCTTAATCACACGACGATGTCTCGTGTGCTCGCAAAAAACATGAGAGTCATAGTAAGCATGGAGAAAACATGGAGGAAGCGTGGAATGAAGATCAAAAGCACCACGAACTACAAATGATCATTTAGATCAATCCCTATAAAATAAAGAAAGTCGTCTTGAAGGCAGTATTGAGAATGTAAATGCCTAAATAATAAGTCATTAGCAAACGATGTAGGATTCTTAAACTCATCATGAAGCCTTTGAATCCAAGGAAAATCCAACTCTGCACCTTGCAAACACTGAATGTCAAGCGTAACAACTACTAACGACATCGAATCTTCATCCAGAAAATCCATTGATGTTGGAACAACTGGCTCCTCATAAACAAATGAAGAGAGAAAAGGTAGAAGAGTAGCTCAAGAAAGAGCGTCAACATCAGTCATGGAACTCCCTAGGCGATGAACAACCTTGAAGTCGTAAATATGAAGTTTTAAGGCTCAGCGAGTAGTACAACCAAGTTCTTCCGCTTAAACAACAAAGTGACCACAGCATAATCGCCTTCCAAAATCGTCCGAGAATCATGCAAGTAGGCATAGAGCTTCTCAAAACCCCAAACCGCTGCTAGACACTCCTCAATTGTGGAGTAGTTCACCTTTACTAGCTGCAACGTACAACTAATGTATACAATGGGATGACATTGACTAAGCACACTCGTACTCTCTTGCATCAACACATTCTAAGATTAATGTCAAAAGCATCCACACGCAAGATGAAGAGATAAGTGTAATTAGGGTACGCCAAAATTAGAGGAGCTGTTAATAGCTCCTTAGAATTTGTAAACACCTGCCCGCAATCCTTAGCCTAGACAAAAGATGACGTTGACGACTTCAATAATGCATGTAACTGTGCAGTATGGTCTGGAAGACAATCCACAAAACAGCTAAGATATTATACATTGCCAAGAAAGTGTTGCACATCATTCACACCCTTTAACGTATAGAACTTCGGAACTACAACAAATTAGTCAAGATCGACTTGCAAATCTTCAAGGGAAATGCGATAGCCAAAATGAGTAGTGTCCTTGGATCCAAACACACACTTAGACTGCTTCAGCTTCAAACCAACTTCCCACATCCACATCACAGACATGTTCCTTCCACATTCCTTTTAAGTGGATTAAAACATTATTGATAAAGCTAACAATCACTTATGGCATATCGCAAAGAACCTCGTCCATTACACATTGGAAAGTTATTGCCACATTGCTCAAACTGAAAGACATCACTAAGAACTCATACAAGTTAAATGGTGTCCAAAAAGCAATCGTGGGAATGTCCATGTTAGCCAAAACTTACCAATATCCAGAGGTAAGATTTAATTTGGTGAACCAATGGCTTGGCCCTAGTTGATTAAGAAGATCTGCAATATGAAGAAGTGAAACATTTGAAACAATTGCATCATTTAATGGGTGACAGTCGATGCATAACGATGCATAACCAAATGCTCCCATTTGACTTCATCATAATATGAGGTTCGCATGCTTAAGGACTTTGAAACTTCCAAATAACACTCTTCTCCAATATCTCCTTAACATTTGCTTGCAAGATCTTGAGTTCCTTCGGTGATCAATGCTAAACAAGTACCTTGACTAGCCTAACATTCCTAGTTAGAATAAAGTGCTGTATTGCAATTTTGACCCCAAACGATAAGTCAAAGTCGGAAAGATCAGCATACTCCTTAAGTTGATAAATGACTACATCATAATTATCATCTGAGAGATCCAGAGAGAGAATGAAAGAGTATGAAAGAAAGACAGTAGGAAGTAGGGGTGAAACAAAAGTGATGGAAGCAGAAGTATAAATATACGGACAAAGTGGAATAAAAATAAGAAGAATGTAAGAAAGATGAGAGAGAGTTAAACAAAGGAAAGACTTTTCAAAGTCACACTTAACATGATTGCAAATCAACTGATCCATATCAAGAATAAGATCAAAAACTTGACAGACACCACCCACAAAGATTGAAGCTCAAGCTCATGATTATTCACACAAACAACGATGTCAGTCTCATCCTGTGAATAAGCATGAGTATGTCCATTACGGTAAAGAATGATGGTTCTACCACACAACCAAATGAAGAAGGCAACGTGTAATAATAGATTAAGGAATAGAAAACAAACTTGAACTTATATCAACCATATTTCAAAATTATTCTCTTACATTAAACTATCTTAGCAAGCAGCAAACATTTGGCCTAAGAGTAGTCAATAAAAGAAGGTAGAATCCGTAGGCCTTCCTCTATATACTTTTGTATTTAAACATATTCTCTTACATTAAAATACATATTTTTATTTAAACATTATTCTGTTACATTAAAATGTATGTTTCTATTTAAACATTATTTTCTTACATTAAAGTATATGTTTGTATTTAAACATTATTTTCTTACATTAAAATATATGTTTGTATTTAAACATTATTCTCTTACATTAAAATATATTCTGACGATAGTTTTGGCTTTTTTGATATAGGTAATCAAAATTTATATTATACAAAATATCTTTGTTTTAACCGCCATATGAGGTGGAGAAACTGTAGCCGTCGGAAGTTGATTAATCAACGACAGATGACAGTTAACGCGAATATGATATGGCATTGTTCCAAGAGTCACATGAACAGATATGACGCAAATGAGAGAATCACTTAAACGGAGAGAACCACAAACAAAGAGGTAAACTATTCACTACTTAATATCAATTCAAAACCAATAAAAATCAATAAAAAGCTTTATAAGTTTTCCTTCAGGCCATATGAAGAAATTTATAAAAATACGGAAGTTTTGTTGCCTGATTCCGTACTCAGCATGCAAGAAACAAGAGAAAAAACAAATAGAAACCCAGCTAACCAATGAGAAAATCCAGACAAATGAGAAAAGGCAGGAAATTCAGGAAAACGAGACTATTATAAAACCCGAAGAAGACAAGAACAAGGTTACATCACACAAGCCTTCTGTTGTGTTATAAAAGATGGCCAAGGCATCGGTACACTAATTCGGAAGGATCTTATACTTACTACCCATTCGACGATCCCTGATATTCCCAGTGCTGAAGATGCTGATGTTTCTATTACATCTTCTGGATCAAGCTGTTGTCCAACGCAGACCACCTCCAAAAAGAAACTCCTGCCAAACAAGTACGTACGTGCGTGCGTGTGAGAGAGTTTAACTAGAACAACGTTCTTTACAATTATATATCATGTTACACGCATAGGCAGGCACGCACGCAAACTCAACCAAGAGCGTTGCCTACAGGTATTTCATCACAAATCCGACACTCGACATGACAGCAGTGGGATGCGAGGAAGCAGGAACACCTGTCAACATAGAGGAATGCTCTAGATGTTCCCTGGGGGACAGCCGTGTCTACATTCTGGGAGCAAACAGAGGCAGCAAACCCACGTCTGCCAAGTGCCTGAAGACGGGCGAAGGCAGGGTACTAAAAGAAACACAGTCCCTGGTCAAGTTGAGTGCAACCGAGGCGTGGATGCCCGGTTCCATGGGATTCAACGAGCAGGGCGAGTTCAGTTTCATGCTCTGCAAACCAAGGAGACAGAGCTCGCACAGCCCGTCGTTTGAAACAAAGGCTACTGGCTCATCCGACATTCCTGCTGTCAATCATTATGGCGTACCTGTCAGGGAGATCGTTGACTTGATGAACAAGATTCTTGTCCCTCCAGAGCCCGACAAGAGTGTCGGCCGACAAACAGAAAGAAGCAATGATGATGTCGACTGTGACCATGCCCACCATCACCACATCGAACTAACAACGAGGGCTCCATGCATAGATAGTCCCAGAAGTTACAGGTCGGGATCCAGCAGATTAAACCCGAGAATACCCGGTGTTCCCTACCCGGGAACACCCAGTACAAAGTCCTCCAGGTCAAGCATACGGTGCAGGAGGACGCATATGAGTCCCAATCCCAGGAAGTCAGGTGTCTCCTACTCCTCCGTCTCACCGTCGATCTCAAACCTGTCTGCCAGAAGCCGGCACTCGAGCAGAAGCAGCAGACACTCCAGCCTGTCTACAAAGAGTAGACACTCCAGACGCTCTCCCATACCTCTGTCTGTCTGCTGTATAGGAACTAGTACGAGGTACGAACAGAACCTGGAGGAGAAGCTACAGGACTTCCTTAACAGTCCTGAGTTCGAGCCGCCTCCGATACCTTCGGGTTCGTCCGAAGAGGAACAGAACTCTCTCAGTGAAGACAGCCTTCCTCGTTCTCTGCACAGTGGAAGAACCAGGACGGTGAACAAGCATAGGCTTGTTAAGAACACAGAGGACAGTGATGGGGAGGTTTATCTAGGGGTTGGTTATATGAAGCACACACAGGTGTCCAGGAGAAAGACTAGTCAAAAGAAAGACTTACCCGGTTACACTGTTTGGCATCACTGAGGATAGTAAATCTGCCCATGTACAGACTCACTGTAATAAAACAACAAAGTTTTGAGATATCAATATATATATATATATATATTATATAGAGAGAGAGAGAGAGAGAGAGAGAGAGTACATGCTTACCTCACACTGTTTGAAAGGATTTCTTCTATCAAAGAACAAAGTATCTTGAGATTTGAATGTAGTTAACAAAAGAGTTTGTCCGTCGGTCAGTCTCTCTCTCTCTCTCTATCTCTCTCACACACACACACAATCTATAGGATACAAACTTATTGATTTGAAGTTAAAAGAAAAATTATATCCAAATCAAATCAAATGTACACACGCACTCAGATGAAAAGTAGTTTTACACGTCTATGACTTCACGTACTTGTCTACGTATCCCTGCATAACACAAAAAAATAAAAATAAAAATAAAAAAAGGAGGAAGTATATATATATATTCACACACAGACACACACATATAGACATAGATACATACACCTGTGTGTGTACCTGGACAAGCTTGGTGATCTTTGGTCGAGAAACTTCAACAAATTGAGCGACTTTTTCAGGTGTTTTTGGAATATGATGTAAAGTCCCAATCACCTTATCCACTGCTTTCTTCAAATGGTCTTGTACGTCTAACATTTCCAATTTATATCAATGTGACATTTTTCATATCAGCTAGCAACTTACAACATTTAACAAACATAATCAATAATGCCATATACATGTATATACGTATGTATATGTACAAGTGTTATATATAATATATAGATGTAGCTAATCCAACTATAGATGTATATATGTGCATACATACATACATATATCTATATCTATATCTATATCTATATATCTACACACACACACACACACACACAATATCGACAAGCAGGCACGCACGCACGTATATATTTTTACGCATGTTTTACCTCTTTGCTCATGTTTCCTTCCTTCCAAGTGGGTTTTAGCGCCTCCTTCACGCAATCTGTGACCGCATTCTTTACAAGCATTGATTTATCCTTCTTCTTTCGCATTTTTTTTTGGCTCGATTCACGTCACTCTCCCTGCCTGTGGAGACGATTTCTCCCCAAGTAGCTTCGACAAATTTGCGATTGCATCCTGCAAAACAAGAAATTCATAAATATGTAATTCTTATGTTAGTTGCATATACATATATGTACATATACACACAGACACAAACTTTGAGATCCATACGTCTCATAAAGACACACACGTTCGTATGTGTATAATTGTGGCATGGTAAGCGCACGCACACCATCTTTCTCCCTCTCTCTCTCTCACACACGCACGCACGCACGCACCTAAATGCTCATAGTCATCATTTTGTATCTTCTAGTAAATACATTTCAGTCATACACGTGTAAAAGATCTGATACACACACACAGACACACACACACACACACATATATATATATATATATGAATGTATAGTACATATTCAAACTTACGTCTGTCACCTTGATATCTTCTTCTGCCTTTTTCTCGGGACTGAAGGTGAATTCCTGGTTAAATAATCCATCTGATGGTGCAGCAGATTCCGGAATCTGCGAATAATCAGATTCTGGCATATGCGATACACCAGCATTTACGATGGCATTCTCATACAATGGTGGCGCAGACTGTCCTGGGCTACCATGCAAAGGTGGTAGTCCCACGTCTCCGTTCAATCCTTGCCCTAAGTTGCCATGCAAAGGTGGCGGAGGTGGTGGTAACCCGTAAGCCACGTCCTCGTCTCCATGCAAAGGTGGCGGAGGTGGTGGTAACCCGTAAGCCACGTCCTCGTCACCACGCAAAGGTGGCGGAGGTGGTGGTAACCCGTAAGCCACGTCCTCGTCTCCATGCAAAGGTGGCGGAGGTGGTGGTAACCCGTAAGCCACGTCCTCGTCTCTATGCAAAGGTGGCGGAGGTGGTGGTAACCCGTAAGCCACGTCGTCTCTATCCAAAGGTGGTGGAGATGGAGACGGCGGTATCTTGTATAGCTCGTCCTTGTGTTCTTCTTCATGTGTAGAACCATTGGTCACACTCGTCGTTTGCTGAAATTCAAAGGTGACATAAAAATACATTGTACATACATATGTGTGTGCATATAAGAAACGTATGCAAATCTCTGTCTATACATAAGGCCAAACCTTATTGACAGTAGATGTTAAAAAAATAGATACACACACCACACAGACACATACCGGCTCAGCGTGGTCGTCTATCTGGTCTTCGGCGTTACGCTCGCTTCTATACCGTTCCTCTTCATAATCTCGTGAGGCTCTTCTGGGAATATCCTCACGGAATCTTCTCGGTGGCTCGTCGTGCGAGTATTTGCACGAGGATCCATATGAACACCTGCCTTTGGAGTAATCATAACACGCTTGCCTGCTCCTCGAGGGATTCGATCTCGGATCGCTTCGCTTGTAGTCCCTCACCGGTGATCGTCTCGGAGATTGGCTGAAACACATATATACATGAACATATATGTTACATGTTGTGTGTGTGTATGTGTATCTGCGTGTATGTTTATATATATCTACATGCATACGTGAGACACAATGTATATAGAACTAAATGTATGCTATCTACGATATGTTCTATGCATGTGGTGTATATCGAGTGTCAGAGATCGACTGCAAAAGATATACACATACACATATAGATAGATAGATAGATGGAGAGAAGAGAGAGAGAGACATGACCAAGTGTTTTGTGAAGCCTTATATATACAGTAGATATGCAAGCAATATATATAGATACACGCACTTATGCACAGACATAACAGTGTGAAACTTAACAGGTTTATAAATGTCGTACATTGTCTGCAAACTAACATGTTCAGTGTGTATCTGTATTATATAGACTCGATGTATAATGCATGTGTATCTGTAATATATTTCCTAGTGTGTGTGCATATGCATGCTTACCTGTTTCTTCTCTTTTCTACTATCATCATCGTCATGATATCTATCTGAATCCGTCCATAATCTGTCGAACCTTTCCTCCCATCAAGTTGGATCTACCACTTTCGTAATGCCTAATTCTCTTACTGCTATCGTGATCATCCGTCTCTGGCTCATATCACCCCTCGACCTTCTATGTGTTGTCTGCATAATGCATTAAGCTTCATTACATTAGTATTTAAGAATGTCAGGCACACAAAAGATATGATACACATATAGAAAACAACCTATATATACATAAATAAAACACAATTGTACACTTCTAAATCCGTAGAGTCTGCACATAATATGAACTAACACAAAACACAGACACGTATATATACGCTCACACGTCATGGAAAACATTTCTATGCATATTTGTTTTCAGTGTGTGTAGAACTTGTGTGTGAGTGTGTGTGTGTGTGTGTAGAAATATACATAAATGCGTACGAAAGCATATGAGAAACACACACACACATACAACATACATGTGTGTGTGTTGTGTGTGTTTATGTACATACAAACAGAATCTGGCTGCAGATAATATATTATTAGTTCATTGAATGTTTAAATGTAAAACTAACACCAAAAACACTTAGTTCTGTCTGAAACTTTAAAACAATTAACAGATAGAAATTTATCAAAATACATACCACTTTTCCTGCTCCTATTATCATGTTTGCTGCCTGGTAAATACATAAACAATAGCTTAGAATAAATTACAAAGAAAAATGTAAGCATACATATCACATGTATATATTACCTTCCATGTCGTCAAATGAGCTAAAATCGTAGAACAAAACCGATAAATTCAATCTAGAATCCCGCAGCGCCAAGCCTCTCAAGCCCTAGAAATCGCCATGAACCCTAATCTTCAGATAAGCCCTAGAAACAGGGGCCAGTTGGTATATACCAGATTCCTTTTTAGATCCAACCCTAGAACAGGGGAATGGCATATTCCAAAATCTCTTGTCAAAGCTTTGTAAACCCTAAGCGCAGAGGTGTGGAGGAAGCTCTATATATACATGTATTAATCTTAAGATTCGATTTTGGATTCAGAATCTGGAGAATCGTTTAAAAATGGCACCAATTTCACTCTCTTCTCCTCGGGTTCTAAGCATACAATCTCATACTGTTCATGTGAGTTGCTTAATTAAAATGTTAATAATTAAATATTGGTTGAATAAATAATTTAGTAAATAGTAAAAGTTCTAAGAAGTATAAATGTATAATAAAATATTTAGGTATTATTAAACGACTTTGTGCTTTGTTTACGATCATTTGAAATTCTTGTGTGTGTGGCAGTAATCATATAGACTTTAAAAAGGTGTTATATATATATATATATAGAGAGAGAGAGAGAGAGAGAGAGAGAGAGAGAGAGAAGAGAGTTACGTATTTTCTGTTTTATTAGTAGATAAGCATGTGCGGTACAATTTATATACTTTGTATATAAACTCGAGCTAACTACATAAGACATGTTTACTACTATATATAACACGATATTGTATGTAATTCTAATGTATACTTTTATTGACAGGGTTATGTTGGAAATAAATCCGCTGTGTTTCCTCTGCAACTGTTGGGGTTCGATGTCGATCCTATCAACTCCGTACAGTTTTCAAATCACACAGGCAAGTGTGTGTGTGTGTGTGTGTGTGTGCGCGCGCGCGTGGGTGCGTTATGTGTTTGTGTATATCTGTGTGCATGTGGAGAGAGAGATTATTAATACAAACGCTGTAGGTTATCCTGTTTTTCGTGGCCAAGTTTTGGATGGGGAGCAGCTATGGGCAATCATTGAAGGACTGGAAGCAAATGACTTGCTACACTACACCCATCTTCTGACAGGTACTTAGTGTGTGTGTCTGTGTGCGTGTGCGTGTGTGTGCGTGTGCGTGTGCGTGTGTGTGTGTGTGTGTGTGTGTGTGTGAGAGAGAGAGAGAGAGAGAGAGCAAAATATATGTGTGTGTGTGTGTGTATGGAATTATTACACATTAAAAGTGTACTCCTAATTGTTTAATAGGCTACATTGGTTCCTCGTCGTTTTTGAACACGGTGACAAAAGTAGCAGAGAAGTTAAAATCGGTAAACCCTAACCTTATATATGGTAGGTATGCTTAAGACATAAAACCGCACACACACGTATTAATGTATTTCGCAAATTATTGATCTTTTTTTTCTTCTACTTCTTCAAGTATGTGATCCTGTAATGGGCGACAACGGAAAACTGTATGTCAAACCTGAGCTGGTTCCACTATACAAGAACTTGGTGCGTGCGTGCGTGCGTGCGTATATGCGGAGAGAAATGGGAGACTCGTATACACACGTATATTACGTTGATTGTAGACTATCTCGTGTGTGTGTGTGTGTGTGTGTGTGTGAGAGAGAGAGAGAGAGAGATCTGATATTATATTTCCCCAGATTGTTCCTGTTGCTTCAGTGTTGACTCCAAACCAGTTTGAAGCAGAGCAACTTACTGGCCGCAGGTTTGGCTGTTCTTAATTAATAACAAGTTAATCAAGTAATGAATGAAGGTTAACTAAGTACCTGTCTTTCACAGTATTCGAACTCCAGAGGATGCATTACAAGCCTGTAAAGATCTCCATGCTGCTGGTCCTTCAAAGGTTAGTTAATTGTGTTTATCGTACTTATACCGTTATATATATATGACGTGTGTGCGTGTGTGTATGTGTGTGTTGTTTTAAATTAACAGGCATGTTATTATGTAGGTGGTCATTACGAGTATGGATGCGGGTGAAAATCTGCTTCTTATAGGAAGTCACATGAAGAAGAAGGTTAGTGATTAACGATGTGTGTATATAATATAAAGTGTGTATATGTGTATATAATATACCTGATACTTTCTTATATTCAGGAAGAATCTCCTACACAGTTTCAGATAAGTATTCCCAAGTTACCAGCCCATTTTACGGTAAAGCTTAAATTCAAATGAAATAAAGTAAATAAATAAATAAGTAATAGAAATGTTACAAGGGCACTGGGGACTTGATGACTGCTTTGCTCCTTGGCTGGAGTCACGTAAGTTTGTGTGTGTGTGTGTGTGTGTGTGTGTGTGAGAGAGAGAGAGAGAGAGAGGGACTAACATAGTATTAAGCAGAAGCACCCGGATAATCTGGAAATTGCCGCAGAGCTGGCAGTGTCAAGCCTCCAGGTAAATATGCATATATTTTATATTCATGAAATATTTATACCTTCAGATACTACATTTATAAACGTATACATAGTCATAAGAATACCATGTGCTCTCCTTGCGTCCACTTAATGTACACGCCGTCTCTCTCTCTCTCTCTTCTCTCTCTCTTCTCTCTCCTCTCTCTCTCTCTCTCTTCTCTCTCTCTATATATATATATATATATATATATATGTTTACATTGAAACAGGCTGTGCTACAAAAGACGCTAGAGGCAGGTGTACAGCCAAGCATGAGGCAGCTAGAACTTCAACTCGTACAAAGCCAGGATGAAATAAAATCTCCATCAACTAAATTCCGTGCACTAAAGCTATGATGGTATACATAACAATTTTAAAATGAAATAAGCTGCTACTGAATAAACATATTTTACAGCATCATTTCTCTCGGTACTTGATTTATATTGACATTAATTTATTTTATACTTCTATTAATTTTATTAAATAAGCTCTTATCTTGGGTGGTGCATAATTTGAAATTTTATTCCAGCTTGCACTTTATTAAATTTCTTGATTTTAAAGAAAAATCATATAATAAATATTAGTGATTTACTAAATATGAATTAATGGCAAAATATTCTTTTAAACATCAATATATTGTTAATCGAATCATATATATATTTAATTTTTTTTCATAGATTTATTTTTTAATTTATATTAATTACATATATTTTAATATGCTGTGGAGTAGACATCAGCCAATAATGTATTAGTTTATAGTTTTCTTGTTTGACAAATATAATGGAATATATTTAAAGGACTAATTTATATAAACATATAAAATATTTTAAATTTTAAAATATATATTAATGTGTAATTTACGCAGAAATATTCAATATTCCTGACAATAGTATCTCAGCGTATATAATATATTCTTTGTGTATACCTATACATATATGTTTTTGATGTACATACTTTGAGACTAATTGTTAGAATAATTTATACCAGTTCCACGTGTTATCGTCGGACGGATATACTTCAGTTCAGTTTGGGCTGTATTTAATCTCCTTGATTTTAAATAAAAATATATATAATAATATTATTAATTTAAAGCGACTCATTATTATGAATTAAGACACATTATAGAAAAATAGTTTTTTAAACATCAATATATCATCGTTAACCGAATCCTCTCTCTCTCCTCTCTCTCTTCTCTCTCTCTCTCTATATATATATATATATATATAACTTTGTTTTTCAGAGTATATTTTTATAATTTATATTAATTACATAATATAATATTCTATATGCTATAGAGGTGTCGTGGGCATGTTTTGAATAATCAGTGACTTAGTGACGTTTTGAATCTAATTTGAGTTATAATTTAATTAATTTGAGTATTATAATATGTTTTCATAAAACTTTAATATATCAAGGTTTTTGTGTCTATGTGTGCGCGCGTACTATTTATAAATAGGCGAGTACAATCCGATACTTACACATATCAAATGTGTAACTGCGTGTGTGGTGTGAAATAGTCTGATGTTGATATATAAAGTGTTTATAGTACATTAATGTTGTAAATATACAAATGCAATTTCAGAATATAACAAAATACTTAACATTATGAAAAACTAAAATTTATAAGTCAGATTTATAATTTAATTATATGCTATGACATATCAACTATTAAAGGTTTTTTAAATTTATAAGTTAGATTTATAATTCAATTATATGTTAGGACATTTAAACTATTCAAGGTTTTTAAGCACCATACATTGTTTAGTTAGAAACTGTTTAATGTTAGAATGAATATTAAATAAAAACATTATATTATTTCAGAGTAAACACCTTTACTCACGTCATGTGTATACACTCGTTTTGCATCCCAAACCGGGATGAAAAATGCACTCCCAGCAATCGAGTTCCAAATCATACATCAATCCATAGTCAATATTTCTTTGGAGTATCAGTCCAACCTTTCCTCTCCAGTACAGTGTGGCAGCCATGACACGGTTGTCAATGTGTAAGGTTCGATGCACGTGAATGCCCCAGCCACACTTGAAAATCCGTGGCACTGCCTTTTACTCTTCGAGACAAACTCGGTTACTTCCTCTTTAGGCACACGTGACAAAACGAGCCATCGCCTAGTGCTATCTTCCCATTTGAACAGGCAAAGTTCACCATGCTCACTTTCACTACCAAAGGCCACGATGTTGTCATCGTAAAACAGTACAGGCCTAGCGATTTCTATGTAAAACATGTTCCTTAGATAAAACATGTTGTAGATGTAATCAGAAACGGGAAAAGAAGCCATACTTGTGGTGTCGAGCACATGAAGCTGATAAGTGCAACGCTGATGACTTGAGAAATAGAGGAACCGAATCTCACTTTATACCATGTTATGTACCGGGACGACATCTTAATTATGTCTTTGTAAATCCATTTACGTGTCTCTGAAGAGTATATGTGAAATCTCCAATACTAGAACTATTCTTACAGAAACACCGTGCAATCGTCGTCAACCTTGGCAGTATTTTCCAAATGAGGCATCTCTATACTCGTGGTACTCCCTGTTACAATGTTCTTAACCACGATCTCTAGTTCTCTGTTTTTCACTTTATGTTTGGTTATACAAGCAACCAGGCCCTCGCTAGACGACCACTCAACCCACCTGCCATAAAGATAGCCTTTCCAAACAATTGGATATAAACCAACTTGAAAGAAGCCAAATCCTTCTTCTTCACAAAGTACTTCACAAGTTACCTCATCTTTGAGATCGCAATACAGACACAACCTCCTGGGGAGGAGCTCAATGTTCTTTTTTAATTCATTACTTAAGAGAGCATATACTCTGTAGTAATCTATGTAAGGTAACTTGTCCAAAATCAACCGGATTACATCTAGAGATAAAGTTTCTATACTCAACTTTGTATCCTCATCCACCTCACACGAATACCACCTAATTTGCTCTTCGGTAGTCCAAAACGCTTTTGAAAGCTTGTGAAAATACATAATTAGGGTTTAATTATCCTTTTATAAATTAATATATGCTTATACAATTCTGTTTACTTCTTAAACTTTTACCTATTTTCTTTTCTTTATGTATACGTGGGTGTCATATATATTCACACACACCTTGTATAGAGTTGAATTGTTATATAATTTTTGTTATTACATATCATAATTGCACCACTAATTTTCAATGATCTATTATTTTCATAATGATAATATCCTATCAACAAAACTATACTTACATGTTTCCATTTCTACTTTTTATGCACAAAATACACTTACAAAAACCTTAATTATAATGAATGGTTGCTTATTTGTACAATGGGCGTTTATGAATCGAATCTGCTGAACACTAAATAAATAAGTAAATTAACATTAAAACTATAAAATAAATAAGCCAACTAAAATAAAATAACATCAGAAATCAAGCTAACCCTCCCTCCCTCTCGCTCTCTCATGTGGAAGACAACTACCTATTTTTACAAATATTCAGTATTATGCATTAGCACACATACACACATTTACAGCTTTTCGTTCCATGGCAACTTACCTCTTCCTCTTTTGGCAAATCTCTGAGGTGAAGTTTATAAATGGGAAACTTAAAAGCCTCCTATGGAACGTCCTTGAATACTGTCTTACACAGATAAACCTGATTGGCTTGTGTTTATGCTCTCCTTTCCAAATGTATACATGCAATAACTCTGATTTTCTCTTCATCATGAACAGCCACATTATCTCTAACCTCCACTCACAAATCTTTTTTAAAGTTCTCTTAAGATCCAGAGGCACACATTTAGATAGAGTTTTTGCATGAAGAGTCAAAGTGTGAATGCTGAGATCTCTGTATGGTGGCAAAAACGTCTACATAAACAACTGAGTTAAAAAAAACAAACAATTTAAATAATGGAAAAATATCCTTGTTAGCCCATATAAAAAACCAAAAAGACGCTATACACACCAACCGTATATATATATGGTTTGCAGAAACATTTTATCCAATAAGTGGAGCATAATCCCGCTGCTAGTGGTATAAAAACACCATAACCTCCCAACATAACATCTTAAATAAACATCAATATTTCTATAAGTCCATAATATAGACATTACATATGCTTTCAGATGTACAATATACACATACACTACACATTTCATATAGAGCTTTCATATGCTTACATAGTGCGTGTCTATACATTGTGATTTACATTTGCTGGGTACCATATTAGCAAAGAACGAATACTTTGGCAGGATTGTACTGTCTCCCCAATTCCTCTGCCCTGCTAACAACAAATCCAACTGAATCTTAGCATA
Organism: Selaginella tamariscina; assembly: GCA_003024785.1. Lineage (NCBI taxonomy): Eukaryota > Viridiplantae > Streptophyta > Lycopodiopsida > Selaginellales > Selaginellaceae > Selaginella > Selaginella tamariscina. The sequence goes on from PUQB01000039.1 coordinate 262,951, forward strand.
CGGTACTTATTAAAAGCATCTTCGATTAAATAGCAAACTACTTTACTCCCTGAAATGGGTCAAGATTCATTTACTAAACGTAATATAAGTAGGAAACAACCAAAACAAAGAAATGTCGTGCGCATGCATGTTTACCCTGCTTGCCCCGCTTCTTCTGGAGCCCTAAGACTCTGTTTTAGGGTAGGAATTTAAATTTAAACATCTCTATGCAATCCGTACGTGTGTCCGTTACATATATAAATGTGATAACATATACACACGGACTGTATTAGCGATGAACTTTGTTGGAGTAATCCAAAACATACAACGTGGAGGCATGGCATGCTTAACAAGTTTTACGGTTCTTTAACCTAAATTAAACAAGAGCAAGGGCGCTGGCATTGTGTAATTTCAACATGGTATCAAACAACGATTCTGTTTGACAGAAAAAATCTTCCACCATTAATTAAAATTAATTAAAATTAAGTTTTTTCTTATTATAATTCAGCTCATAAAGAATATTTTGTTATCTCTTCTGTCAAACTCATTTTTTACCTTTTTGGATTTTTTTTAATACAGTGAAAGTGAAGCTCGTGAGTGAGACTTTAAAAACGGTGGACAATGACATTGATGTGAGACAATATTGTGTATTCAGGAACAATGCTTATTACTGCAAGCATTATGATCACTACTATGGTGAACATTTTAGGCCTCAACAAGTGATCAAACACATCCTGAAAACTCACCCATCTCTTAGAAAAAAATGTAAAGCTTCAAGAGCTGAAAGGAAGCTCGCTGTAGTGGTTTTAGCACCAAAGGAATATAACTCTTACATAGATGAGAAAAGAGGGAAACGGATTGCACGGCAAGAGGCATTGACCTGTTCGAGGGTTTCAAGAGCTGGACAAGAACCCACGGCAATAGCGGCTGATGCAGCAAGAGCGGCTGATGCAGCAATGGCGGCGGCGGCCAGGGAGGGAGTAGCAACGTCTGAGGGTAGTGGCAGCAGAGAGGGAGATCCAGCGGCGGTGGCAGCAGCAGCAAGCGGAACAGGGGTGGTAGCAAGCAGAACAAGGGCAGCGACAGGCGAAGCGGCAGGTGGAATAGGGACAGCGATGGCGGCATCGACAGAGCAGCAGCGACGGCAAGGGGACCAAGCTTGGCGGCCAGTAGGGCAGGGGCAGCCAGCGGAGCAACCGCAGCTGGAATAGGGTCAAGCTGCACAGGGTCTAGCGGTGCCTCTGGCGGAGCACAGGTGGCGGCTCCCAAGGAGGGGCTAGAGGGAGTGGATGCCAGGGAACAAGAGGTAGGGGACGGGGTCGAGCATCATTGGGAGAAGAGATGATAGGGGTAGGGATTGAAGGGCGAGGTGGCTCAGCTGGGTCTTCATCCTCGAGACCACCAACACGGTTCCTCCAAGGGTTTTTGGATCCGGGAGTGAGCTTCCAGGGTCCAACTCCACGAGCCCACCAAGCAGCCTGAGACGGGATCAATCCATTTCTAAGTGCCTGACTGGAGCGACCGAGATGCATGGCAATTTATGGATCTCCTTGATGATCAGAGCTTCGCCAAAGTTCCAGGTTATTCAGAGGAGCAGGCCCAGCGGTTTTGGATGATCTCTCTGAGATCTTCAACCAGAACTTTCGCTTCCAAGGGTTCAACCGAGTCACCCAGCAAAACCAAGTCATTGACAACCGGGTCTGAACTTCAATGTTGGTGCATCATCCTCTCCAACTCACAGACGGAGAAACTCGCCTGGAGCTGCTGCCACATCATATCGGGCTGGTTTGACCCCTCGCGCATGCACCACCTTGGTAAAGCTTTTAGAAAAAAGCTGGCAGAGTGGGCCTTTCGTACAGGTGTTCCTTTCAATGTTTTCAGTGATCCCCTACTCCAGGAGGCTCAAGACTTAACAATCATACCCGGCTTCCCCGGCTACAAGGTTCCAACGTCAACATGCTTTGCAATGAACTGCTGGAGGAAGTGTATAGTGATGCGATGCATGAGCTGGAAGCTGCTATCACTGAGGCTAGAAGCTCCTCTTTTCCTCGACCTCTGTCTGTTGTTACAGACGGTTGGAAAAATGTGAACTCCAGCATGTGGTTAACATCATGCTTGTTGATGCATCTCAGTCCGGATTTTTTCTACACTAGCATTAACACGGAGAACACAACAAGTAAGCTTTATTTTATCTTTTCAGCTCAGCTAAGCTTTGTTTTATGTCATGTAGGTGAAGCTCTTGTAGAGCTTCTCTCGAAAGAGATCGATGCCGTGTGTAACCGGTTTTCTGAGGCGATCTACCCCCGCTGAAGGTCCTTTCAATAATCATGGACAACGCAGCGAATATGAGGAAGTGTGGAGCCTTGTGGAGAACTTGTATCGCAGCCAGGGGCAGCTGTTCTGGAGCATTGGCTGTCAATGCCATGCATTCAACCTCATTCTCACCTCCTGGTGTAAGTTGAAGTTCATCCAGAAGTGGTTGGTGCAAGCAACAAGTATCGTGATGTTTGTGAGGAATCATGGATGGGTGTTGAGGCTTTTCCGGACCAACCTTGCGAAAGGTTGCAGGAAGGAGTTGATTCGGCCATGTACAACAAGGTAAATAAGCTCCTGCTTTAATAGTTATTATTTACTTATTATTTATTTATTATTATTAACTCATTATTCATTATTTATTATTATTTATTTTTATTATTAATAGTGATTTATTTTTAAGGTTTGCCACGAACTTCTTGATGCTCAACGGTTGTTGGAGGTTAAGGAAACGGTTCTGGGGATTTTTGAGGAACCGGAGTACAAAAGTGGTGTGTACTCAAAGCTCAGCGTTGAAGCAACAAGCAAAGGAGCTTGAAGAGGCTGTTTTTGGAGCTGAATTTGGACATGGATTGCACGATCGAGGAGCTTCTAAAACCAGTCTTCTTCACCATACGTGAGTTCGATAGAATTTGGAGTTCCATAGGGTTTGTTTGGCAAGCCTGGAGCAACATCAGAGCAGCAACCCAAGCAGCAGGTTTTAGCTCTAGACAACAAGAGGTTCTTCTCCAAATTGTAGAGGAACGGGAGAGAGACTTCAAGGGCTGCAGCTTGTTTGCAGCAGCTCACTGTCTCAATCCTTGCATGCGCGACCGAGTAAGCCAGCTTTCAGGAGATGAGAATCTCGAGATGTTATACGAGCAACTGTATGAGGTCGCTGAGCAGTTTGCAAGCCTGGAACAGAGGATCATTTCACCTTCACAGCTCAGTTCAGGGACTATGTCGATTCACCAATGCTTTTTGAAAGGGAAGCGTGGCCGACATAGAGCTTTCCAGTGCTGCCAGGTGCGATGTGAATCCTTTCAACGTGTGGTCAACCTCTGGAGCAATTTGCAAACATGCAAGACAGCGAGATGTTGCCTGCTCGATTCTGGGGATGGCAGCTTCAAATTCCTCAGCTGAAAGAAACTTCAGCGCAATAAAGAACGTCCAGACTGTTAAATGGAACAGTAATATTTGTTTTCTTTTTTATTTTATATTTCAGAGCTGCTTAGCTGATTTTTTATATGGATTTATCTTTTTTATTATAGGTTGACGGAAGATCGCGTGAAGAAGTTAGTTTATATCTACTACAATAGCCGCATGAAGAAACAAGGCCAGCAACTTCTGTGGATCATGGAACCGTGAAGCAATTGTTCCCATCGAGCACATCATCGTCTCAGGCTCAGCAGGTAGATCCAGATGCGATCAAGATGCGGATCAAGTTGAAGCTTAGCTTGATGAAGAAGCGATGATGAAGAGAATAGTGGCTACACTCGCTTGTAAGTTTGCTAAAATTCCAGGTTACTTGTATTGATATGTTCTTCTTTTTCTTTTCAGCGGGGAAGATGATGCTTTGATCCCTGAGGAGTGGGAGGAAAGCGATTTTGAAGGTGATGATTTATCAAGGAATAGGAAGTACAAGTCGCTTTTTGATCTCACTGAACTGGTTGAAGAGGATTTGGAGCCAGAGCCTCGACCAAAGGAGCAGCCTATTGAAGAACTTGAGCCAGAGTGCCTCATGCAACAGCAGAACCTGAAGCTCCATAGGAGCAGCCTAAACAAAACCCGGGGTTGAGACGGTCCACAAGGCCATCCAGAAAACGTAGGCTTTCCTGAACATGTTTTAATTTCATTTGTAATTTAATTATTAAAACTTTATTCAATTATCCTTTACAGAATATAATAAAGAATCTAATATAAACAGAATATTCTATAGTAGATTAATTGCTAATACGAAAGCAAATTTGCTTTCAGACCACTGTACGGCAGCAAATTTACTTACAATTGAATTCGCTGGTATCAAAGCTTTCATAGCAAGCCTTTCATTATTAATGGGAATGATTTTGGCTTATGGAAGAAGTTCGTAAAGATTTGTCTTCGTCTCTATAATTGATGGTTCTAAGGCACAACCTAATGTGGGTAATGGACTGAAGGCCCAGAAAATTCTTAAAGATTGGAAGACCAACAATAGAGTGTATTTGCACCTATCTCAGCTGATTTTGCTTAAGGCTAACATAGAGTAGGGAGTTGAAGAGCTTTGGACGTGGTTGAATGATGTTTACAATAAAAAGTCTAACATGGAAGTCATGAGGATTCATTAAACTTTGGAGGTTTGCATCTTTGAAGACAATGGAGATATGCAACAACATGTGAACTCCTTGAATCAATTGTTTGTAGATCTTGCTGCCCAGGGAAAAGAACATAGGTTCCTGATTTAATGCATATAGTGAAGCTATACAAGTCACTCCCATGGGAATTGGATGATGTTGCCAAAGCATTGATGCATGAAACAAATCTCTCGTTCAATGAGGTAGCCACAAAGCTGGTGAATACCTTGCTGCTTCCCAAGGAGAAGACTCAAGTGTATGACATGCATTGTGCAATAAGCTCTGGCAAAATGGAATGAAAGGCAAAGTGGCCATAGATACAATGCTGTGAGTGTAGGTCAAGCTGGTTGTGACAACCATGGAGGTAGAGGACATGTTGTTGGATGAGGCATGTCCACTACAAAAGGGCATAGTTGAGCCATGATGGGAAGAGTGAGACATATCCGTATGATTAGTGTAAGCTAAGTTTGGAGTTTGTCCATTGGGCTTGAGATTGCCCCAACAATGTAACTGCAAACCCTAATCAAAGCAAGCAAGGAGATCAAATAAGAAAGTCACAATGTGGAAGTCAAGCAGCAAGGGCATACATGAGTTTTTGATTCCGAATGTACCAACCTCATGAGTATGAATAGATTCATGTTTGAGCAGTATAAGCTAGTACAAGGAGCCAAAGGAGTGGTCTTAGGCGATGATACTTGAGTAAGTAGTTTTATAATATAAATGAAATGATTTTTTCAAATGCCATGCATGTTATCATAATTTTTACTATGACTCGACCTTTTACTTTGGAGGTTGATTGTTGTTACTTATTGTACTATTTAGATGTAGTGAGAAACAACCCCGTTTGGTGTACTTAAGTATTTAGGGGTAGTCTGGCTGACTGTCCTTAGATATTGTGAGAAGAAACTCTAAGCAAAAATAGCATTTACTTTCTAGAAAAACCATTCCCAATTTTAACGTCCCAATTAGGCTGATTGGTTAATACAAGTGAGTTTGGCATGTTAAGTAGGGTTAGGAACACCCCTATGGCTGACCTAACCCATGCCCTAAAACCTCACCCTAGGGTTTAGGGGTAAAAATTAGGTTTTGCTGATAACTCATCTCATTTAGCTAAGGGACATGCATTTCCTTGCTAACTCACTTATACATGTAGGAAAAGAGACGGGGGGTGGGGGAGGGGCTCTATTACATAAATAAGGTAGAGTATGTAGGAGTGAGGGTTTTTAGGTTCATGACTAAGTCTGTTACTCTTTTTCCGGTGCAAGCTCTAGCTTGTGTCGTTAAGTACAACCTTCTGTTATGCTGCCTCACAGACAGTAGGGGTACGTCTCACCTTTGGAGTAGCTTACCTTTAACATTAGTGAATCCATGCTTGGGAAGGTCTTGTCGGACTACATGTTCTAAGAGGCAGAGGTTGAGGCTTGTTTCCAGCCTCCTCCTCTACGTTAAGTTAGGTGTATCATTCACGGCCAAGCAAGGCACATCCGTGTCCTTGTCCAATTGTGGGCGTGGGATCTTATTTAACATCCCAATTCATAAGGGTTCACTGAGGGGTTCTAGAGTTAGCATTTACATTTGTGGCACTTGGTGTAACTCCTAAATCTAAGGGGTTGTGGCATAATAACCCACATCGTGAAAGGCAATGTCACATGAAGATGTGACACTAGGGTATACGTCACACGATACAATGCTCGAGGTATGCCCTTTGGGGTTGTGTCATGGATTTGTTGCCAATGGGTTAGATACTCTAGCAAATAAACATGCTTGTGCTCGTACTAGGGTGCTAAGCCTTAGGCATCGGCTCAAGAGAGGTTAGGTCTCGTAATTAGATGTGCTTTGGCACACTTGGTTAGGGGAGTGTTCACCTTGGAATCCATGGGTTGAACAACCTAGGCTTGTTCGTAGGAGCCCTTTTCGTGAGGCACTTGCAAGGTAATGTACTTAGGATTATCCAAACCTAGCCTTACAGAGTTTACTTAACAGAACACTCGTGTTCGCCTACAACACACACTCATTTACTCACTAAGTACTAACCCTAAGTATAGGGTATGACTTGGCCACATGGGTTAGTTGTGGTTCAAGGTACTCCTTGTCGCCCTAAAGGGGTTGTACTCCCGAATTAGGGTGATTCCACTATACAAGAACTTGGTGCGTATGTGCATGCGTGTGTATATGAGGAGAGAAAATGGGAGACTCGTATACACACGTGTATTATAGACTATCTCGTGGTGTGTGTGTGTGAGAGAGAGAGAGCTGATATTATATTTCCTCATATTGTTCCTGTTGCTTAGTTTGAAGCAGAGCAACTTACTGGCCGCAGGTTTGGCTGTTCTTAATAATAACAAGTTAATCAAGTAATTAATGAAGGTTAACTAAGTACCTGTTTTTCACTCCAGAGGATGCATTACAAGCCTGTAATGATCTCCATGCTGCTGGTCCTTCAAAGGTTAGTGAATTGTGTTTATCGTACTTATACAGTTATATATATATGACGTGTGTGTGTGTGTGTGTGTGTGTGTGAATTAACAGGCATGTTATTATGTAGGTGGTCATTACGAGTATGGATGCGGGTGAAAATCTGCTTCTTATAGGAAGTCACATGAAGAAGAAGGTTAGTGATTAACGATGTGTGTATATAATAAATAAAGTGTGTATATATGTATATAATATACCTCTTATATTCAGGAAGAATCTCTTACACAGTTTCAGATAAGTATTCCCAAGTTACCAGCCCATTTTACGGTAAAGCTTATTTTTAAATAACGTAAAAATTCAAATGAAATAAAGTAAATAAATAAATAAGTAATAGAAATGTTACAAGGGCACTGGGGACTTGATGACTGCTTTGCTCCTTGGCTGGAGTCACGTAAGTTTTGTGTGTGTGTGTGTGTGTGTGTGAGAGAGAGAGAGAGAGAGAGAGAGAGAGAGAGAGAGAGAGGGACTAACATAGTATTAAGCAGAAGCACCCGGATAATCTGGAAATTGCCGCAGAGCTGGCAGTGTCAAGCAAATATGCATATATTTTATATTCATGAAATATCTATACCTTCAGATACTACATTTATAAACGTATACATAGTCATAAGAATACCTATTTTCTTTTTAATGTCCATGTGCTCTCCTTGCGTCCACTTAATGTACTCTCTCTCTCTCTCTCTATATATATATATATATATGTGTGTGTGTGGTGTGTGTGTGTGTGTGTGTGTGTTTACATTGAAACAGGCTGTGCTACAAAAGACGCTAGAGGCAGGTGTACAGCCAAGCATGAGGCAGTTATAACTTCAGCTCGTACAAAGCCAGAATGAAATAAAATCTCCATCAACTAAATTCCATGCACTAAAGCTGTGTATACATATCAATTTTAAAATGAAATAAGCTGCTACTGAATAAACATATTTTACAGCATCATTTCTCTCGGTACTTGATTTATATTTGACATTAATTTATTTTATACTTTCTATTAATTTTATTAAATAAGCTGGGTGGTGATTCTATAGCATAATTTGAAATTTTATTCCAGTTTGCACTTTTATTAAATTTCTTGATTTTAGGAAAAATCATATAATAAACTTTAGTGATTTACTAAAACGGACTCCATATGAATTAATGGCAAAATATTCTTTTAAACATCAATATATTGTTAATCGAATCATCTCTCTCTCTCTCTATATATAATTTAATATTATTGAAAGATTTATTTTTTGGAAACTTACATTTATACTCACTGAAATTTATATATTTATATATATACCCCTACAAGTTTTATATTTACATATATACATCTCAAACTTCAATTTAAAACTTCATAAATTTCAAAATTAAAATTTAATAATTATTCTTAAAAAATTAATAAAAATTTATAATTAATTTGTATTTCATTATATTTAAGTTCAAAATACAACTTATTAAACATATATATCACAATAAAATATAATTATTTTAAAAAATACTTTATTTTTTATTATGATAATTTTTTGACATTTAACATTTAATAAACTTCAATTATTTCATTTGCAATATATTATGAATTGAAAATATATGTTTAATTAATATTATTATTTTAAAAATCAAAATATTATTAAAGTTTTTTAAAGGTATATATGTATTTACAAATTTTAGAGAGGTATATATGTAAATATAAAACTTCAAGTAGTATATATGTAAATATGATAAATTTCAAGGATATAAATGTAATTTTTTCTTTATTTTTTAATTTATGTTAATTACATATATTTTAAATTTTGAGTAGACCCAATAATGTATTAGTTTATAGTTTTCTTGTTTGACAAATATAATGGAATAGACTAATTTATATAAAACATATAAAATATTTTAAAATTTTAAAAATATATGTTAATGTGTAATTTACGCAGAAATATTCAATATTCCTGGTTAGTCAGATTTATAATTTAATTATATGCTCAACTATTAAAGGTTTTTTAAATTGTATGCTAGGACATTTAAAGTAAGAGAAACTGTTTAATGTTTAGGATGAATATTAAAATAAAAACATTATTATTATTATTATTTCAGAGTTAACACCTTTACTCACGTCGTGTGTATAGACTCGTTTTGTGTCCCAAACCAGGATGAAAGATGCACTCCCAGCAATTGAGTTCCATATCATACATCAATCCATAGTCAATATTTCTTTGGAGTATCAGTCCAGCCTTTCCTTTCCAGTAAAACGTGGTAGCCCTGACACGGTTGTCAAAGTGTACAGGTTTGATGCAAGCCACAATTGAAAATCCGTGGCACTGCCTTTCACTCTTCGAGACAAACTCGGTTACTTCCTCCCGAGGCACACGTGACAATCTGAGCCATCGCCTAGTACTATCTTCCCATTTGAATAGGCAAAGTTCACCATGCTCACTTTCGCTACCAAAGGCCACGATGTTGTCGTCGTAAAACAGTACAGGCCTAACAATTTCTATGTAAAACCTATCCCTTAGATAGAACATGTTGTAAATGTGATCAGAAACGGGGAAAGAAGCCATACTTGTGGTGTTGAGCACATAAAGCTGATAAGTGTAACGCTGATGACTTGAGAAATAAAGGAAACCGAATCTCACTTTATACCATGTTATGTACCGGGACGACATCTTAATTATGTCTTTGTAAATCCATTCACGTGTCCCTGAAGAGTATATGCAAAATCTCCGATACCTGTTTTCCGTTTCAATAATAAAAATCTTGTATATTTCCGATATTGGATCGTAATCAAGAACTATTCTCACAGAACCCAGGCAGTTCTCATCAACCTTCACAGCGTTTTTCAAATGAGGCATTTCTATGTTCGTGGTACTCCATGTTACAATGTTCTTAACCATAATCTCCAGTTCTCTGTTCTTCACTGTATGTTTGGTTATACAAGCAACAAGGCCCTTGCTATACGACCACTCACCATACCTTTTATAAAGATAGCCTCTCCAAACAATTGGATATAAACCAACTTGGAAGGTGCCAAATCCTTCTTCTTCACAAAGTATTTCACAAGTTACCCCATCTTTAAGATCGCAATACAGACACAACCTCCTGGGAAGAAGCTCGATGTTCTTCTTTAATTCATTGCTTAAGAGAGCATATACTCTGTAGTAATCTATGTATGGTAACTTGTCCAAAATCAACCGGATTACATCTAGAGATAGAGTTTCTATACTCAACTTATCTTCATCGACCTCACACGGATACCACCTAATTTGCTCTTGGGCAGTCCAAAATGCTTTTGAAAGCTTGTAAAAATACATAACTAGGGTTTAACTTGAGAGAAGTGTAACCTAATCGAATCATAAACTATCCTTTTATAAATTAATATATGCTTTTATGTTTTATACCTTACCATACTTTATACGCTTTTTGAATGGTTACTTCTTTATATACGTGGGTGTTGTATATTCACATGTTTATAAGGATTGTTATTAAATACGATAATTGTTTCACTGTTAATTTTTAATGATCTATTATAATAATAATATTCTACTAATATACTTTAACAAAACTATATTTAACATGTTCTCCATCTCTACCTTCACCTTTATGCACAGCGTATATAGTGCATGTCTATACAATGTGATTTGTACATATTCTTACATGTGCTGGGTACCATATTAGAAAACAACGAATACTTTTGGCAGGATTGTACTGTCTCCTGAATTCCTCTTCCCTACTAACCTGTAACTTCATCAGTTCTTCACAAATCTTAGCATACTGACCACATACTTATTAAAAGCAAGAGAAAAAAAAAAGAAAGAAAAAAATACATGTGTGTATAAGAGCATGTGCATGCGTGTGCATGCGTGTAGAACTTACCTGCTTGCCCCGCTTCTTCTCAAACTGCCTCCGTGCCCTAGAGGCGGTTCACATGTGCCCTCACCCTCACGTGAGGGTGAAGGTGAGGGTGAGGGTCACATGTGATGTGTTATTAATTTAAATTTAATAAATTTTATTTTTTAAAATAAAATAAATATAAATTAGAATTGTCATTTATATATATATATATATATTTTAATATAAAATAAATTAAATTCAAAATCTTTACTATTTATATTAATATATTTTAAAAATCTTTATTTAAATCTATCATAACGAGACACGTAATAAAAAATGCATATTCTTGCCATTGCAAGGGTGAGGGAATTTAATTAAATCTAGGCTTATTTAGAATTTTGGCCTTGAGACCCTCACGAGGGTGAGGATAATATATCGCATGTGACCTCGCAAGGGTTAAGGGTGAGGGCACATGTGAACTGCCTCTAACACTTTGTTTAGGGTAGGAATTTAAATTTAAACATCTCTATACAATTCATACGTGTCCATTACATACATAAATGTGATAACATATCCACACACGTACTGTATTAGCGAATGAACTTTGTTGGAGTAATCTAAAATATATAACAGTGGAGGAATGATTTTGACTTATGAAAGAAACTCATGAAGACTTGTCTTTGTTTTTAAGGTGTATATGATATAATTGATGTAGAATTTAATGTGGCAAATGGGCTAGAGGCCCAAAACATTCTTAGAGACTGGAAGATAAAAAGGGGCAAGCAATGGGGTGTATTTGCAATTATCTTAACCATGAAATTTTGCTTAAGGCTGACATAGAGCAGGGAGTCGAAGAGCTTTGAAAGTGGTTGAACAATGCTTACGGTAAAAAGTCTAACATGGAGGTCATGAGGATTCACTTGAATTTGGAGGCTTGCATCTTTGAAGATGGCGGTGATATGCAACAACATGTGGACTCATTGAATTAGTTGTTTGCAAATTTTGTTACTTAGGGAAATGAACATGAGGTTCTTGATTCGATGAAAGGGAAGCTCCCATTCTTGGAGGCTTGCATCTTTGAAGATGGCGGAGATATGCAACAACATGAATTAGTTGTTTGCAAATTTTGTTACCTAGGGAAAGGAACACAAGGTTCTTGATTCGATGAAGAGTGATGCTCCCACGAGAATGGAATGATGTTGCCAAAACATTAATGCATGAAACGAATCTTTTGTTTGACAATGCAATTACAAAGCTAGTGAATACCTCTCTACTATGCAAGGAGAAGATTCAAATGTATGAAGTGCATTGTGCAATGTATGCCACAAGAGAGCTAGTGTAGGCTCTAGTGGAATGGATGAAAGGCAAAGTGGTCATGGACGCAATGTTATGTGTGGGGTCGAATTGGTCATGACAACCAAGGAGGTGGAATACATGTCGTTGGACAAGGCATCCCCATCGAGGTAATACCCTTGTTACCATGCCTCCCATCCACTTTATCACCCACTTGTGTTTCACGCCTTGCAGGGGCCCACTACACCATGCACATCGGGCTTGGTGGGAGATCAAAGTGAACCCCAAAAACAAACACCGGTGGCTAGCGAGTGGACGACCGTGGCCATGTTGTGGTTGGTGTTCCTAGCCCCCCCCCCCCAAAAAAAAAAAACCCAACCGAGGGTTGGATAGAGTGGTTTGTTTGGCATGCTTAGAAGACTGAACATAGACCAACCACTGTGCTGCATGTATAGTTTTGTCAGAAGAGGAGAAAGAATGTGTCGAATGGAAGTGATCTTGCAGGTGGTGTTGCAACATGGGAATGGCATATGAGGAATAGAAATTGGGATATGCCCGACAAAAAGATACCAAATTTTTTGATGCACTATAATATTGAGGCATGACTTTGCATGCAATTTGTGATTATTGAAAAATAGAAAGGGATAGAGGTGGCTGCTAGCACAGTAGATCACTGTGTGCTAAAACGTGGGTTAAGGATCAATTTCTAGTGTGCAGCCTCATAATGATTCTGTGAAGGCTTATTCCCCACGGGTCAAGTCGACATTTGTTACAGTTGTTCCTCTAACAAACAAGACGAAACTCCATTTCAGAATCATACATGAAATTCCAGCTTCATACAGCTCCTTTGCATACTACAAGAGGGCGTAGTCGAGCCTCAATGGGAGGAGTGAGATGTATCCATTATGATCAATGTAAGTTATGTTGAGAGTTTGGCCATTAGGCTCGAGACTACCTTGGCAATGCAACTATGAGCTTGAGTGAGCCCCCAATCAAAGCAAGTAAGGAGATCAAAGAAGAAAGCACAACGAGAAAAGAGTGCAGAACATGGATTTTTGATTTTGGATGTACCAACCTCATGAGTATGAATAGATTCATGTTTGAACAGTATAAGCTAATACAAGGAGCCAAAGGAGTGGTCTTAAGCGATGATACTGACCTTGGGATCCAAGGTAATGGGAAGTTTCACTTCATTATTGAGGATGGAAGTGAAATGATTTTCTAAAAGGAACTTGATGTTTGTGGCCAAAGTGTATGACAATGGTGCAGTGGTTGTCTTTACGTGTTTTTCATGGAAAAATTCAGTTTTCACATGACTGGAAAGAGGTTGCTCAATGGGAGACACCAAGGGGACTTATATGAGGTATCGCCTCATGTGTAGCAAGTGACATTCATTGAACAACTGTAACTTAAGTCATTTGGGCCATGCAAACTATAAAGCATTGCAAGAGTTGATGACAAAGACGATGGTGGTGGGTTGGACCTTAGAAATAAAATCAACCCCAATTGTTATAAGTTTGGTGTGTTGGGAAAACACCACCAATAAAATTTCACTGTCTTTAAACGTTGAGTAAGTCACCCTTTTGAGCTCATTCACTCAGATGTGCCCAACCATTTTGATGCAAAGTTGCATGGGGTTGAAGATTTTCTCTTTAAAAATATTTTTAACATTTCATTTAGTGTAGGAATTGGAAACATAATTTTAAATCATGATGTATATTTTATTTGAAGACATTTCTATAATTTTGGCTTCATATATTGTATTGTATTGATTTTAATCTTCATTCTCACCTTTTTGAGGTACATGGTTTCTTAGATATTTTTAGATATTATAATACTTTTAATTTCATTATATTTTAAAATATATTGAAATCTTGAATAGACTGATATCAAAATAAATATTTTAAAAACCACGTACTCTCAGTAATTATGTACTTATAATGATTTTTATATATTTAAACTAGGAAATTGCCATGAAGGCGTCATCTTATATATATATATATATACATACCAAACTACAACAATAGGTATTTATTATTGTATGTCTTGATGTCATTGCTAGATGGATTAAGGAAGAGGTGAATAATATAGTCTGAAAAGCATGTAGTGACCATTCTAGCCCATTTGATTATTGTGTCCTACATTTAAACATACTATTTTACATATAAAGCAATAACTTAATATAAATAACTTAAAAATCACAAACGTCACTAAGAAGGTGCATATACATATAATGTGCATTGTGTAGTCATAACTGGATTGTGAATCAATACAATGTGTTCAAAAGATATAAAAAGAAGTAACAAATTAAATGAATGATGAACTAAAAATGCTTAGGTTATTCTTTATTAAGCAATTTAAAATAAATTAATACAAATTATTTGAACAACCTATTTATGAATATGTGTATAAGTCATTACATGTTTAAAAACATGATAAAATATGTTATACATGGAGAATTATTACTACACATGTTTATAAAAGTTTCATGAGCGAATGTTAAAACATATAATATTATATTATTTTAAAATTTTTATGATTAAAAATTTCCTAAATTAAGTTTAATGTAAACTATTTAATTAAAACATACTTTAAAATATAAGTACAGATAATATTTAATTTAAAAGTTTGTTTCTTGTTAAAAAATAAAGTAAAAAACTAATGTTGCTATAAAGTGTATTGTTTGTGTGTGTGTGTATAATTCATTTATAATTTAAAGTTAATTTAAAATGTTGTTATTTGACCTTTAGTTATCAAAATGATAAACTTAATATATAATTAGTATCTTTGTTATACTTTTTACAGTTTCTAAATGTTAATTATATTCATTTTTACAGTCAAAAAATAAAAAGTTACAATTAAGAAGAAAAGCTTAACTACATAATAAATAGTATAATTTATTAATGTTTGTTTTCGTAATTCAATGATCTACTTAAATATTCATTTTGCAGAAATGGTTACTAAAGAGTAATCACGAAGAGAAAGTTATCTATGGTATTAAATTTATTCCTATAAATATATTATATATCTGCAATTTATTTATCAGATTTAATACTTGATATTAAATAATCCTAAACCCTAAATCTAGTTTAAATTTGAATATAAAATAATTAATGATATATATAATTAAATTTAACCTGAATAACCCTAAATTTAACTCCATGGCCATGGAAATTAAATTGTTTATAGGCTTTGATCAATAGAAAATAAATTATTTACAGCCCCTAAGAAGCTTATATTTATTTTGATTAAATTATTATGGATTGGATAATGCTTTTAAATATATCTAAGCATATCCTTTGAACATATTATATATCCTTTCAAAAACTATGTTTAAGATTGACGAGTCTTTTATGCAAATATATTTACACAATTAAAACCGTGAATCTTACCTACATAGGTTTTTGGTGAATTTAAATTCATCTTGACTAATTAATATATGAAGCGTTTTGTAACAGTCGATTCAACGCCTTTATTTAACCCCATATAGAATTATTTAATTAAAGTGAAAATAGAATTCATTAATGTTGTAAGGATGTATAAGCTCGTCGTAGTAAATATAAGATGTGTTAAAAAGTATAGAGACTCGTTCAATTAATATATTTGAGTTATATAAAGAGAGATTCATGCGCTCTAGACACACACACACACCACAATAACGATCCGCCCCATTTTCTTATGATTTTATATGCATTTAAATAATATAAATTAGAAATTCTACTATGACTCAATTTATTTAATGTTAACAAGTTCATAGGCGGGACTTAATCTGATTGGTGGTTCCAGTGCTGACGTCCAAATCATGGTACGCCTTGGAGTGGTGAGTTTCAGGAACATGCCCTTCTGCCTTCTCCAAAACATTCTTATCTACATCCTCTGCAACCTGTGTAAATATTATAATATATATAATTAACATAATTTAAACAGTTAATTATTTTATATTATGTATTAAAGATAATATTTATTATATAATTTAAATTTAACTCCTAATTAAAATGTGAAGTTTTCAGGATGTATTCAATGAAGAGTTTCATACTCTAATATAGCAATATTTTTTAAGAATATACACACACACATAACACACTGTATGTGTGTACTTACTTGGTGCCTTGTTTGCAGGAGTAATGGACTCGGCAATACGGTGAGTAGTCCTCTGAACAGCATCCTTGGCACTACCGTAAGTGTTAATGATATTCTCCATAGATTTTTCTTCCTGCTTCAACAGCCTCCGCTGGCAATGACAGAGATCCCAACTTGTCCATCACTGCATCCTTTACCATCACCAGTGCCGACCTCACCTCCGTAGCAACCTCCTTCGGCACCTCCACCACAGCCGAGCCTGTGTGTATAGTTTACAATATAAGCATCTCTCTCCACACACACACAATCAGAAACTGTTTATTGTACTTATACCATATGTGTGTATGTGTGTGTGTATAAACAATCATAGAAATTAATAAATAGACAAACTATATAGCTAATAACTACATTTTCTACTCTGGTTCACAGATACATCTTATATATACAAACAACGGTTTCGTATAATAATCTTGCTATACTATATGCGATTTAATCTAACTACATAAATTAAATTCCACTTATTGAATTTATTCTAATTATAAACTATTATCTAATTAACTATGTTAAAATAGTAAAATATTTTATTATTTTTATACATATACACATATGTGATTACCTGCGTATATATATATATCAATATTATGCATATACCTTTTTGTTTAGTGTTTGATTTCTTCATTCAAGTGGGAACCCTTGGCCATGGCGTCGGGATGTGAGTAGAGCAATCCTTGCCCAATTGATTTATCTATAGAAATTATTGAAAAATCCTATAATTTCTATGAAATATACACATAGAAACATATATATACATGTGTTAATTTACCAATTGGGTGAGTTTTCGCTACATTATCGTAATCTTGCTGAGGTGCATATAATTTGCCTGTGCCTTCGTTTTTCATGGAGAACAAAAATTAAATTCAACACAAAATATTAAATTCAACACAAAATTGTTAAGCAAAATAAAAGATTTTTTGTGTAGTTTCCGTTTTGAAAGACAGGACAGAAAATTGCCGCACTGTTAACAGTTGCCACTTGATGTCTGCATATCTGCCAAGTGTCAATTGGGTCTAATACTTCGTTATCAATTAACACGCGTACACACATACGTACATTTATTAAGCATTTATACGTATGAACGTGGGCATGTGTGTGTTGGGTGTCTGTATGAACTGCACATTTACACCACACATATATACACCGGTACATATGCATGCGTGAGTGACTTAAATGTAGACAGAAATAATTATTATTTCTATTATGTATATAGATATACAGGCTTGTAAATGATATTCATAAATACAAAATATAAAATGAAAATTAAGATTTATTATATGTATGGAGTTTTGCATTATTTAATACCTGATTTTAATTGCGAATTTGCTATATGAGTAAACAACATAAATAATAAATATATCAGTGTATATATTACATATGTTATTTACTTGACGTGCATATATACACACAGAGTTTATATAAAAACATTATAAAATTGATAAAATACGATGTGTGTATGGTACTACGAGTACGATGTGATATATCGTATGCATACATTTTAAATGATAATAAAAGATGTAACTAGAAGTTCACTTAATAATCTCTATTTGTATGTCTTTATATTCTTTTATCAGAATGTAACTGTAGATTTACATTTACACATATGTATTATGTATGTATAAAAGTGATATAATACATATACACTTGTATATAATGTACATGTATGATGTACTTTAAAAGAATACTGTTTATATGGTAACGTATATACATGTAGTTACATGTTTACATATGTTTATACATTACTTATGTATGCATGTAATGCCATGATATACTTTATGATTATTTTGTATACTTTATTACAAACTAATCAGGTTGGCGTAACTTAATAGTTACGAAATCATTTTTTGTCATTAACGCAAATTTTAAAATAAATTTAACCAATAATTATATAAATATGCTAACAACTAATCTGTTTTCCACACTTACTAAATTTATACAACTTAAACTGTCATACAGCTATAATAATTATGTTAAATGTTATACAACTATGTTAAATATATCATGCTGCTTTGTTACGAATATTCATGAAATAATTTTAATATGTCCTGAATGTATTAAATTATGTTCAATTAATGACTATATTTTAACAAATAAGTTTGATACTTTACTTCATTTTTCTAAATAAAACAAATCGTGTCCTATTTTAACTAAAGACAGATATGTTTATTAAAGCATTTTAAACTTTAAATTAAATCATACAATAATATTAGTGGTTTACTTTAAAACATCTTGATGATAATTAAAAGGTACATTAATAGATCAAATACTGTTTTAAACATCAATATATTTCACAGTTTAATTTATATTAATTATCAAGACCATGTTTGCACGTCACCTCTCTTATAAATTATGCATAGTGCTTGACTTTTGTGTAAATAAATAGTTGACACATGTATAAATCCAGCCCCCCTCCCTTAATCACAGTTAATTAAGTAATCATTATATCGATTTTATATATTATGAGTGATTAAGAACCTCCAGGGTTAATGAGTTGGAATATATAGATTTTAAATAGATATTTTTTCTTACTTATCACTAATACTAAGGGGGCTGGATTGTGAAACCGTTCCTCAACGGTGTGGTGTTAACATTAACTTACATAGTTTAAATTGATAAGTAATATGAATTATTTACTATATCTTTTAAATTTTGATTTGAAATGGAAAATATAATTTTAATCCAGTTTCAATAAATGAATTGTTTTAAGTATTTATATAACTCAGAATTGAATATATATGAGATATTAAAAATATAATTAATGTTATATTTGTATTTATTAAGCTTTAAATTAAGTAAATGATTTGTATTAGACAACGTGTGAGTTCAACGTTTAATGAGTTTGAATTATATCAAAATTACGTTATAGCTAAATATGTAATCTGTCTTCAATTAAGTAAATAATTAAAATCTTGATCAACCATCTTTATTGACCCAAAATAAAAGCTTATTTAATAAGATTAATACAAATATAAAATAATCTAATGTCAAATATGAATGAAGTAAGAAAAGAGACGACGGTTAGCCAAGTGATTAACAGTTTATTTAATTTTAAAATTGTTAAGTATGTATACATCATAGTGCATATAATATATATATCCCTCAGAGGGGATCCCAAGTTAGAATTTATACGCTCAGTTTGGTGTGTGTGCGCGTGTGCGTGTGAATGTGTGTGTGTGTGAGAGAGAGAGAAGATATTGATATTATATATAAATCAGTAAGAGCAAACCGTCCGTCCGGACTCCAGCAAACTCCCCGACAGATCAATAATAATCATATACATAAATTGAGTAATATATTGTAAATATAATAGATATCGTATGATGTGTCTATACACGGAACGGTTTCACAATCCAGCCCCCTTCGTATTCGTGATAATTAATTAAAATTAATTAACAAATATTAAAACCAAAAGAAAAATATGTATATAAAAACTTATATATTCCAACTCATTAACCCTGAAGGTCTTTAATCATTCATAATATATAAAATGTTATAATGGTTACTTAATGCGAGTAAATATGTGTGTTTTGAACTGTATACATTACCAATATTAACAACAACAACAACGTCTAGGGGAGACTTAATCTGACTAATCGTTCCTATGCTGGTGAGAATTATTGGCACATGGCTTCTGATTTCTCCAAAACATTTATTCTCAATAAGGTAATTAAAATACAATATTAATTATATGTGTTTAAATGAAGAGTTATTTTAAATTTGTATATATTATATGCAGTTCACGATGGACAAATGCTTTATTCATATTCAAAACAATAGAGTGAAAATTTACGAGTTAAAAATGTAAACAAAATTTATATGACAAGCGAATTCGGGAACTTTAATATAAGAATCTGCGTAGCAATGAACAAATCATAAATAAATATGCATTTTCATTTATATGTTTAATTTAGCAATTACATCAACTTATGAAATACAATGTATTAAGACATGAATTATTTCTTGCGATAAGGTCGATGCACAATTTTTTCTATAATAAATAATAAAATTTATTATTATTATTATTAAAAACTCCAAACTGTATACAAAATTCGATCATCAGATTAATTACTGAGAGAGATAGATGCATAAGTATAGATTATACGTGTGTGTGGATGTGATATTACAGGCGTGAGTATGTGCATACAAACGCTGTTATGGAACTTCCATCGACTACATTACAGGGATGAACTAGATATACATTTTTAAAGCTTTAAACAAGCTTTTATTTGGCTAATAAATATATTATGAAAGTTGTTTTCTTTAAAGAGATTAAACCTTCATATTCCACTTTTACGTTGTATACATCATCTACGTCTTCTTAGTAATATGTAATATGTAATAATTTAAAAAAGAAAAACAAAAACTCCTAAAATATGAACGCTTGAAAACACAGACCACACGCGTGGACAAATAGCATTAATATTTTAAATAAACAATCTAGTCTATATATTAAATACTTGTTTATAAACACGGGAGAAGAGTGTCTGCTACGAAGTGAAAAAATTAATTTTTTAATATATTCAAAATATGAATTTATAAATTCAGATATAGATTACAAGAAAATGATTAAATAATCTGTAATTCTGTGTTCATGAATAAATTCCTATAACTTATATAAGTTCGATTGGCACTGAAACATGCGGAATCTATAAATGTCAGAAACTAAACTTTTTTATATTATAGCTAAAAATTAAAAGATTATATAATAGTTTACTCAACAAATATTCTATCGGATATACAGAAACTTATTAAAAACTTAACACTAATTACTAAGTAAACGATGCACCTGTAACTCCAGCATCTACATAATTGGAGAGTGTGGAGTTAACTAGCAAAATAAGATTTAATGCATAACTTGAAATTTATTTCAATTGGAGATTATATCGTGTTTAATTAGTTTATTTCATAACACATTATAAATTTCAAACTTTTCAAGAAAATTAGACTGACATTGGAATCCCTAGTACTAAATATTTTCTTATATAAATATAAGATTTAATAACCTAAGAAAAACATATAAATGTAATTATAATATGAATCATTAATATGGTTTTAAATTATCTATAACCACTACTATTCGGTTTAATATGGTTTGAAATTATATAATTATTATTGATTTCTAGGATGGTATGATAATATAAATATAATGAATCATCTTGTGGCTGTAGCTAAAATAGGTGGAGCATCTATACCTTTGGACTCCAATATTTTTTCATGATTATTATATATTGCCTCATCCAATATTTTTTATTATTTTTAATAATATGTAATAATATGACATTTCTTTTCTTTTAGCACTTCACGCATGTATGCACACACGCACACACATACACAGACTATATATATATGTGTGTGTGTGAATCCGTGTGCCTAGAATGTACTCATCATAGTAAAATGGACAGAGTATTAGTTGATGCGACGCATGTGTGAATATAATAATCTAAATTAACTAACTAAAATAACTAGGGCAATTAGATTTACTTTTTACATTAAAATTAAATATATTAAAATTAATCATTATCAGTTATTATGCATTGATATTATAGATTATCCAAGGTAAATTTATAATTAGCATAACATAGTTAAATGGTGTATGTATGTATTTATTTAAATGATATATGAACATAATAATAATAATAATAATAATAACTATGTTAACATGGTTATAATAAATTATCTTATGATAATATTAAGTGACTATCTCAAATGGTAAAGCCCGTTTCAATTTTTTTAACTTTGTATATAATAGTTTAATTTAATTTATAAAATAATTCGAACTCTTAAATGGTTTTCCAGCTCCAATGTTTTCATGTGCACATACGATATGTATATGTGTGTATGTTTGTGTATATACGCATGTTTGTATTAATTTACCAGTTTGTGCATATACATGTATGACCAGAAAAATTTATTCAAAACACCATGCTTATGTTTATATACAATATTAATATATATTTAGAATTTATAAGTTATATATATATATTCAAGATATTTTTTTCTCCCTAACCTATTATTATCTAGTACAAACGTTAAAGTCAATAATAATATCAACAACTGCATATGCACTTACATTACCTTGGAGATATTAAAAATTACACTCAATGCTATATTTGTATTTATTGAGTTATAAATTATGCATTTGATTTGTATCATACTTGTTAGTCACCAATGAATTTGATTATATCTGTAAGAATTAATAAATTATGTAATAGCTAATCAAATCGAATCACCACAATAAATGCTGTGAAAAAGGTCCAAATAAATCTTCAATTAAGTAAAATTTCAAGTTATGAGTCTGCCTCTCGTTAGTTCATAATTAATTAATTTAACTTTATATGTATTTGATAATTAAAAAGGATTTTAAAAAATTAAAGTATAATTTAATAAAAGTATAAACTAATCTAATGTCGAATTTGATGCTTAATTTTAAGTATGTAAGTAAAATATGTTAATTCAAAGGGATTAGCATCTCATTTAATGTTATGTATAAAGTGTATGGAATTGTCCGCAAGGCTTTAAACTGATACTTAAAAAAGTATATGTAATATATGTATATGTTTATAAATGTAGTATCGGAAAAGAAAATAGGTATGCTTAGCTATGCTTATGATTATATATAACGTTTACAAATGCAGTAACTTAACTATAAATATCTTATGAATATAAAATATATGCATATTTACCTGGAGGCTTAATATTGATCTAAATGTTGGAAATACAGATGCTAGTAATTTTTATATATAATATAGATGCTAGTAATTTTCTTACATAAGATTTAGAATGAAGCATTATTATATAATCTTTTTTTGGAAATCGCTATGCAGGTTGTATACTGCGACCAACTTATAAATATTAAATTCTTGATATATATATAAATAGTTCAAAAATATTAATAGGTATAATTCATAATGTAAACGGACGTAAATTGCATGTATATGCATATATGTATCTCTCTCTCTATATGTGTGTGTGTGTGCGTGTGCGCATATATGTATATGTATATCTATATATGTATATGTGTGTGTGTGTGTATGTATATGTATATCTATGTGTGTGTGTGTGTATTATTGGAAAATAAACATAAAAGTTCAAAAAAAAACAACTTTCAATATCTCAGTATAATATATTTATTAGCCAAATAAAAGCTTCTTAAGCATGTATACATCCCAAATTTCATTCTGCTTTTTATAGTACAAACTTATGCATCTCACACACATACACATTTGGTACATAGTTCGGTAGTTGAGTCTTTAATAAGTTAAATAGATTAGTGAAAATGCATGTTTATTTATCATTTGGAAAATCTTAAATTTAAACTTTTTATAATATATAAATTTAAAATATCTCTATTAATATTGTTAAACATTTTTTATATCCCACTGGAACTTATAAATTGAGCGATAATGTTGTTAATGTCTCTCAACACATGTATAGTGGTGAATTATTGCTTGTCCCAATGTGTGTGTGTGCGCACGCTTGCGAGCGTGTGTGTTGTATGAGACTCAAGTGAGTTCTTGTATATATAAATGATAGGGAATACTTTCACAATTCAGCCACCATTGTGTATTAGTGCTAATTAATTAAAATTTAATTAATTGATAAATATTAGAAACCAGGAAAAAACATGTATTTAAGAAAAAGTTATATATACCAAATGGTGTATATAAATGAAATGCATTAACCCTGAAGGACTTTCTAATTTATATCATTTAAATGCATATAAAAGGGGGCTGGATTGTGAAATCTAGCCATTTATATTTATGTTTTATAAATATTATTATTTAATAATAAATGGTATTTGCTTATTATGCACATATATGTGCTTATAAATACACAAAGTATAAACTATCTAAAAAATAAATAAATTTGCTAATTGTATAATTAAATATAAATATTTAAAAACTTATGATATACCTTTGGAAATGTAAAAAAGGAGTTAAATACACATATACATAAGCATAGCCATATTTATTTATAATATGTGAATTAATTTTCATTACTTATTAATTGCATAATATTTTATACATATGTATTTTGTAATATAAGTGTGAAACATGAAGACAGCACTTAATCCTACATATTATATTAATTGGACAGTATTTTTTATTTGAAATATATTTTAAAAAAGAAACTAGGTCGAGACGAAAGGGAGAGCTCCTTTAATATATATCAATATATTTAAGATATTAAATAACAGTATTCAATACATTCAATGTATATATTTATATGCAATATAAAATACTTTAGATTGATTATAAAACATTTAATGTTGAAGATTTATCATTGACAATTACAGTAAAATGTGATGGTCATCTGCGTAAAGTTTTAAAATGTTTTATATATTTATATTAGACGTGTATATATGTATATGTAATACATATATACACGTCTAATATAAATATATAAAACATTTTAAAACTTTACCATTACATCGCATAAAATATGACATTGGATTTTAAATTTCAATGGGATCATATATATAACATATTGACATAATATATTGATAAGTTAATTCATTGATACTACACCTAATACGTATAGTCTTCCCTCTATACCACTCTAGGTACAATTGTGTGTGTAGTATATGTGTGTGTGGTGAATCTATTTGGCGTACTATGGTGCACTACATAGTCACAAGTGATCGTATTTTATACGTACAATATGTGTATATACATAGACATACAATATGTAGCTAATAATAGTATATATATATATCATTGTGCTGCTAGTGTATTGTCACGGCTTACATACATATCTGCTCACACACCATGCACAGCTATGGGTGTGTGTCTGTGTGTGTGGCATGCCATTAATATTTCAAACTCCGAAATGTATCCCGCCTTATGTGCTATTATAGAAGGACATATGAAAACACACACACACAATATATATATATTATTCTTCGTAGCTTATACAATAAAGCTATTGCATGCGTGTGCATGTCTAAATGTCGCATGTCAGATAAATATTAATATATGTAACTTAAAATCTTAATTAGAGAGATTGTACTTTTATTTATTAATTATATATTACATAGTTTTCATTTTTATTTAAATATGAATTGAGAGACTGAAATTAAAACATATTCAAAAAATTTAGTGTAAGTGTACAATTCTAATTTTAATTAAAGATAAATATTGAAAATTGTATGGTTGCATTAAACTTTTATCTCCCAACCGTTTCACTGTTACTCTTTTCGTTGCATATAACCTATTATCAAATATACTTGTAAAAACCTTCACTTAGAACTTGTTAAGACTTTCTAGGTGATATATACACACATATATATATATATATATATATATATATATATAATTCAGTATCATTACATTATTTAATAAGAAAATTGACTTCCCTCTAAAGAATTAATGTGACATTTTAATTAACAAGAATTACAATGTGATCCCAACAAAAAAAATATTGCACATTAAATAAAAAACATTAAGTATTTATATAAACACACTAATTGCGAATATAACATTAATTATGTTTCGTGCATGAATAGAAGAAATCTTGAATATATATCAAATTTGAAAATTATATAAATCTTAAATTTATTGGATGTGTGCGAAATAAAAAAGGATGCATAAAAATTAAAAAAGTCCACGATGGATTAAGAATTACACGTGGATTAAAGGTTACACATGAGTTACGTAAGTTTTACATGGTAAATATAAGATGTGCACGTGTTTATGGGATAAGTGTGCATTCGTTCTTTAATGTATAAGGTTTCATTATATTATAGATTAAATACATATAATTGTATGTGTTATGTCCAATATGGAGGGATTGACTCTCTCTCTAATATGGATTTTAAAAAATGTGCGATCAGTTGAATGTGTATGTGGTGTGTGTGTGTGTGTGTGTGTGTGTGCGAACAACAGAGAGCATAAATTATATAAATTTATACGTTATATAGATATGTATGTTTGCATACATTGACTATAGAATACATAATTCTATACCTACAAACGAAATTTCTGTATACACTGTCGGCTCATGATATCGTATACAACATATGTATCTCTTTTTATTCAATTAAATAATATAAAAATGTTTCTCTACGCGGAGACACTGCAGTCCTTCGCTACCGGGGAATACACTATAGTGTAGGCGTTTATAATTACATATATAGTACACACATATAGATACATTACACGTATGTATCTACGAGTCAGTAACATATACAATAGTGGATAATACACAATGTAATAAACAATATAATATATATAATGCTTTAGATAATGCGTATGTACACATATACACATGAACACATGCATAAGCACATAAATACATGGTATGCATGCATTGAAATGCAAATTTAAAATGCAACATCAGTAATTTATAGCCTCTGCCGCAAAGAATTAATGAAGTTTGCTTAATATATATATGTAGGTAAGCATGTATATATCCTGCCTAAGTAATCTAAATTATACATATTTATGCATGTTTAGAACTTGCATTATTTACAAAGTTCACACACACACACACACATGTATGCAGAAAAAGAGAACCATTATCCGGTTAGAAATTGACACGTACAATTGTCTAAACCATTTAAGCCCTATGTAAATTATAGACGTATAATATATAAGGTCCATTGAGATTCGAACTCAGACTCTAAAGACTCGTAGTTAGTAGACTACTATATGAAATGTTAAAAGTTTATTCAAGGATCAAAATACAACAAACAGTTCCAGTTTTCTCTACTCTACCACTTAATCACCTAATTACAATCAAAACTCTATATACACCTCATACTCCACGTCATTTCCACGTCATTACACACGTCATTAAAAACGTCATTGCCTACGTCATCCACCACGTCATTGACTACGTCAGCATAAACGTCATCACTATGAAAAATTTAAAAAGTAAAATAAAAGGAATCACTAAATGTTCACTGAATATGACAGTGCAGTAGAGGATGATTTTATTTAATGTTAAAAGATATATCACGTGGAATATATAATAATAAAATCAATTTAGATAATAATACTACATAATTTATATAACAAATGTGAGATAACTACATGATCGTGATAAAACGTGGATTTGAAGCTCCACGAGAAACCCTATGGTTTTATGAAAGTGATCATTTGCACATACAAACACACGTAACACACAAATAAGTAAAAACTTACATTTTAATTCTTGGCCACATATGCAGACACACGCTCTATAGGACTGTGTATGTGTAATTATGTTTGTGTGAAAATCTTTTTGATGTACTAGAGATATACCAGCCATACAACTGCTTAGAAACAGCTGCATATGTAAATATACGTGTGTCAATAAAAGAGACACAAGCGCTAGTTTTTTATATATAAAATGGTATCTCACAATATGTGTGTGTGTGTGTGTGTAATGTAATATAACTCACAAAATTATTAATTTTTAAGTTTTCTCTATATAGTCTTCCTAGCTTATGATATTGTAAATATTTACCTGGCTTACATTCAAATTGGACTTAGTATACCTATATGCATTATGGATGGCTAAATGTTTGTGTATATGCATCTCTCTGTCACACACGCACACACACACATACATTCACACGTTACATTATTGCATGTGTGTGTGTGATCTGGCCTCTGTAATATTTGATTTTGGAGTGAATACACGTATTTTGACACCAAGATAAGTTACAATATATATATCGAGCATAGTAATAAGCGGATTAAGAGTTTGACATGTAGTAGAACGTATTGAAAGAAAAACATACTAGTGTATTATATGTGTATGAATTTTTCAGAATTGCTTTTTAATGCATAGATCCAGCCATTATACGTGTGTATGTACATACATTTAGAAGATACTATATATGAGAGAACCCCCCCCACGCACACGCACGCACACACACACGCACACTTGGTTACAACTTGGCAGACAACTTTGACGATCAATCAAACTATGGAGATGATTATGTCGTTTAAGTTTATATAACCAGAAACCCAAGTGATATTAAATAAAGACGCTACGACGCTTTGAAATATTTAATCGTAGGTTGACGGATTAGTATAAGATCTTAAACTTAGATATTTATTTATGAATTATGCACAGCATAATTCATAAGTTTTACATTTCGATTTTTATGTTTTACATATTATAATATACATGTATTGTACACACTTTTAAATTCGTTTAGTTTCACTCTTCCATTTCAAAATTAGATTGAGAGGATGTAGGCTTGTAAGTTTTAATTATAAATGATTAAAACTTATTAACCATATTAAAAAAATGATTTTCTATAATTAAAATCATTATTAATGAGGATGATGACATATTAACGTCCGTTTGACCAGACATGGATCTAAATAAATATACATAGAATGAAATGCTCTAAACTTCTAGTCAATCATAATTCATACACATTATTGTGACTTCACAATCGCTTTAGATTTATCATTTAAGTTAGTATAAAAAGTATTTAAAAATTTTAATTAAATTTTCACTTTGAACTAGAAAAGTACTCTCTAGACGATTTATACATTAATAGTGTCATTTACATTATTTAAATAAGAATCTCAGAACTATATAGGGAGGAATATAGAACATTTTTACGTATTCTTTACAATGTTTCACATTGCTTAGTGAAAACCGTTTAAAGTTCACACATGTTTATTTTAATTGGAAAAAATATTTTAATAGATGTGGTAGAATATTCTAACAAGAATTCTTTTCGTCTTTAGTTAGTTCTGATTTCATGTACTGGGGAAGTATGTAATACATTTAATGTATATAAATAAATATTTATTCTAGTTACATGCATAAAATCTAAATATATCAATTATATATGCTCTCATATGGATCAAAATATATAAATCACAAAAGTATCTGATGTGCAAAAAGTGCATATCAAATAAAAATTCCATGGTGGATAAAGAAATACACGTGGATTAAACGTTACACATGGCAAATCAAGAATACACAGATAGAATCAAAATGTACACGTTTTACATGGTATATGTAAGATGTGTACGTAATATGTGCATATTTTGTATACATTGCATAAATAAAACCGATATATATGTACACTGTATACATTGTCAGCTCATGCTACCGTATACAAACAAATGTATAGGTGTTTCTTTTTATTCAATTAAAATGATACTTTTTGACGCGGAGATGAAAACAAAACATAAAGGACACCGTAGTCATATACGAAGTCAGCCCCTTGCACATGCACACACACATGAACACGCACGCACGCACACACAACACACACAGTGGACTCTCTCTCTCTCTATCGCATATATGATCAAGGTTTCATATCGTTTCTGTTTTGTTTGCCTTCAGTGACTATATATACACATAATACATATACAAGTGTATGCGTTTATAAATACATATATAATATAATATCGCATTACACATGTAAATATAGTATATGTACGTGTCTTACATGTACACGAGTCGAATAACATACATGTTCATGTATAATATACATATAATGTAATAAACACATATGTACACATATACACATGAACACGTTACACATTCATAATATATATGAACACACACACACACAATGTTAGTGGTATATAATGTTATATAAGTACTCCATTTGACTCATGCTCATGTAAGACACAACATATACGTAATTGAACGCCTAATGTATGTACTTTACAACCGTTATACGGCCTTATATCTTATACTCAGATATGAAGCATGTGCATACACATGTATATACATGGATACAGTGGTATCTGTATAAATACCATATATGCATGAATTTATATAATTGTCTGTTATGTTCTGCAAGCAAAACAGCAGTTGAGTTGTGTCCCCATACAACTAGATTACATGCTTATTTACGTGTGCTTCTTTACTTCTATTTGCAACTGTTTGCTTGTGCATATAACACGCATGTGTGTGTGTAAGCACATAAACACATGGTATGCATACTGCAACTTAAAAATGCAGTATCGGTAATTTATAGCCTCTGCAACAAGGATTTAATGAAGTTTACTTAGTATATATACGTAGTAATATACTGCCTAACCAATATCACACACACACACACACACACACACACAATATATATATTCATGCATGTATAGAATGATTTACAAACTTGACACATATATATACATTATTATGATATATAAGTAGAATGTGGTATTGTGCATATGCATGAACCATGATCTGCAGCTGCGAAGGTTAGAAAGTGTAATTAATTGAGGAGTTTTACACTGCGCGCGCACAGACACACACACGTAGTAAAACAGCACACGTAAATACTCGTAGTAAAGCAGCACATGTACATACACGTAGTAAAACAGCACACATACATACACGTAGTTAAACAGCACACGTACAGTAATCGAGTTGTATGGGGACACAACTCAACTTGCAGAACATAACAAACAATTAAGAATGTTCATACAAGTAAAACAACACACATACATACACCTAGTAAAATAGCACACATACATACACGTAGTTAAACAGCACACGTACATAAGCATGTAATCGAGTTGTATGGGGATACAACTCAACTTGCAGAACATAACAAACCATTAAGAATGTTCATACACGTAGTAAAACAGCACACATACATGCATACGTATGTAAGCATGGGGACAGAACCCATGTTTTGCTGGCAGAACGTAACAAACCATTATATAAGATCCCAATGAGATTCGAACTCAGGCTCTTGGATTTAAAGCCCAATGTCGTAAACCACTAGACTATAAGACCTTCACATTTTATCCATTATAAATGTCTAAGGAAATTAGAAATGATTATAAATTTTACTTCCAATGAATAAATCTGAATATGTACACACAAAATATGATATTTGAAAACATGCTTAATTGTCTCCATGATTGATATTTGCACTTGTATCTTATAAAATAGTGTCTGTGTGGGTGATCTGTCTCTAAATATATGATTCTAGCGTGGATATATATATATATTCAATGGTAACATACACTCTGACACCGGAACAAACATATAAAGCATTCAAATCAAAAGCTACAATGCACGTGCATATCTATCTATCTATCTATATATGTGTATAGAGAGAGATATAGTTCATCAATGTAATAAGCGGTTAATACATAATAAACACATAGAATGTCTTCAAGAAAAATAAATAGTATATTTAATATATAGGAAAAGCTAAACACACACGCCAACGTACGCACGCATGCACATGCAGTTGGTTATAAGTTGGGAAACAACTTTGATGATCAAGCTATGGAGATGATCGAGCAAGCATGTGTGTCATTTAAGTTTGGACAGCCAGAAAGCCTAAGTGATATCTGTTGAATCCGCTTTAAACTATTTATACAGCACACCATTGTCTGGACCACCAATTTCAAATAATTATATAATTTCAGAAATATATATATTATATACATTGTTCTAAAATGGATATTTTCCATACACATATATATATAGAATAGTGGTTATAGTAATAAAGTTATATTTCTCAATCTGTATTACGTCCAAAATGAAACCCCGAACGACAAAACTGCTCTATAACATATATATATATATATACACAAACACATATAATAACATCTTATATATATAATATATAATGGTAGGAAAGTTGGAATCAACTATGTATGCAATAAATGACTCTAACCAACGTAGCTAAAGAGGCCACATGATGGCGAGGGCATTTGCAATTTCTTCTGCTACGTGGCCCTATGTTCCTGGTTAGAGTACATAACAACAGTCGCAATTTGTCATATATATAGATATATATATTATATTTAAGATATGATATATAATATATTTTATCTAGAAAAAACTATACATTTTATAGAAATTCAGTATAAACATGTATGCGGGAAAGTGATTTGAGCAGCTTTCACTGGCCCAGAGCCCTAATTGTCAACCTCTTTATGGTCTCTAGGTTATAGCATACTATGATACTTGTATAGTTTAACCTTTTACATGCACCTAACTATATACATATACAGCCTTTCGTGTGTATGTGTGTGTGTTTCATTTTCTTAAGACAACGGGCAGTCTCGATGCTCATAGTTCACCAGCAAGTCGAGTAAACTAGCCATTGATGTGAAACTCCGAAGCATTGATGTGAAACTTGAATCGGAATGCAAGATGTGAAACTCCACCATGTATATATAAAAAAGAATGATTCCAGGAATATTTGTACATTGATGTTATAAAATGACAACTGTGGAAATCAAAGCGGGAAAAATAATCAACCATGTGTCATTTAATTTTTCGTGCTACTTTTTTTCCCATGAATGAGCTTGTACAGAAAAGTAAGCACATTAGTCCTTTAGAGTGTACACCATTTTCTTTTAAGGACCACATCTTGGACCACTCCAGTTAAGATAAAATTTTGTCTGCGCATGCGTATGCGTACGCGTGTGCGTGTAATATAAACTAGGGTTAGGGTTTAGAGGAAGCATATACTCAAATTTTAACTTAGGGTTTTTAACACTTCATAATAAAGGTGATATTAGAATTTTTAATAAGCAAGCATGAATTATGTTATTTAATATTAAATATGTTTTTAACTTTTCTAAATGCCAAATTGAATTTAACGACCCATTCTTACCATAATACACTAACATGTACGCAATATAACTTGACTTTATGTGAATAATAATTTCAAGAATTTAAATATCTCGACGTATACATGTATTTCTGCTATTATTAAATAATATATATGTCTTTATACACATATATTATACGTACATACGCAAAATGAAGGGGTACTGTCTCGCTTTGCCCTAAGCAAGTAATGATTTACTAATCAAGCACGTCTAATCAGAGAGCGCATTTCAAAAAAACTCACATGGATTGCGCCTTTGAGTGAGATATTATACTATTATTATTATGATTAAATAAGTCATTTTCCCGGGTCGTGCCACGGACTAGTTCCTTCTTGATTACCGCGAAAGAATGGAATCATCCAAATCTACTGAACAGAATATCCCGTTTTCAAATTTAAATGTTAAACTCCCCCGCCGTATCTTTGAGCGCCGCCTCCATATCTCTCACGTATCCCGCACGAAAACAGGCGTTGAAACTTGTAAGCATGTGTTGGCATTGACAGACTTTGATTCTCTGCTTATATTTAATTTATTAATAAAACCTATTATTAGTATTAAGTATAATGTAGCTTATAAAGAGAATATTACCATATTTAGCATTTGTTAATCAAACATTTACCAGTTTAAGTATATTGCTACTGTATATGAATGCAAAGTTTCAAACTTACATATTAATATAGTTAGCGACAGTATATTAAACATTTATCAGATGGGTTTCACACCAATAGTACGCTAGGTGCGAAATACGCGCTTGTCTTCTAATTCTCTCTTGCGTCAAACCAGTCATATTGTAACGAAGCAAAGACTAATATAATTAATTTCTTAATATTATGATTTATAAAACATTTGGATGTTTGACATGTGATTTGTGACACTTATGTTTTGTCAATCAAATTGATTTATTTTAAGAATATAGCAAGTCAAACTAATCATCTCCACAGTGATTATATGTTAATTATAAAAATATACTGCCTTGTAGCATTTGGTATACTATGAATTATAAAAGACTCATGTTTTGAACGACGATTACAAATATTAGTAAGTTAAATATACAATCTTTATAGTTGTAACTTTTTAAACATATTATTAATAAGATTCGATAGGAATATTCTGAAATGTTTGCTAAGGTCCGCGTTGTATCATACAACTTGTATGCAACTGAAATGTGAGTCGTGGCAGATCTGCGTCATTCACGGGCAGCACACCCGGCCGACGTGTCAGTCCACGTGTGCAGATCTCCGCGTACTGTGTCTGACACACGCGAAGACGGAGAGTGTTGTTAATAAAGCGAGTTGACTGCCAAAAAGCCAAACCCTGTCGTTTACCCCGCCCCCTGCCAGCTGTGCATTCACATTTACCTTAATCGCCCATTAAAACGCCCTTTTTTTTACTATGGCCCTCTTAACCTTAATGGTCAATGGTAATGGGGTTTTTACCGTATGTACACGTTTGTCAACGCCTAAAATCGTATTATAGTGTCATTATGGCAGCTTTTTCACACGAGTCAGCATATATACGAGAGACGGAATATCCCCTGTCATTTCACCGCCTACTGTTTTATAAACGGCAGCCGTCTTTCAAGGTAAACGCAAATCAGTCCGGATAACAAAAGAGAGGATTTTGTCAATGAGTTTGCCGCTATGCCCGAGTCTACGTCCGTACGACACATGTATCGCGTACGGGTGTATGAATCATGATACACTGTATTTTGTCTGCACTCTTAAACGGCAGCCCCATCATTAAACATACATCCCCCACTTAATTTGGTAACTAGAAAACCAGAGAACACGCGGCGGGTTGTTAGTGGGGCTGAATCGACGGCCGCGATCAAGCTGCCACATTGACGCTTGAAGTCTACGCTATTATGGGCCACTGCCATTTATATACATACGACAAGGCTACAGAAATACACACACGGTTTTAGTTTTTTTGTATTATCTGGTTAATTTAAGTAATTACTCTCGGCTAAGACAGCGGATTCCGCCAAGTTTGGCCTAATCGAGGGGATTAATTAATGAGGCTTAATTAATTTACGTGGAGAAACTTCGTCCCGGGCTGAATAGCCGGTATATATTTGCGGAGCAAGAAGCGGTTCTACATAGGGTCAAGGCGCTGAAGAAATATATATATATATTCTGCCGACATTCTATGATCATATCCATAGATTTGAAGAGGGAAAGAGGTTTGACACTAGTTTCACATCAGTTTCACACTGGTTTCACATCATGGGTAGAGCTCCGTGTTGTGATAAGGCAGGTTTGAAGAAAGGTCCATGGACTCCTGAAGAAGATCAGAAATTGGTAGCCTACATTCAGCGCCATGGCCATGGTAGCTGGAGAGCCTTACCCAAGAATGCCGGTATGTATATAAATTCCTCATATACATATACAGAATTTATATATGATCTTTTGTACAGGGCTCCTAAGATGTGGGAAGAGCTGCAGATTAAGATGGACTAATTACTTAAGGCCAGATATAAAACGTGGTCGATTCTCTCCTGAAGAAGAACAGATGATCGTTCATCTTCATGCGATTCTGGGTAACAGGTAAGAGAGTGTGAGATTTATCTCGAATTCCCTCAAATTCTTCACAAATTGTGTAGGTGGTCTGCGATTGCGGGACATTTACCGGGAAGAACAGATAATGAGATCAAGAATTACTGGAACACACATCTGAAGAAGCGACTATTACAGATGGGGATCGATCCAGTGACACACAAGCCACGAGTAATGACACTTCCTGAACACCTCTTTGATCAACCCTTCATAATCCCCACATGTTCTTCATCTTCCTCTTCTTCATCCTCTTCACATATGTCACAGTGGGAGAATGCGAAGATCGAAGCCGAGGCTCGTCTTGTAAGGGATTATATGCATATGATGCACAACCCTGGGCACAACCTGGCCCAAATCCAGCAATTGTGGACTCCCATGGTGATTCCTGAACAGGGAACGACAATCTCTTCATGTTCTTCGGATCTGGCTACGCAATTGCAATACCAGGTGCAGCAGAATTCCCCCAATTCTACACTCTGGACACCGGAGGGATCGATGAGTCCTATAAGCTCGAGTCCGAGTTCATTGTTCCCGGACTCCGGGAACGAGCTGTTCTGGGGAAGCACACCGGCAAGCGTTTTTGATTCTCTGCCGTCAGATTCATTTGCAACATCAACGGCTGCGGATCCACTCACAATGTCTGTTTTAGAGTGGCCGGATGCTGGTCCTTCGCAGAGCAAAGACTACTGGAGCAACGTTTTGAAACTGGTCGGGTCTTAGATTCTTTGGGAATCATTCTTTCCCAGATGCTTGGAATCTTCAAGTGGAGTTTCACACAGGTTTCACATCTAGTTTCACACAAGGGGCTGGGTTTCACATTTCTCGTACATGTTTTTTTCTTTATTTAACTAGATAACACAGCAGATGTAAATCAAAAGATACTTGTGAGTTGTGAGGATTGAGGCACGCCAACATTGCAGTTGTCTCAACATATATATAAGTAAAAATCATCGATTTTTACTACGTAAAAACCTTGAATTTTACCATCTTCCAAGGATTCTGGACGCTGTTTGTTACAACTACATGTTTTTAACCCCGTTAATATAATCACTGTTAACTCAATATACATATATCTATCTTTCAATTATATTATATGTATTCGGCTATAATACACACACACACTCATATATATATATATGAAGTTATGAAAATATTTGTTGGGATATCTGTTTACGTGAAATAGTACTAGAGCCGATGGTTTGTAACTTTGTGTTATTTTGCCAATTACACACACACACACACACATTTATATGTATATATGTATGCTTCTGGACATATGGTACATGGTGCTTAATCCACAACTTATCAGCGTGTATATGTATACACCGACACATACACAATTATACATAGTATTCACATTTCAGATATAAGACAATGTGAAACGGGAGAGCATGAAAGGAACTTGAGATCTAACAAGGAACAAGGAATGAGAATTGAACATGTCGTCGGAGTGAAAGTGGCTGAATAACTTATGCGTGCGTTTGTGTGTGTGTGTGTGTATGTGTTAAATATGAAAAAATTACATATAAAAGTATATATTTCTTTTAAAAGATATCTAGATAAAATACGTACAAGTGGACTGTGAAGGTTGCACCACGAACTTAAGAGCACGTAGCAGAAGAATTTGCAATTTGCCTTTACACAGTAGGTTCCACAGCTTGTACAATTGTACATAGTTGCGTTTACGTGGTTGGAGCGCAGATCAATTTCATTTATTACATCCAAAGTTGATCCATACAAGCAATCGAATATATTATACGAATATACAATATATGAATATATATACACGATGAGATATTATCTACACTTATATACACATATGTTTGTGTGCGTGGTGACGTCAAGAACATTAACTCAATGGGCTGTGAAACAAATGAAGTTCTATGCGAATATATAAGATATAAGATACAATTTTACATCGTTCGTGGAAACACTTAACATATAAGAATACATACGCCTTTGTATAAATACACACATATATGTGTGTATGTGTACCATCTAAGTCAATGGCTACTTTTCCTTGCGAAAGCAAAGGTGATATGGTGTAGAAAATGGTCATAAAACGGGGACTTCTTTGTGCTTAGTTTCACGAATGTGACAAACTGTCGCCGACCAGCGTGGACGGAGAAAAGCCCAATAAGAGAATTGACTTGCAAGCATACAAACATAGGTCAACCCATGGTCATTTATATAGTCCATTATAGATGTATAATTTTCAAACACTAGACGCGTAGAATGAATGTATCAAAAGTCAAACTCTCAGATCAGATTTGCATGTGTGGTGTGCGTGTGTGTGAAGAGGTAATATACATGCAGTTATATATATATATATATATATAACAGATTGACTTTATATAGTAGTGGACTGGGCGTTGACATCTTAAAAATGTTTTTGAATATACAAGAAAAGAAATAAAATTCCTTGGGAATCTCTGAGCGCCTGCTATACGCGTAATACAACTCTGTATGTATCTGACATGCATATATATATAGTTTTATTTAATTGTATTTAATTATATACTAATCATATGCTCTGCTGCTCGTGTGCTTGCTGCTAGCCTCACATGATTCTGAACTTCTTCCACACACATGCTTTTATCTGGCGCGAGATCCTCACCTTTCATGAAACTTTGCCTTTCTCCAGTTCTCTTTTCTGTTACTGTGTGTCACGGCTTTCTACACGCACACGGCTTGTGTGCGTGTGCGTGTGTTAGGGTGAGTTTTATGCTTGTGGTAGAAACTCGATACATGTATGACAACTGCAGTTATATGCAGTTCCCCCCCCATCCTTTAATCATCCACTTTAAACATTTCCCATAGGACTTTAAAGTGGATGCAACAAATTTCCGTTGAACTTGCTTTGTCGTAAACCACATGAGAGCATTGATGGACAGAAAGAGGTGAAATTAAATGATACACATGGTTGTTTGATCTTCACAGTTGTCTTCCAACATTATGTTTATCTTTTAGTTTAAGCAATTTATTTATTTAAGATTAAAAATTAACAATTTAATGTCTTACACCACGACTTAATTAATTAACACCTATTAGAAATAGATATAATGTACATATATGTAATCACCTAAGGTTGGGTTCTTAACAATTTTAAAGTTTGTAACAACATATCTTATTAATTATTTTTATTAGCTAATAATATCTAAGCAATTGGTAGTAATGTTGTTATTAACTGCTAAGTATATTTTTATTTAATGTTAGATAAATCTTTAATTCCTGGAGTTATTCCTAGAATTCTTTTTGCTTGGAATCTTCAATCTCGAGATTAAATACACTTTTCTAGGGGGCAAGGTTACAGTTTATTCAGTCTTTTCCTTTACTTAGCAAGTTCCTATGATAAGACTTATTAATTATATTATTTGTTCATAATAAACTTAAAGTAACATAAATAATTCATATTAAAATTACTTATGAATTATTAAGATCAGAACAATTCATTTTAACAGGAATTGGAGATTAATACTAACTTATTTTCACTTTAATCAAATGTGATTTTTTTTATTGACTTTAAATGAGAGTTTACATATATATCATATGTTTAAACTTGACCATATGTTTAAATATTTTAAACTCATAAAGCCCAAAGTTGAGTTTTAAATTACTTTTTATAAATTTAGGATAATGTTTTGTAAGGTTTAAAATAAAATATTTATATATCTTTAAAAGACTTTTTATATATTATAACTCAAGTATTCCTCCATGATTTATAAATACAATTTAGAAAAAGTTTTTAAGAATTAGTAGAAAGAAAAAAATTAAGATCAAAGTAAACACGTGACAAAGCATTGATAATGTTATTGTTAATTTCAATCTTTAACATAAGTTTATAAATTTGAATATTTCACTGATAGAATTTATGTTTGAACATAAAAATCTCATTGTTGATTTTAAAATTGAAATAAACAAACGTTATCATTACAACAACTCGTTAGTTTCTCGTACCCAATATACGGTTGTTAAATAGTGATGTAATTATATACGATGCTTCAATATGCATGGTAACACAGTTTAGTTTAGCTTGTTAATGTGTGCATACACACTCTCTGTCTACGAGCCTTCTTGTGTGTGTGACAGACGTTTGTATGGTTTAACACACAGCATAAACCTTTGATTAAATGTCCATTATGACATACGGGTGCTTGTTTATATCGATAATGCAATGACTAAGTAATTAAACTCAGAACATCAACGAGCAAAGTTAACTACTGCTCTTGCTCGTGAAACGGATAAGGCATCACCTACACACACACACACACACACATGTATTATGTTTGTGCTAAAAAAATGGGATTTTAACACACACACACACACACACGGTTACATATTAAAGAGAGTCAACAGCTACTGTTGCTTGTGAAGGCAACAAACGAAAATGATGTCATATATGAAAAGGTCGACTCATGACTTGTAAGCATTTGAAATGTCAAACGTCCAGTAAAGTTGTGGTATATGTTATATATAATTTTCAAATACACACCCATCACATCGAATCAATGTGTGTGAAGACAGGTATGTATATATTGATGTATACAGAGTTTATATAATATATATATATATATATATATATATATATTATATAAGGGGTTGACTTCATACATGCATTCTTCGGCAGTCTAAAGTGCAGTGCATCACATGATTTTGGACTTCTTCTACACGCGCTTTTAAGATCCGCACCTCGGCCTTTTTCCAACATGTGTGAGGCAAGATGTGTGTGTGTGCGCGCGCGCGTGCTTCATGCTATGTCTTGTATAATCTAAGTGTATTTATGAGACCAGTACTTTATGTTATACACGCACGCGCACACTGGTACC
This sequence comes from Selaginella tamariscina, assembly GCA_003024785.1. Lineage (NCBI taxonomy): Eukaryota > Viridiplantae > Streptophyta > Lycopodiopsida > Selaginellales > Selaginellaceae > Selaginella > Selaginella tamariscina. The sequence goes on from PUQB01000039.1 coordinate 303,174, forward strand.
TGTATATCGCCTCTATACGAAGTTTTCGAATCTAAAAATAGAACCATAAGCGCGCGCGCACACACATATATATAGATATATAGCCAACATGAAAATAATCTTTCCTTGCATATTTTTCAGATCTGGAAACACAGATGCTTGGAGTTTTGGTCACACCTGTCCATGGCCAAGTGTGGTGAGACAAAAAGGCTCAATTAGGTTGGACGCGGATCAAACGCTTGGATTCCAGTTACATGCACAGACTCATAAGCAATAGCAAGTTGTTAAACAGAAGAGGGAAGGAGCTATTCATTCACTGAGAGTACAAAGTGGATATAAGGAACTACAGACACTAAGAGAGAAAGGAATCACGAGGCACCGCCCAAATCTCCAAAATACTTTTTTAGCATTTATTTGCCATGCCTTTAACCTAATTCTAACGGACATGCGTTTATCCAAATATAGAGTCGACTTCTTGACTTTTTTGAATCAAATATTTTAGGTCTGGGTTGGCGGACACCTAGCCGTCAACCATATGCCCATAAATAATCTACTCACCAATTAGATTCACATTCCAAAATCTTTCAAACCTCATGTTGTAGGTTGTTGACCTAGTTCAGGAGTATTTGGATCCTAGTCTGATCCGCATGAATCCGCATTTGCCTTGGCACTAATCCCATTTTGCTCTTGCTCCAGACTTCTCATCATATCTCTTTTAGCTCCTTGTCTTTGTTCCGGCTTGTCCTTTAGTTGGAGCACATGCCCCCTGTCCTCAAAGCTCCGTTCAAGCTTCCAACAACTACTGTTGGTCCTGTTCCTGTATGTGCTCTGCACTCTTGCCAAAGTGGCACTACCTTGAGGTGCTTGGCCTCTAGAGCCCTGTTCTTTTCTGCAATTCAATCGTGTTGCTCCCTCATGAACCACCTACTCGTACTCCCTGATAGAAACAGCCGTTATCCACAAATCCAATTTAGGTTAATCAAGCATCTTGCACTGTAACTGTAGTATGTCTGTCACTTGAGCCAGCACTGTAGCATGTGTATCACTTGGCTTACTCTCAACACTCCCAGTAAGCCAAGTGCTAGCTTAAACCAAGCTTGGTCCTGAACAAGAGGAACTTATCAGGGCCCAAATGGCTTAGTGAAGATGTCAGCGAGCATCTCCTTTGTAGGCATGTAGCCAGTCCAATTACTTCTGCATGGACTTGTTCTCGCACATAATGGAACTGGACGAGGACGTGCTTACTGCGATCATGAAACACTAGGTTTTGGGTCATGGCAATGCTGCTTTGGTTATTGCACCATCTAGTAATTAGCCCAGGTTGAGGATTATCAAGATTCTCCATCAGCTGCTTCAGCCACACAACCTCTTTGCAGCCATAGTTAGGGCAATATATTCCACTTCAGCAGACGAGAGTGTTACAACACTCTGCCATTTACTAGCTTAGTTGATGGCAGCCTTGCATAACTAAAGGTTGAAACCAATGGTTGACTAACATCCTTTGCTGGTAGCCCAACTAGCATCCTTGTAGCAAGTTAGAGCTATGTCTTACATCGAATAACACAAGCCATGGTCCATTATGCCTTTGAGGTATTGCAACATGTGTTTGGTAGCCTTCCAATGACTGGTGCGTGGCTTTGCACTAAACTGGCTTAGTGCAATGGTTGTGTAACATATATTTGGCTGCGTTGCAAGGTAAGAACATCAAGCATTCACGCCCTTTACATAAACATTCGAGTCTGTAGCAACACGATGAAAACCTTGTTTGTGTAAAGCTTCATCGAACTTTTGATACTATACACGTGACGATTGTTTCAAGCCATACAAAGCCTTCCGAAGCCTTCAACGATCTCCGTGACCAAGGAAACTAGTAGGGATCCGCATAAAGATTTCTTCTTCCAGTTGGCCATGGTCTTCACATTCATTTGATGGACTTTTTAGTTCTAAGCACTTGCAAGAGCCAAGATGGTTCGAACACTTGTCATCTTGACCATATGAGAAAATGTCTCATTGTAGTTGATGCCTTTCACTTGTGTGAAACCTTTAGCCACAAGCTGAGCCTTGTAGCAATCATGGGTCTTTTTAATACCTACTTGAAGTCCACGAGTTTGCGACTATGTGGGGCATTGCAAAGTTCAAACATGTGATTATCAAGAAGAGATTCCATTTCATCTTGGATGGTTGCACACCAAAATTGGGAATCAGGGTCACGCATAGCTTCCTCATACATCCACGGAATGTTCTCATCCATGAACATGCACAGTTCAACCAGCATGGATGTGGCATCCTCCAAAACTTTTCAAGATGGCCTTCGCGTGCATGGGCCATCAAGAATCTCGACAAGGTTAGACATGCCCCTGCAACGCACATGTGGAACTACTACAGAGTGGCGGTGCATCAACAAGAGCATCTCCTTCTTCAACGTTGTGCTCGAGCCTAGCATCATCTCCACTAAATTGAGTATCATCACAATCCTGGAATCCAAATGGAATGACAAGGTGAAAGAAGGCCGTCATTGATAAATTGAGTAGATGTCAGTTGCTTCATGTCACACGTGAAACCATCTTCAATGAAGATGACAAGGGTGGCTTTGGTGATAGAATCCTAAAGCTTATACCCATTGCAACTGTGTTCCCCATCATTAGCATATCCAACAAACAGAAATCTCTTACTCTTTGGGTCCATCTTCTTATGCAGCTGATTTGGAATATGGGTGTATGTCACACAACCAAATACACACAGATGAGAGACATTTGGTTTCTTTCCAGACCATGCTTCCTCAAGAGTTTTCCCTTTGAGTGCCACGATAGGTAAGTAATTTTACACATGGAGTGCCATGGCAATTGCCTCTTGCCAGAATTCTTTATCTATCTTAGCACTAAGTAACAAGCTACAAGTTGCATTAACAAGCATCCGATTCTTCCATTCTACAACTCTATTTTCTTGTGGAGTATAACGCATAGTGACTTTGTGCTAGATCTCATGCACACGACAAAAGTCATGAAGGGCATTGTTGAAGTACTCCTTGCCTCCATCAATCCTCAATGCCTTAATTTTCAACTTGAGTTGCATTTTGACGGAGGCCTTATAGTGCTTGAAGGCCTCAACAACTTCATCCTTCCCACGCAGAAAGAAGATGCAAGTTTTGTGGCTGAAATCGTCAATGAGAGTCATGAAGTACTTCACATTAAAGTGACTATGTACATCCATAGGGCTACACAAATCTGAGTGTATTAGTTCAAGTGGCTTACTAGCTTGACGTTTGGATGAGGCAAAGTTTCGACGATGTTGTTTGCCCAACACACAAGACTCGCAAAAAAATTTTCATCACTTTTTTTTCAAGGTCTAATCTTGCCACCATGTCTTTTGCAATCATCTCTTGTAGTGCCTTGTAATTTGTATGTCCAAAACGACAATGCCAAAGAAGCTTTATCATCCTTGTCAAGTGGGGCATGCTTAACATTTGCCACTCGTTAGACATGAGGATGACATCATGATTTCCCTTGATGCACCATATAAACAGCCCTCTTTTTAGTCATCTTGCAAAATGGTTTGTCCATGAAGAGCACTTCATCACCATCGAAGACAATAACGACATCACTATCACACACTTTGACAACAGACATCAAGTTTTATCGCAAGCCAAAAACATGCATCACATCCAAGAATGTAATTTTGCTTTCATCTTCGAGAACAAAGTGAAAAATACCATTGCTTGGACCCCGAGGCGAGTGTCATCCCTAAGACTACTCCTTTTGACCCCTTCATTGATGTATACTGCTCAAACATGAATTTATACATAGTCATGAGGTTGGTGCATCCGGAGTCTAGGACCATGGCTGTCCACTCCGTGCAGCCTCTACATTGTGATTCTCTTCTTCAACCTTCTCACATAATTCCTCCTACGACTCACTTAGGTTTGTTGTGGTAGTGTTTTGCAATTTCAAGGCAAGTGCCCAATCTCCTAGCACAATTTGCATTGGTCATGGCGGATGCACCTTGCATCCCCTCTTCCCATACTTTGACTGCATGCCGAGTTCAAGCAAGCAATGGCACGACCTCCACCTTGGCCTACAAGCTTGCACCACATTCTTGGTCCCTTCAACTAGCCCTGAAAGCTGGTTCCCTTGATCAGCTTGACTCTCGGGCATTGTGTTATGTCCTCATCCTTGCCATCCATTCCCTTTTGCTAGAGCCCTCACTAGCTCTCTTTTGGCATACATGGCGCGATGAACCTTATAAGTTTGAGCTTTCTCTTTTCGTAGCATCGTAGTGTTGATGAGTTTTGTCACAACTCCATCAAAGGTTAAGTTGCCCTCTTCATCATCTCCTACACAGCCATCCCACTCTCTTGGCAATGACTGTAGCGTTGAATCTTCAGCATCAAGTCAAGCACTTTGTGCTCTTTTCCATGTGCAACCAGGTTTGGAAAGAGCTTGCTCAACATCTGAGTGTGTGTTTGCATATTTCACCATCCTTGTACATGCACACACAAGCTAGAGTGAATCCGCATCACTTACATGTTAGAATGCTTGTTATACTCATCATTGAGCCATTTCCAGAGCTTCACAACATCATTGGTGTCGGCTTTGAGCAAAATTCCATGGCTCAAGAAGGTACAAATACAACCAATAGCACGCTGGCTCCTAAGCTTCCAATCCTCACATCTTCTGGGCTCGAGCCCATTGCCAATCCCTTGTGGCTTTGAATCACTACCATCAAGAACCCATAGACCCCTTGATACTTCATGTGTGTCTACTAATTTCTTCTAGAGACTAATCTTTCCCACAAAGGGAAACGAATGAATGCTCATTTCTGCAATTCAACTCTCTAGATTACCTCGTTCGAACATGCTCTGATACCATGATAGAAATAGTCATTGTCCATTATCCGCTGTTGTCCACAAATCCAATTTAGGTTAACTGAGCAGCTTGCACTGTAGCATGTGTGTCACTTGAGCAAGCATTATAGCATGTGTGTCACTTGGCTTACTCCCAACACTCCCTTTGTAGGCCTGGTGCCTCATACTCTCTTTAAGGATGCTTGCAATTTCTGGAGATCCTTGGAGATTGACCCTAGTGCACTTTTGGCTCCCCTTTCGGGATGTCTTCACTAAGCTCCACTTTCTCCTCTTGAAAAATCCTTCGACTAGATCTCCTTTAACTCTTTGTTAGTGTCTGTCGTCTTCCTCATCATCCTCCTCTTCCAGGTTGATCTCTATAAGAATTGGGCTTCTCAATAGTCCATTACTTCTCAGATGACTGCTTACCCAACAACCCAGTGACTATTTTGCACTATCTCTCCTTGTTGGTGGCCATTTTAGCACTTGACTTGGCAATCTTTCCTCTACTTGACCTCCAATGTGGTTCAACATGCACTAATCCCAATGTATAAACTCCTTATATACTTTAGATATTCTTTACTTATGTAAATATAGATGTAAAATGTTTTAAATATATTCCAAGGTATATTTTTGCACGATGTGTGTTGCTAACAAATGTTCTTATAATAATCTAAGGCATATTATGGCATTGGTATTAGTATCATAACATATTCTAATGATTTAAGATATAAATAAGAATTCTTTATGTAGAAACCATGACAGCCTTGGTCAACTACCTTTATTTAGAAAGTCAAAACCAAAGATTAGGCAGAGAGCCACTATAAAGATCTTTGGCAACTTTGTGTGAAAGCTGCTTAACTTTGACTTGAACTTAAACTCTTCCCACCTAGTCTTGGCTTCCAAATTCTTGAGCTTCTTCAGCAATTCACGTGAGGAATCTTTCCTATGTACTCTCAAGGCCTGAAGATCAATTTCCATAGCCCACTTGTTACAATCATTCTTGCACCTTCAATTGTTTCATGAAACTCTAGAACAAATTAGATGAAGGAGATTTGAGTTGGATGCATTGAAACCTTGAGCTTGAATGTTTATAAGCTATTACATTTGTACTTCGAGCACTTAACCTTTAAATTAAACCTACTCACTAGCCTCCTTATGCAACCTAATGCTTAATTATCTCGTCAATCACCTCTTTCTCACACAATTAATGTGTCTTGGGTGATGTCACAATGTGTGTCAACTTACTCACATCAACAGTGCACCCTCACCATTAATGCAGCCTAAGCATTAGGCTACGTTAATGACATGACCTATTACACATGCAAAACCAAAGGCCCATTCCTAGGGGTATGCTCTCCCAACTATGTGCCTTCTGTATGGGAATCTCCTTAATGTACATGCAATTTAAGGTCTATTTACATGTTGCCTTAGTTGTCCTTCATTGTGACTCAATAACATTATACATGTAACACTAGAAAATGATTGTAAATTTTTATTGAGAACTTATTATTAGACCCCTTTTTTTTAACTCTGATTTCAATTCACTAAACTTAATTAAATTGGCTTAGAACTTCAGTTTTGACACATAAGATTGTGTTAATCTTTAATTAAGTTAATAAATATTAAGCAATATACATTAAATATGATTACTTAATTAATTATTCTCTATTAATCTTTTTCTTTTTTACCTTTATTAAGGGGTTTCGAATTCAAAACCTACTCTAAGAAATTAACTCTATGCTTTAAGAAATAAGAATTGAATATGCACCATCCAGTTCTTTGAATATGGGAACTGAGTGCACTTCCAAACATTTATAAAAGGATTCCATTGTGTTTATTTATAACTAGATATCTTTGACATGGAACTTCTCCTCTTTATAACATTGGGGGTACAGTAAAGTAGATAATAAAGAACCAAAACTAGGCACTCACCATGTGACATCTTAAAAGCTTGCAAGTAATGATTGTGAACCCTAAATAAAAAGAAGAGACCTAAAAATAGAGCAAACAGATTTACCATGAATATTCTTATGTAATTTACCTTGGTAGTTATTGACACATCAATGTACAAATATTCCATATTCTTTTGAAGGTTCAAGGTTCAAATACCATTATTCATTAATACACGTACTACATTTCCAACCATCATATATGTGATTAGGTGTTTGATCGAGGCATTAAGTATTCATTTGGGACAATTAATTAACCAACCCAGCAGGGCCATGCTAAATGATTGTGATAAGTATTCACATATTTACATAGCAATAGCCACTGGAGTTATGAGTTCCATATCAAAAAGGTTTGTTCTTCTTGTTGTATATATACATTTCTTTTGTAAGTATTCATTAGTTAAGAGCAATCATTAATACATATGTATATTTAATTTGTTTATGCATAAGATTGCTTATTTGCGTTTCCATTCTCACTTGACTTAAATGATGCTAGTATGGAACATCGGCTTGTAAAATATTGCAAGACATAATGGATGATATACATGTGTCAATAGACCTTGTTATGAAATGGTGTTGTGAGGATGTGAGAATGTAATGAGTGATTGACTCATAAATTTCTCAAAATTTTAGTAGGCTAACTAAAATTTGTAAGGTTAATAATATTATGAAATAGCTTCATTTTCTACAAATGAAACTATTCGATTATAAGTTTAACTTATGTCCCTCTCTCTACACACATAAAAAGAGAGAGAGATTCAACTATCTTATTCTAAAATTGTCATCGTGAACATTAATGTAAAATATACTTTTGATATTGTGTTTAATGCAATATGCACACACGTATGTATATAATACTATATTTAAACCGTCATTAGTGATTTAACTATACTTTTATGCCAAAGTAACTCCACTTACTTGGAGCCATGTGCTAGTAGTGTCTGTCTCCTTCTAAATCAAAAGAATATTCCTTCTCATTTCATTAAAAAGTTGTAACCACTCTTATAATCAATGGATACTCCTATTGTTCCTTATTCATTTCCATTAGCCATGTTGTAGGATGTCTATCATCCATCTGTATGGAAGTAGAAGGTTGTATATTATGTCCAGGGCAATCCTTATAGATATGGCATATATACAAATTGTCACGACCTTGTGCAAAGGGCGAAACCTTTAAAACAAGGGTGGAACCTTGAAAGGAGGAGATTGTATTCAAGAAAGAAATGAATACAAAATGAAACACAAGGCCGAAGACTGGTGTTGAATGATTCTGAGAAACCTGGAACTGGAACCCTGTTTATATATCTGAGGCCCTGAGGATTGTATGGTCCACAACTGGTCTGGAATGTGTGATCCACAACTGGTGGAATGTGTGGTCCACACTGGTCTGGAACATGCATATGAATATACGCCTTGTTGTTGATGGTGTAGTTCAGCATCCAGGATCATACGGACCAGCTGGTTAATACATGTGTGTGTTATTCAAAAGGTCTCGGGTTCAAGTCCTGTGAAAGAAAAAAATGACCTATGATCCTTACACTATCTCCCTCTTCGATGACGAGCAACTAGATTAGGAGCAGGTTTTGTAGGATATCGTTGATGGAACTCAGCAACTAGATTAGGAGCAGGTTTTGTAGGATATCGTTGATGGAACTCAGCAACAAGAATATCGTTGATGGAACTCAGCAACTAGATTAGGAGCAGGTTTTGTAGGATATCGTTGATGGAACTCAGCAACAAGAATATCGTTGATGGAACTCAGCAACAAGATTAGGAGCAGGTTTTGTAGGATATCGTTGATGGAACTCGGCAACAAGATCAGGAGCATGAATAAGATGAGCAGATGAAATAGTGAAGCTGACCACGAACAAGTTTGGAGTCAAGAATTGCAGCAATCTCGAACTCAGGTTCACCAGCAACTGACCTATGATCCTTACACTATCTCCCCCTTCGATGACGAGCACCGCGCGTCACTGGTCCAGGTTTGTAGGATATCGTTGATGGAACTCGGCAACAAGATTAGGAGCATGATTAAAAGATGAGCAGATGAAATAGTGAAGCTGACCACAAACAAGTTTGGAGTCAAGAATTGCAGCAACCTCGAACTCAGGTTCGGCAACAGATCAGAGCATGAACAAGATGAGCAGATGAAATAGTGAAGCTGACCACGAACAAGTTTGGAGTCAAGAATTGCAGCAACCTCGAACTCAGGTTCACCAGCAACTGTAATTGGAGGAGGTGGTGGAAAAAAGTTCGAGGTTCACCAGCAACTGTAATTGGAGGAGGTGGTGGAAAAAGTCGCCAGGTTCAGAAGGAGCATGATAAGGGAAATAGTGAAGCTAACCACGAACAAGTTTGGAGTCAAGAATTGTAGCAACCTCAAACTCAGGTTCACCAGCAATTGTAATTGGAGGAGGTGGTGGAAAAAGTCGGCCAGGTTCAAAAGGAGCATGATAAGGCTCCAACAAAGAAACATGGCGGAAGCTCGAGACGAAACATCACATCAGAGAGTTTGTCGATGATGCAAAATGGCCCCAAGCGTTGATAGTCCAGCTTGTCACAGGGACGTGTGGTTGGCCAATGACGCCGGAGGAGCCACACTTGGTCACCAATTGTGAATGCTGGAGGAGAGGAACGGGAACGATTAGCAGCTTGTTGTTGCAAATCCCGAGCGTGTTGAAGATGATGCTACACTTCCTCATGGACCTGTCGGAGATGCTCAACACCGATCATTGGCAGCAATGGTGAGGCCAGGAACCACGGGCAAGCTGTAGGACCAGCGAGGATGAACACCAGAGAACGCGAAAAATGGCGACACACCTATGGATGAGTGTGCCGTGTTGTTGTATGTGAACTCGGCAGCAGGAAGGAGATCGACCCAATCATCTTGTAGATGAGAAATGAAACACCAGAGATATTGTTCCAGAGTCTGAATTGTGTGCTCCGATTGTCCATCTGTTTCAGGATGATGTGCAGTAGACAGTTTCCCGGTGATACGTAGCCAATCTAGGAATCTCTGCCAGAATGCCAAAGTGAACTGGGGACCTCGATCAGTGACAAGTTCATCAGGAAGACCATGAAGGCGGAACACCTCCCGGTACACCAGATCTGCAGCATCAGGACCCGAACATGTCTTGTTGCAGGGAACAAAGTGCGCCATCTTAGAGAACCGGTCAACAATGACTAGGACAACATCAAACCCTTTAGAAGGCGGTAAATCCGTGAGGAAATCTATGGTGATGGATGACCATGGCCGCTGAGCAATAGGAAGAGGCTGTAGTAGTCCAACTGGTTGATGATGAGGAAGCTTTGTACACTGGCACGTGTCACAAGATCACATAAAATCTCTCAACATACACGCGAAGCCGAGGCCACCAGAACACCCGTTGTACCAGCTCGATTGTCTTTCGAATGCCAAAATGTCCTGCAGCTGTGTTGTCATGGCAGTGTTGGACAACTCGCAACCTCAGTTCTCCATCCGGAACATAGATTTGGATGTGGTGGTACAACAACCCATTATGAAGATGAAAAGCAGCATAATCTCGTAGTTGTGACCCTGAAGACAATGGCTGAACTCGTCGAACACGTGCAAGGACATCACGAGCAAACTCGTCTTGAGGGAATTAGATCCAAAAACGAAGTGTCAACTGGAGCAGAAGAACGGGAAAGCGCGTTCACCAACAACTGGTCAGACTGGTCAGAGCTCAGAATGACTTGTTCTTGTTGATCAAATCTGATTTTACCTGGTACTGGAGTTAGGTAACTGCGACGAGATAAGGCATCTGTTTTGCCATTTAGACAACCGGGACGATGAATAATCTCGTATCGGAACTGGGACAAAGACTGTGCCCATCACGCCTGACGTCGATTGAGAACTCGTGCTGTTGCCCAGTATTGGAGGTTCTTGTGATCACAATACACCTTAACCACATGCGGGGAACCTTCAAGGAATCTGTGCCACTCCTCAAAGGCATCGACGATCGCCAGCAGCTCCTTGTTGTAGACATCGTAGTTGATCTCAGGTGCAGTCCCGAGGAAACATTGAACATCACGAACATTTGATGGTCTCTCCCACTCCAATACAGTCCGGACTTTTGCAGGATCCATGTGAACACCTTCAGCTGAAATGATGTACCCCAGGAACTCGACAGACTGCTGACTGAAAGAGCACTTCTCCAACTTGGCAAACAAGTGGTGCTTCCGGAGCCTCTCCAAGACTAACCGTACATGCCGTTCGTGTTCTTCTCGAGTCTTGGAAAATATCAGGATGTCGTCTAGGTACATGATGACAAACAAATCCAAGAAGTCCCGGAAAATATCGTTAGCCATGTGCTGGAACACAGCAGGTGCATTTGTCAGGCCGAACGGCATTACTACGTACTCGAAATGTCCGTAGCGTGTACGGAAAGCTGTTTTCCACTCGTCCCCTTCTCGAATTCGGATGAGATTGTACGCTCCTCTTAAATCGATCTTTGTGAAGTACCGGGCACCAGAAAGACGTTCGAGCATGTCGGAGACGAGCGGGAGAGGATACTTGTTTGGAATGGTGACCTTATTCAGATCTCGGTAGTCCACCACGAGCCGGAGACTTCCATCCTTCTTGGAAACAAAGAATACTGGAGCACCAGCCGGTGATCGCGAAGATAAATCCGGTGACAAGATTCTCCTCAATGTATTTCCTCAATGTCTCCAACTCTGTTGGTGAGAGACCGTAAATGGGACCGGAGGACGGCTGCTTACCCTCAACGAGATCGATAGGACAGTCGTACTCACGTGCGGTGGCAAGGCAGAAGCTTTCTTTTTGTCGAAGACGTCTGCGAAATCGGCATACTGCTTTGGTAAGGCAGGAGGAACAGAAACATCCTTAGCAGAGCAGGGATAGACTTTGATCGCGAACACGGATGCTGGGTCATGTCGGCTATCTTTCTTGAACTGCTTCAAGGTGATATGCGAGACTCGAAGTGGAGGAGGAACTGGAACAGGATCGGAATCAAAGAGTGTGGCTGGAGTTGAAACAGCTGGGAAACTGTTCATGAAACGTTCTCTCCAACCAGGATCCACCAACTCGATCCAGGCAAACCAAGGATAATCGTAGAGTCTGGAATAGAAACAACACTGAAGGAGATGTTGCACACAGCACCGCAAGCAACGACCTCAACGAACTCCGTGTCATTTTTACCGCTCCAGATTTGATATCTCGTCCATCAACGACCCGTACAGAACCAGGAGTTTCAAAGGATGTAGACGGATCCCGTGCCTGACAGCAAAATTCTTGTCGATGAAATTTGCGTTCGCTCCGCTATCCACCAAAGCTTTACCAGAGAACTCCACCTCTAGTGTCTTCAGCTTGCACGGAACATGGAACGGCTTGCACACCTTCGTGGATGGAATGGATCCAAGATGAGGAAGGGAAGATGTTATGAGTGAAGAGCCTTGAGGAACATGAGTTGTTCCACGGCAATCCAGCCGGATGGCTCCTATTCGGGTGGATCTTCTCGTTTCCCGGCAGCACAGCAAGGGCCACTTCACGAGCTTGTTTTGAACGTCGATGACAATTCTCCAACTTGTGGTACGGGTCCCACAGTACAAACAAAGCTTGTATTGAATCCGCTTCTGACGTTCGGTTGGCAAAAGCTTGCCTTGGTGTGATCGCCCTAATTCCATCGGGGATGGTTCTACTGAGGAAATGATGAATCAGCAGATGAGGGAACAGGACTGCAGAAATGGAAGAAGACGGCACCAAGAAGAAAGAAGGATGCCGACGTTCTTGTTTCCGCTCGATCAACCGGTTGTCACAACGAATTGCCAACTCGATCATGCTGGAGGGTTTCTGGAACCGCAAAATTCAGCAACATGTCTTTGACCTCGTCCTGCAACCCCGACCGGAAAACCTCCTTGAGAGCACGATCTCCCCATGTGACATCACAAGCAAGAAGTTGAAACTTCGATGCATACTCTGCTACCACATACCCCCTTGGTGAAGCTGACGGAGTTTGGTGATGGCAGCACTCTCACGATCCACATCACTGAACATCACCGTGAACCGTTCCACAAACTTCAAAATTCCAAGGATCGGATCATTGTTCTCCAGCAAGGCTGAGAACCATGAAAGAGCAGAACCAGAAAGCAGCGACCCGATCAATCCAACCTTAATGGGTTCTGTGCTATAGCGCCTCGGCTGCATCACGATCCGCAGACAAACTTGATTGAGAAAACCTCGAACTTCGATCGGGTACCATCGAACTTTTGGGCATGTTAATCTTTGGCTCTGGAGAATTCGCACGCTGTTGGAGCTATCATTCTCCATGTAATTGTTCGAGCTGCTGCTGGAGGGCAGCAACTTGCTCATGAAGAGCATGCTCGGACATGATGAGTCAAAGAAGAAAAATCAAAAAGAAAAAGAGAAGAAAATCAGAAAAAAAAAGAAAAAATTTCGAAAAGAAAATCGAAAAGAAAATCGAAAAGAAAATTGAAAAGAGAAAAAGAAAAAATGGGATCGATGACAAGTGGAAATAGAAGTTGTCACTACCGCAGAATCATTCAAACTGTCACGACCTTGTGCAAAGGGCGAAACCTTTAGAACAAGGGTGGAACCTTGAAAGGAGGAGATTGTATTCAAGAAAGAAATGAATACAAAATGAAACACAAGGCCGAGACTGGTGTTGAATGATTTTGAAAAACCTAGAACTGAAACCCTGTTTATATATCTGAGGTCTTGAGGATTGTATGGTCCACAACTGGTTGGAATGTGTGATCCACAACTAGTCTGGAATGTGTGGTCCACACTGGTCTGGAACATGCGTATGAATATACGCCTTGCTGTTGATGGTGTAGTTCAGCATCCAGGATCATACGGACCAGTTGGTTAACACATGTGTGTGTTAGTCAAAAAGTCTCAGGTTCAAGTCCTGTGAAAGGCAAAAAATGATCCATGATCCTTACACAACCTTAGAAAGGAAAACTCCATATAATGCACGACAAACAAGAATATTTTATAAAAGGACAAACAAAAATATTTTATATTTGAATCCTTTTATTATGATAGTGACTTCTTAGGCAGATCATGCATTAAATCTACAAAGGTTATTCAAAACTAGAAAACATTTATATTTGAATCCTTTTATTATGATAGTGACTTCTTAGGCAGATCATGTATTTTATATTTGAATCCTTTTATTATGATAGTGACTTCTTAGGCAGATCATGCATTAAATCTACAAAGGTTATTCAAAACTAGAAAACATGAAAGATGATGTTGAGAGAAGAAGAAGGTAAACTAGTGAGTCATAACCATATTAAGAAGTATGTTAAAAAGAAAAATCGACCTTCTATTGTAAAAGGATATGACTGTTTGATTAGATGATCATGAAGAGGTAGAAATTTTAAAAGCATATTTTGATCTAAACCCTAAACCCTAAACCCTAAACCCTAAACCCTAAACCAAGGAAGGAAAGGCTGTGAAGAAGGAAAATCCTTACCGAGAGGAAAAGGTGAGTAAAGAAAAGGAAAAGGAAATCTCGTAAAGGAAAAGGATGACATGGCGAGAGGAAGGATAGTTAAGGAGTAGTTAGGGCAAGGGAGAAGGGGTTTCCAGAAGGGTCTCCACAAGAAGTTCTAACAGGAGAGAAGGGTCTCCATTTGAAGTTCTAGTTCTAGCAGGGGATAGAGGTTCTCTACACTTTGTCTCTTGTATTCATGTTAGTAATGAAAGGTGCATATTATAAGATCTTGTGTGTATGTATGTGTACTCTCAATGAATGGATCTAACAAGGCAATAGCCAAAATCCGTTCTTGCCCTTGACTTCGAAGACCAGTCATTGTGGCTTTGAGAGAAGGAGTTTTAATATATATATGTGTGGAGAGTTGAAGGAAAGAAAGTGTGTAGCCTTTCTTAAAGGCTAGGAGAAAGGAAACCGGTTAAACAGGAAAAGGTGGGATTTTCGGTTTTCCTGTTTAACATTTGGCGACCACGGAGGGATTTCGCCATTGCAGTGTTAGCATTCATTGAGAAAAGAGACTAAAAAGATAGAATTCTCATTCTGAAAAAGGCTCAGAAGGTGTAGAGCCGGATGTGTAAAGGAGAAGAAATGAATGGAACCTTGGAGGAACCATCGTCCTGATCTAGCCTTAGCTGATCAAAGGAACCAAAGGCAGGCCAATAGAGTGGCTGCCCAATAGCAACCTGAAACTGACGAAAATAGACGTCAAAATATCCTTGGCAAGATAGTAGAGGATATTGCAGAAACAATACAGAAATCTGAGGCTGATCCAGAGAATTGGAGGCAATATCAAACAGCTGGTTTAGAGGAGATTGTAGAGGAACAGAAGGAGTGCATGTTCATAGACCGAGATTGCAAGGAGAAGGATCTCTTGAGAACTCCCGAAGAGGAAGGGAGGAAGGTGTAAAAGGAAATACACCAGAGCAAAGGGTTATTACAAATATGGCACATTTTCCGGGAATGTTTGGGGGTACGGTGATGTATCCCACATTCTCTGTAGGAAAGAAAGAAAATTCGAAAAGGCACTTACAACAGTTTGAAGAGGTAGTAAAACTGTATAAGGTGACGGATGCAGAAAGGCTGCTTATATTTCCACATACATTGAAAGGAAATGCCTCTGACTGGTATTATGATTTAGAAAAGGAAGTCAGAGAGGATTATCAAAAGGTTACTGATGCTTTTAAGGAATATTTCAGAAAGGAGGAATTGCCAGAGGAACATTTAGAGAAGTTAAGGACTATCCTTCAAGGCAAAACAGAAAAGATAGATGAATATACACACCGTTTTAAGAAACATGAGAAAAAGTGTAAGGCATATGTAAAGATGGATGCCTTATTGCAATGGTATATGCTAAAACCATATAGAGATCTAGCACTCACTATCAATGAAAAGGATAGAGAGGATCTCATTGATCAATTAAAAATATATGAGAAGAAAAGAAGGCAAATAGAAAAGATTGCAGAAGGAAAGTTGAAAGTATATGGAATAAAGGAAGAATCCTTTAATGAAGAGGAAGAGGAAGCTGATGTAGTAAAGGTTCGTAAATATCCAATAGATGAGAAAGCATTGGCTCAAATGATGAAAACCTTAAAGGGAATAACAATTAAGGAGGAGATAAAGGTAAAGGTATGGTGCACTAAATGTAACAATCCGGGCCATACGGTGGAGGAATGTAGGCTGCAACTGCCTACATGCCAAATCTGCGGAAAGGAAGGACATGTAGCCTGAAACTGCAGACATTTCCTGAACCAGAATGTGGCTGGTATAGAGAGAGAAAGGAGAATAGATGAACATCCACCTCTTAGAAGGTTCCCACCTAATAGGAACCGTGGAATGATAGGAATGATAATGCTATTCCTTATGAGAACAGAAATAATATATATGGCAGAAAGAATGAAGTTCCTTATCAGAATAGGAACAATGGATATTACGAGAGAAGGAATGATGTTCCTTACGAAAACAGAGAGGATAGGTATTATGGAGAGAAAAATGGTCCATACAATGGACAACAGAAGAATAGATCCTATACAGAAAGAAATGATAAACAATATAGAGGAGAAGCAAGACCTTATCAAGGTCAAAGAGGTAGAAATGATCAATATAATCAGGTCAATAATAGATAAGGACCACAGGGTAGGAATTTTCCTTCCCAGGTTTGTTATACATGTGGTGAAACAGAACATATCTCTAGGGAATGTCCTAGGCGGAATGTACAATCTCCTACTTCCACCAGAATGACTAATGTACAGCCTACAACACGGCTTATTCAAATAGAGGAGGAAAAGGATGAGTATCCACCCGTTGCAAGGGCAGTTATAACTCTTCAAGAAAGGAATGAGAAGGAATCCTCTTATGATGGA
Source organism: Selaginella tamariscina (assembly GCA_003024785.1). Taxonomy (NCBI): domain Eukaryota; kingdom Viridiplantae; phylum Streptophyta; class Lycopodiopsida; order Selaginellales; family Selaginellaceae; genus Selaginella; species Selaginella tamariscina. The sequence continues at coordinate 319,804 of PUQB01000039.1, forward strand.
GAAGGAAAGGTAGTTACTATTCCTAACAAGAAGGAGAGCTTGTTACAAGAAAAGGTAAACGAGCAGGAGAAGGATCCTGACCAGAAAGGTCAGACTGATAACGAATCAGAAGGTATAAACAAAGGTGATATAAATAAAGGTGAACAAAGTTTTTCATTATTACCATTATATGATAAAACAATGGACTCCATTGTTAAACAGGAAAAGGCTCTCTGCCTCACCTTTTCCTATTTAACCTGTTTCCTTCACGCAGACAGGAAACCTTTCATACAGCGTACAGGAAAGGCTACACCCTTTCCTTTCTCAACTCTCAATATATCTGTATATATATATTAGACTTCTCCCAGTGCCACTATGACTGGTCTCCAAAGTCAAGGGCAAGAACGGATTTTGGCTATTGCCTTGTTAGATCCATTCATTGAGAGTAAGCATACACACACACAAGATTCTCTAATATGCACCTTTCATTACTAACATGAATACAAAAGACAAAGTGTAGAGAACCTTTATCTCCTGCTAAAACTTCAAATGGAGACCCCTCCTTCCTTGCCCTAACTTCCCCTTAACTACCCTTTCCTCTCGCCACGTCATCCTTTACCCTTTTCCTTTTCCTTTTCCTTACCTTTTCCTCTCGGTAAGGATTTTCCTCTTCCAAAGCCTTTCCTTCCATACTTACTACGGACCTTCCTACCCTTATTCTCTCTACAGTAGGATGTCCTATGCTCCTAATATTTTACCTTTAACACTGCCCCCTCCTTATTTGTTGCTGTGTCCTCACGGCAACACATCCTGCTCATCCTCCTGGTATTCCACCTCCTCCTGATCCTTGTACTTCTGAAACTCCGCTCTCTCCTTATCCAGTTCCTGCTGAACCATTGCCACCTGAAGACGAAACGCCTGCGTCTCCTTCCTAAGCTGCTCGTTCTCGTCCTGAAGACGCTGGAACTCGTCCACCACCACCGACAATATAGTGGCAGTCTGCTGGGTTTCATCTCTTGCTCGCACTAACCTCTGGAACAATGTCATCGGCTCCTGTGACGTCACCGTGGGCTTAAGCTCCACCACCGGACTTGGAGTCCTCTGCTTAACCGGTCGCTGAACGCTCTTACTCATCATTCCCTGAATTGCGGTCATTTTAGGTGCCATGACGCTCTCCACGGCCTGCACAATCAACCTCTGAATGTCTGCCCTATCCTTAACAGTGTATCCAGCGTTGACCAAATGATTGAATAGACTCGCCACCATCTGAGTTGCGTCCAAAGCCTCATTCGCTCCTCCAACGACCTGTTCCACCATCTCAGACTGAAGCTGCGCTAGAACCTGTGCAAACTGAATCTGCGTGTCTGTAGTCTGCACCTCTTTTCTCGCAAACGCCTTCCTGCGCTTGAAGGAGATATCCGCCTGCATCCCGCCGTCAAGATTCTGCTGAATCGGCTCCTCCTCCTCCAGGCGGAAATCAGTCACCGGCACACCCTGCGACCCACTTCCCCGATACATCCCTCGTCCATACATACCTGTATGTGTGCGTGGAGAATGCTGAAAGGGCGGCGGATTAAACTGATGCCTCGGAAACTTCGCTCCCCGCGCCATCTCCTCAGCTTCTCTCGCAATTCCCACTACTTCCTCATCAGTTATATCCACCGTTGTGGGTGTAACCGTCGGAAAGGGAATATCCGAGGATACTTTCTGCTTGTCCCCGATCTCCATCGTCTGTTCCCCAACCGCTGGCTCACCCTCATCACATCCCTTCTTCTTATAAGGGTCTATTTCTCCCAACGGGATTATCATCATCCGTCTCTCACGCAACAGTTTTACCATATTCTCCTGTTCCTTCCCCACCTGTGGTTCCAGCTCCGACTGAAGTTTTCCACTCTCCTGCCTGGCTTTTGTTCTCCGTTCCTTCTCAACCTCCTTTGGTTCCTCGTCCTCTCCAGGTTCGTCTTCTTCCTCCTGTTCCAATCGAAGGTTCTTCTTCCCGTATGATCTCTCCTAACTGCTCGTCTTCCTCCTCGTCAAGGTCTACCACTATTCTCGGCTCGGAGTTATCCTGTACTCCTGGCTTTGACTTCTTACCTTTTTCACCCGATCTAGTATTCCTCCTTGCGGTCGTTGATCTCTCGACCTTTGATTTCTTCCTCTTTGGCGTTCTCTCCACCTGTTTCTCCTCCTCTGCCTGCAGGTCAGCCTCTACTCCTTTTCCCTTCGTCTCCCCCATCTTGCGCTTGGTTTGCTTCTTCTGGAGTGACTCCGTTTCTCTCCTCACTTACTTCATATGCGCGACTATCTCCGGCCCCGCCGGTTCGCCGTATTGGCGTACATAATCCGCGATTATCTGTACCCATGTGAAGGCCATCATGGACGAAGGCTCTCCCTTTTTCTCTAACTCCTGCATTGCACAGAGGTGCTCCCTCAGCCTTTTCAGCAAATACCTTGCCACTCCTACTGGCCTCTTTTCCTTTAGTCCGTCATATAAAGACATGACCGGATTCGATGCTGTAATATAAGATGTCCGAAATTCGAATGCGTTAACGATAAAATTCATCGCTAACTGCGTTTCCTCCCTCAGGTCGGAAAGCTTCAACCCCACCTTGCTCACGTACTGTTTGCCTTCCTTTAAGTACTCTGTGAGGTGTGCCTTCTCGGCCTTTACCTCTCCTTCCAAATGTGGGAGGTGAAATACCTCCTCCACCAACCTATCGGTGAAAAGGAGTTTCCTCTCCTCTGCATAAGCTACAAACCCTGTATCCGGCCTCTCCACCTTCTCCAAAAGCATCACTAAGGTGAAGCATTCTTCATCATGAGGCTCGGCATCTCTTAGAATCTCCGCGTATGGCCACAAGCCTATCTCTCGCAGAACCTTCTCCATTTCACAGGAAAAATCCCATTTGGTGTGCATCAGCTGTACATTCCCCACTCTCTCTCCATCCGGAGGATTCACTAGCTCCCGACAATTCCGTGCAGACACAAGACCCTTCTTTGCCGACATCTCTCTCTCCCTGCGAAACCCTAGATCTGCTGCCTTGTTTTTCGTGCACTTCAGAGAGCAGAATATGCTCTTCAACTCAACATAAATATTACTCCCTTCAACGAGGTATTTCCTTATCTTATTAAGGTTAACCTTTCCTTCTATTGTCTCTCCTTCCAATGTTTCCAAATCCACCACACCTTCGTCCTTTACAGATTTAACCCAAAAAGGGCCTATCCAGTTCAAGTTAAACTTTTGGCCTATTTCATCCACCTTTCCCCTGTACCAAAGGACGAGATCACCTACCTTTATCTCTTTGCCTTTCCTTCGCCTATCTAGCCAAACCTTCCGCCTTCTCTGAATCGCCTGTATCGTCCACAGGGCATGCATTCTCCTCTCATCTAACTTCTCTAGCTCTATTAAACGAGCTTCCAAAGACTCCTTCTCCCCCATCCTATATTGAATTGCTATTCTCAAGGACGGCACAATATACTCCATCGGAGTTATAGCCTCCAATCCATACGCAAGCTTAAAAGGTGTCGTACCTGTAGTCACCTTATAAGCTGTTCTATAGGCCCATAATACTTCTGGTAACCTTTCATCCCAATCCTTCTTATTTTCCTGAACCACCTTCCTTAAAACGTTTTTAAGGACTTTGTTTGTAGATTCAGCTTGTCCATTACCTTGTGGGTAATATGGTGTAGACTTCTTATGTTTTATCACAAACTCCCTCATAAGCATTTCTATTGTTTCATTCATGGAACCTTTCCAAAAATGGGGAATGGATTTTATAGGACCAGTTAATCCTATAAGTTCAAAAAGGAATCAATATATATTGGTTTTAACAGATTATATGACTAAATGGGTAGAGGCAGAGCCTATGAGAAAGGCTGATGCATATAATACAGCGAAGGTTATATATAATACTATAATAGTACGTTATGATATTCCTAAGGAAATTGTGAGTGATAGAGGAAAGCATTTCGATGGTAGAACTAGATTATAAGGTTGTATTTGTTTCTTTGGAGGCAATTGTGCACGTTGGCATTTATCGCATGCCTTACAATATCTATTTACATCTCTCCATAAAGTAGGCCACCATAACCCTGCCTGAAGGATTTTCCTTCCTGTTATTTCCTCTGCAAAATGTCCTCCTGCAAGGCCTGAATGAGCCTCTTTAAGAACCTCTGGGGCCTCTAAAGGATCCACACACCTTCGTAATACCCCATCGGACCCAGTTTATACAGCTTTCCTCCCACGAGAGAAAGTGTCGTGTCCTCACGACAAAGAGCTTCCTTTCATCGGGCGTCTTATAAGTAAGTGGTACTATTCCAGTGGCTAGATATTGTGTAATATGATCTAACCACCTTAATGGAACATCACACGAAATAAACTGGCATCAGGAAAGTCATCCATAGTACGAATCGGAAGTTCGCCTGTTTTAATACGACTTAAATGATCAGCCTGTTCGTGTTGCTTTCCAGGTTTATGAATTATTTCAAAATCATATTCCTGTAGAAGTAGGAACCACCTGGCTAACCTTCCTGTAAGTACATTTATTAAGTAAATATAATAAAGCTTATGATCCACAAAAAGTTTTACTTTATTAGCCAAAAGATAATGTCTAAATTTGTGGATGGCATATACCATGCCCAATGCTTCCTTTTCTGTAGTAGTGTAATTTACCTCTGCAGGTGTGAGCCTGCGACTAGCATAATAAATAGGACGATCCTTACCGTCCTCTTGCATTTGCGTAAGGACAGCTCCTATAGCAATATCAGAGGCATCAACTTGTACATGGAATTCCCGATCCCACTTGGGACTAACCAATATGGGGGCTTTAATAAGAGCCGTCCGAAGGTTATCAAATGCCTCTTGACACTCTAAAGTCCAAACATATGGCACATCAACCTTAAGCAAGTCGGTTAAAGGTTTGGCGAGTTTAGCATAATGCTTTATGAACCGCCTATGGTAGCCTATTTTGCCTAAAAACCTTCGTAACTCCTTTATATCCTGTGGTGGTTGTAGGCTAAGGATAACCTTAACCTTGTCCTGATCAACCAATATTCCTTCCTTACAAACCACATGTCCTAAAAGGACTCCTGATTTAACAAAAAAATTACATTTTTCTGGATTTAAAGCAACTGAATTTTGTCTGCATTTCTGGAAACATTTTTCCAAACACTGTAAATGTTCCTGTTTTGTACTATACACACTAAAGTCATCCATAAAGACTTTCATAAAATCTAAAAGGTATTCACGAAAGGTATCCGTTATAATTCTTTGAAACGTAAAGGGTGCATTACATAAGCCAAAAGGCATAACCCTATAGGCATAGGCACCCCACGGACTTATAAAAGCGTCTTATGTTGATCTGCTGGAGCTACCATCACCTGATTATATCCTGAAAAGCCATCCATAAAGGAATACATTTCATGGCCTGCGACATTATCCAGCATTTCCTCTGTGAAAGGAATAGGAAAGATATCCTTAGTTGTAACATCATTTAGCTTTTTATAATTGACACACACTCTTAGCTTCCCATTCTTTTTAGGGACGATCACGAGTGGTGACAACCATTGCGCTCCTTGTATAGGATATATAAAGCCAACCTTCAACAGTTTATCAATTCCTCTTTCACCAATTTAGCATAGTTAGGATTCATCCTGTATGCACTTTGTTTAGCCGGTTGGCATCCCGGCAATAATTGAATAGTGTGCATACATATCTCTGGTGGTATTCCTTTAAGATCCTGATAGGACCATGCAAATACATCCTTGTATTTGGCTAACAACATCAATCCTTTATCCCTAAAATCAGGATCCAATCCTTGAGCTATATTTAATATCTTAGGTTCCATTTCTGTACCTATATTAACTTGCTCTAAAGGATCGTTCGTGTAGATATATGTATATTCAGCAGGTTGTTCCTGCAAATTCATTTCATAAGGAACAGACTTATAAAATTTTTCCTGCAAGCCCAGATTGTTCTGTTCTGTTCCTTTTGAAAGATGCTTTTCTTTCCTTCAGAATAGCATATAAATCAATCTCTGCAAGAGCTTTTAGATCAGGATATGTTTTTAAAATTTGCTCTTCCTCCTGATCATCCAAGCCCCGCACCCAATCATACCCTTCCAATGCAACTGGCCGATCCTTCTGTGCTAAGTATCCCTTAGCAAGTATGAATATCGACCTTCAAGTCACCTTGTTCTATTGTCATTTTTCCTGAGCCCCAATCCTGCACCGCTTGGGCCACCTTAAGCCAAGGTCGTCCTAACAACATAGTATATGTTGCATCCTGTCCTTCCATTCGTAGGACAATTAAGGATATTTTGTATTTAAGTCCTTTAACGGATATAGTGACTGCTCTCACAATGCCAATGGCCTTACACTTCGTTGATCAGCCATTTTAAGGTTAAATGGAGCCGGTTGGATAGGTCCAAACCCATCTTTTACATTCTCCTTCCTCAATAAAATTCACACCTGAACCTCCATCTATTAATACTCTCTTTAACTTATTCCTTCCCACATATACTGTGATGCAAGGAACATGTCCATCATAATCACCTTCATACAGTACTTCCTTATCCATTTTACAAACTGTATATCCTTCACGTGAAGGTGATGTTTGCTGAACTAAACTTAATGCATTTAATATCTGGTTTCTTATAAGGAGCTACCTTTATCAACTGTCCAAGCGTAATCTTTATCTCCTGATTTATAGCTTGGTGATACATGGAGTCCATTGTTTTATCATGTAATGGTAATAATGAAAAACTTTGTTCACCTTTATCTATATCACCTTTATCTGTACCTTCTGATTCGTTATCAGTCTGACCTTTCTGGTCAGAATCCTGCTCCTGCTTGCTTACATTTTCCTGTAACAAGCTCTCCTTCTTGTTAGGAGTAGTAACTACCTCACCTTCTCCATAACAAGAGGATTCCTTCTTCTTCTCTTGAAGAGCTATAACTGCCCTTACCACGGGTGGATACTCGTTCTTTTCCTCCTCTATTTGAATAAGCCGTTTGTAGGCTGCACATTAGTCGTTTTGGTGGAAGTAGGAGGTTGTACCTTTCGCCTAGGACATTCCCTAGAAATATGTCCTGTTTCACCACATGTGTAACAAACCTGGGAAGGAAAATTCCTACCCTTGTGGTCCTTGTTTATCATTTCCTTGGTTTATAGGAATCATTTCTGCCTCTTTGACCTTATATGGTCTTTCCTCTCCTCTATATTGCCTATCATTTCTTTCAGGATAAGGTCTATCATTCTGCCACACCTTATATGGACCATTTCTTCCTGCATAATAATTTCCTCTCTAATTTCGTAAGGATTATCATTCCTTCGTCATAATATCCAGTATTCCTATTCTGATAAGGAACTTCATTCCTTCTGTCTACATATTGTTCCTGTTCTCATAAGGAATGACATTATCATTCCTATCATTCCCACGGTTCCTATTAGGTGGGAACCTTCTAGGAGGTGGACGTTCATCCATTCTCCTTTCTCTCTCTATACTAGCCACATTCTGATTTAGGAAATGTCTGCAGTTTCGGGCTACATGTCCTTCCTTTCCGCAGATTTGGCATGTAGGCAATTGCAGCCTACATTCCTCCACCGTATGGCCCGGATTGTTACATTTAGTACACCATACTTTTTCCTTTAACTCCTCTTTAACTGTCATTCCTTTTAAAGTTTTCATCATTTGAGCCAATGCTTTCTCATCTATAGGATATTTTCGAACTTTTACTACATCAGCTTCCTCTTCCTCTTCATCAGAGGATTCTTCCTTTCTTCCATATACTTTCAGCTTTCCTTCTGCAATCTTTTCTATCTGCCTTCTCTTCTTCTCATATATTTTTAATTGATTAATGAGATCCTCTCTATCCTTTTCATTGATAGTAAGTAGATCTCTATATGGTTTTAGCAACCCTTGCTTATACCATTGCAATAAGGCATCCATCTTCACATATGCCTTACACTTTTTCTCATGTTTCTTAAAACGGTGTGTATATTCATCTATCTTTTCTGTTTTGCCTTGAAGGATAGTCCTTAACTTCTCTAAATGTTCCTCCGGCAATTCCTCCTTTCTGAAATATTCCTTAAATGCATCAGTAACCTTCTGATAATTCTCTCTGACTTCCTTTTCTAAATCATAATACCAATCAGAGGCATTTCCTTTCAATGTATGTGGAAATATAAGCAGCCTTTCTGCATCCGTCACCTTATACAGTTTTACTACCTCTTCAAACTGTTGTAAGTGCCTTTTCGGATTTTCCTTCTTTCCTGCAGAGAATGTGGGATACATCACCGTACCCCCAAACATTCCCGGGAAAAGTGCCATATTTGTAATAACCCTTTGCTCTGGTGTATTTCCTCTTACACCTTCCTCCCTTCCTCTTCGGGAGTTCTCAGGAGATCCTTCTCCTTGCAATCTCGGTATATGAACAGGCACTCCTCCTCTCACTGTTTCCTCTAAACCAGCTGTTTGATACTGCCTCCAATTCTCTGGATCAGCCTCAGATTTCTGTATTGTTTCTGCAATATCCTCTACTATCTTCCAAGGATATTTTGACGTCTATTTTCGTCAGTTTCAGGTTGCTGTTGGGCAGCCACTCTATTGGCCTGCCTTTGGTTCCTCTGATCAGCTAAGGCTGATCAGGACGATGGTTCCTCCACGGTTCCATTCATTCCTTCTCCTTTACACATCTGGCTCTACACCTTCCGAGCCTTTTTCAGAATGAGAATTCTATCTTTTTAGCCTCTTTTCTCAATGAATGCTAACACTGCAATGGCGAAATCCCTCCGTGGTCGCCAATTGTTAAACAGGAAAAGGGCTCTCTGCCTCACCTTTTCCTATTTAACCTGTTTCCTTCACGCAGACAGGAAACCTTTCATACAACGTACAGGAAAGGCTACACCCTTTCCTTTCTCAACTCTCAATATATCTGTATATATATCAGACTTCTCCCAGTGCCACTATGACTGGTCTCCAAAGTCAAGGGCAAGAACGGATTTTGGCTATTGCCTTGTTAGATCCATTCATTGAGAGTAACATACACACACACAAGATTCTCTAATATGCACCTTTCATTACTAACATGAATACAAAAGACAAAGTGTAGAGAACCTTTATCTCCTGCTAAAACTTCAAATGGAGACCCTCCTTCCTTGCCCTAACTTCCCTTAACTACCTTCCTCTCGCCACGTCATCCTTTACCCTTTTCCTTTTCCTTTTCCTTACCTTTTCCTCTCGGTAAGGATTTTCCTCTTCCAAAGCCTTTCCTTCCCTTCCTACCCTTATTCTCTCTACAATAGGATGTCCTATGCTCCTAATATTTTACCTTTAACATCCATGTATCACCAAGCTATAAATCAAGAGATAAAGATTATGCTTGGACAGTTGATAAAGGTAGCTCCTTATATAAGAAATTAGATATTGAATGCATTAAGCTTAGTTCAGCAAACACCACCTTCGAGTGAAGGATACACAGTTTGTAAAATGGATAAGGAAGTACTGTATGAAGGTGATTATGATGGACAAGTTCCTTGAATCACAGTATATGTGGGAAGAAATAAGTTAAAACGAGTGTTAATAAATGGAGGTTCAGGTGTGAATTTTATTGAAGAAGGTGAATGTAAAAGGATGGGTTTAAGACCAATCCAACCTGCTCCATTTAACCTTAAAATGGCTGATCAACGAAGTGTAAGGCCACTAGACATAATGAGAGGAGTCACTATCACAGTAAAAGGATTCAAATATAGGATATCCTTGCTTGTCCTACAAAAAAAAAAAAGGATATTGTTTATACTATGTTCTTAGCCAGACTATAGATTAAGTCTGATAAGGTTATTCAGAATGGAAGAACAGGAAAGATGATGGTAGAAGAGGGAGAAGGAAAACCAGTGATCTGTAATCATACTAAAAGGTATGTTAAAAAGGAAATTTGACTAGAAGGATATGACTGGTTTAATGGGCTAGATGACCAGAAAGAGGTAGAAATCCTAAAATCATATCCTGATTTAAAGGTCTTAACATATATTGACCTTCACGTAGTGCTGAAAAGAAAGAAAACTATTCAGCAGAAGGAAAATGACAGACCTAGATTACATGAAAAGTTTTATAAGGCAATTATGTATAAGATTGATTTGCAGGAACAACCTTCAGAGTATACATATGTGTATACCACAAATCCTTTAAAGCAAGTGAATATAAACACAGAAAATAAGCCAAAGGAACAAGAAGGAAAGACTATTCAGGAACAGGAAGAGAAAGCAAATGCTGATCCTAAGGAACAAGATGCAGGAAAGCAAGTGCTGCAACTTAAGGTATCAACTTCCAACCAAGAACTTAGGAAAGTGAAGAACAACTTTTGGAAGTATAAAGGAGAGAATCCACAGTACCATGAAGATCAACATCTAAAGGAAGGAATAGGATAGTTGCCGTGAGGACACAGCAACGAATAAGGAGGGGGCAGTGTTAAAGGTAAAATATTAGGAGCATAGGACATCCTATTGTAGAGAGAATAAGGGTAGGAAGGTCTGTAGTAAGCATGGAAGGAAAGAAAGGTTGTGAAGGAGTAAAATCCTTACCGAGAGGAAAAGGTGCGTAAGGAAAAGGAAAGAAAGGCTATGAAGGAGGGAAATCCTTACCGAGAGGAAAAGGTGAGTAAGCAAGGAAGGAAAGGCTGTGAAGAAGGAAAATCCTTACCGAGAGGAAAAGGTGAGTAAGGAAAAGGAAAAGGAAATCTCGTAAAGGAAAAGGATGACGTGGCGAGAGGAAGGGTAGTTAAGGAGTAGTTAGGGCAAGGGAGAAGGGGTTTCCAGAAGGGTCTCCACAAGAAGTTCTAACAGGAGAGATCCAGCAGGGGATAGAGGTTCTCTACACTTTGTCTCTTGTATTCATGTTAGTAATGAAAGGTGCATATTATAAGATCTTGTATGTATGTATGTGTACTCTCAATGAATGGATCTAACAAGGCAATAGCCAAAATCCGTTCTTGCCCTTGACTTTGGAGACTAGTCATTGTGGCTTTGAGAGAAGGAGTTTTAATATATATATGTGTGGAGAGTTGAAGGAAAGAAAGTGTGTAGCCTTTCTTAAAGGCTAGGAGAAAGGAAACCGGTTAAACAGGAAAAGGTGGGATTTCTGGTTTTCCTGTTTAACAGCAAGTGAATATATGCACCAAGGATGAACCTAAGGAACATGAAAAAGAAGTATTCACCAGTAAGAAGAGAAAACAAATGGTGAACTTAAAGAATAAAATGAAAAAATTAAATGTTATAACTCCAAGTATCAACTTTCAACCAAGAACTCAATACATATAGGAACAACATTTAAAAGTATAAATAAGAGAATCCATAGTACCATGAAGATTAACATCCAAAGGAAGGAGCATGATAGTTGTCATAAGGTACATCAATAAATAAGGAGGGGACAATGTTAAAGATATAAAGTTAAAAGTATAGGACATTTTACTATGAAGAGAATAAAGGTAGAAAGATTCATAAATAATTTTGAAAAAAAGTTGTATATGAAGAAAATCTTTATCAAGAGGAAAAAAAATGAAAGTCTTGGAAGAAAAAGAATAACATGGCAAAAGAGAAAGGTAGTTAAGGTAAAAGAGGTTAGATAGTGAGGGCAAAGAAGAAGAAAGAGAGAAGTCTCCACATTTGTTCTCTTGTATTTATGTTAGAAAAGAAGATGCATATTATAAGATTTCTTATGTATAATCTATATGTACTTCTAATGGATGTGTTTAATAAGGCAATAGTCAAAATTCGTTCTTGCCCTTAACTTTGAAGATTAGTCATTATAACACTAGAAGGAAGTGATCTCATATATTAGAGCATGCATATGGAAAACATATACCTTTCATAACTGTTGTGTGAAGGTAACAATTGAATATGAAAAGATGGGTTTTTTTGTTCAACAATACCATACATAAAATATAATAATTATTTTCTTATAAAATAAAATTTTAGAATTCTTGAATTGTTTTCTATTGTATTTTAGGGAACACTTATATATATTGAATGTATTCATGTGATTTATATAACACTTGATATATATGGGGGGGGGGGGGGGATAAGAGAGAGAGTTGTAAATGTGAAAACTAGATCATCTTCAATTTTTCTCCATCAGTAAATTTATATATATATATATATATATATAATATCCATGTATATAAGTATATAATATAGTTTTATAAGAGTATATATCTAAATTTTCAATACTTTATTTTACAAATACAATGAAAACTATACGTATTTTATGAATGTTTTACAAAAGCCACATGTTCATAACTATATACAAGAATCTCGATAATTGATATCTTTTGGTAACTTATAAATTTTTGTGTCACCATGTTGTTCCACAATGACAAACTTTTAATTTATAAGTTATAGTAAGGAGATTAAATAAAAGTTATCAGAAGGAATAAAATAAAGGAAAGAAAGTGGATGTTATTGATGGCAACATATAAGATGCCTTGGGGTAGGCTGAACTTGTCTTGGGTCCATATAGCTAGATATGTTTGTTTCATGTGTGGTTGTAGGCCTTTGTGCTTGAAAATCTCAAATCGATGTGCATTGGTAAAACATGTTAACGTCATCTTGTGAACGTATACTATTGTGAAAGTAGAAGACTTCTTTTATGTATAATAGCTCCAAAAGCCAACTAGACATGCAAGTAACATGTGGAACTATGTGAGAAACATGTTTTGAAGATGTTGATAAAATTAATTCATCCCTCTAATAACTTTTAACTTATGATAACTTATAAATTTATGGGTCCACCTAGGTTATAAGTTATTAGAGGAATTATTGTAAGTGAAACTAGCTAGTATAGACGAGTACATACTTATGTTAATCTTGGTTTCATCTGAACAAGTATATAATAACAAATATCTATGGAAGATTTAATAAGTTTACATGCATACACACATACATATTGTGGGGGGCATGCTAAAAGGCGCGCTAAAGCTTGTGTGCTTTTGTACAATTTCATATAGATCCATACCACATGTGCGTCCTCAGCACTGAGAAGTGTTCTCATCCTAAAGCATTAAAAAAACATTTGGTTTTTTAGAAATAAATAAGAGAACACGTTCTTGGTGCCAAGGACGTGTTATTGTTATAAAAAACTGTATTTTTGTAGCATAACCCTAGAGTAGTCGTCCTTGATATCGAGGATGAGTTGCAGTGTGTTATTAGAGACATAGAACCACATAGACAACATATTAGCTATCATCAAACTAAGAATTTTGTAATAATAAGAATATAATCCTTCATTGAAATAAAAAAGTACCTTTTTTTAAAAAAAGAAAGAAACATTCATTTTCAACATTCAACTGTTGTGCAATAAAACATAATGTACCTCATACTCTAAGAGTCTTGGGCAGTGAATGAAAACGTCCTTATTTGTGTCCATTGCTAAGACCTTACACATGACTTAGTACATGTGTTTGTAGGGAATGTATCCATAATTGGGATAAGTGGTCAAAGAAATATACATGTCACAGTTGCATTTAGGAAACTGGGATATGGTGATTGTGCATCTCTTCTCCAATCCGTCCTCATGATATGCAAGATGAAACAAGTGCTCTAGAGGTGACACAAACCACATGCTTTAAATGAGAGGGCCCGAATGACATAGCATCATGGACTAACTTCCCTGCTTTCTTGGACGCCTTACAATGACTTTAGATTCGATGTCCTTCCCTACTTCTAGGTATATCTTAAGATAAAGGATCCATAGGGAAGGTCCTTGCATTTGGAACTTCTATGGGATCAATAACTAAGACTAACATCGGTAATGTAAATTGAAACCAGCATTGGTAAACGTTGTAATCTTTTCATTTGTTTTGACGACAACAAAAAATGGGTCTAGAACAACTTTGGGCACTTGAGACACGTTAACTGTAATAGTGTAGCGATGCAAGATATTTCATGTAAATGAATTTATCACTTGTTAATACTACTTTCAACTTATTAATATTTATTTGTTCATAGATGTGTTCTTCAAGAGGAAGTTAGTAATATGTTGTCTTTGGTACTGAGGACAATACATATAGTAAAAGATTGTTCATGTAAGCTTTATTGTCATCCTCGACATCGAGGATGCTATTTACCTAGGCAAGTCTGGACTATGTCGAGGATGCTATTTACCTAGGCAAGTCTGGACTAGTTGTGTAACTTTGTCCTTTGCATTGATTTTCATAGCACCAAAAAAAACCAGAAACATAAACATTGTGCACTCCCGAGGGACAAACTGGTAAATCACATTTCTTAATTGAATTAGGATTAATTCCGTGACACTTTGCTTTTCTTATATATTGACATATAGTCCAATCTTTATCATGTACAACATCCACATGCACAATATTGTTTTGGACATAGTCAGCATTGTCAAAATCAAGCCTGGAAGGTGTTACCACAAAATTTTTAGTCTTTGATCTCTTGGAAACTGTGCAATTTATATAATCTAACATGTATGAATCACCTCCACAGTAACTTGAGATAATAACAGAGATATAGAGATTCCATGTGTTATCATATATACATAATCATTTGAAAGAGAAAGAAAGAATTATATTTTAAAGTGCATGGAAGTGAAGCTTAAGCTGTGTAGTGAAGATCATCTTTAAACATATGGGCAAACAAAGAGAGTAAACCAAGTTTTGGAAGATATGTTGAGTTGCACTATTAACCAAAAAGAAGGCCAATGAGACAAATATATTTTATTACTTGAGTTTGCCTATAATAACAACCAGTACAATGGCGTTGGGAGTTTGTACCATGCTATGTTTGAACGACATCCCAAGATAGCTTTTGAGCTGGGGTTAACAAGTAAGAAGGCCTAGGGCAAGATGGATGAGGATAAAGATATGAGTGTTGAGCTTGAAAACATTTAAAGTTTATGTAAAAAGAACTTACAAGTAACTTAGAACCGAACTATTAAGTTTACTAATTTTTAAAGAGTTCTAGGTGCATAAAGTTTGAAAATTATGAGTACTATATCAAAAGACTATTTGAAGAGGACATGGAGTTGTTATTGCAGAAATAGAGAGCGGTGATGAAGTCATTGGCTTTCTTTCCAAAGGTTGCGCACATGATCATATGTTTTGGGGTAAGTCTACCTATAATATATACATTTTTGATCATTCTTAGCATTGACAAACTTTTCCATCCTCAGTGTTGAGGATGAAAATGTATGTCAATGTTAATGGCGTCAAGGATGTCTGAACAACTTATCCTCATCGCCGAGGATAGTGCTTGTTGATTAAAGAAGATTAGGATGATCTATAATCATATCTCTGCAACACGATTATAGAACAGAGGAGAGGGAGAAAGTGGAATGGGCTAGGAGGGAAGAAAAGGCTATTGTGGTAATGATAAATAAGATAAAGCAAGATGTGCAAAACCATAACAATGGGCAAGTACTTCATAATCGATGAGAAGCTCAATGGGATGAAATTCATATAAAAGGTGATACACTTTCAGTGGTCAAATGCATAAAACAAAAATTTAAGACTTGAAAAATGAACTACTTTAATGCGACTTCCACTGCAATAGGGGTCATGAGTTCAAAATGAAGGTCATGCAAACCATGTTTGACTTTTCCAGAAAGAACTTTGACAATACTGAAATCAAATACAATTTCAAACCATGGTTATATATCAAGAATTCATTTTCAAGTTGTTGAAGAAAGCCTAACATTTTATCATGCTTTAACTAGTGGAATGAATGATAAAATCACCGTTCAACTCAAAGAATTTCTATACACTACATCTCTTTTGGTACCCGTACATTCTAAAAGTCTTTAGTATATAAAAAAGGATAAGAGGGGATTCTTTCATTTCCACATATACTGAGCTACATGTAGAATGTTGCTGAGATAAGCATTAAGCTAAGCGTGCTTCTATTTACAATCTAATGTAATATTTTTTTTTTTTAAAGGTTTGGGAAATTTGACGAACATTGCTCGTCTCTCCCATCATTCATGCAATGGGTTGCTAGTTGTCGACAAAAGGTACAAATACATTTATCTTCAACAACAAATTGAAGCTGAGGTTCCCTATGTACATAACAGATAATGAGGTTGACGAGGTGGATCTTGATCTTGTTACTTAGGATAAGGTAAATTATATGTGGTAACCATGGTGAAGTGATCAAACCAATGATACACATTATCTATAGAATTTCAGCGAAATTTTTTTTTTCAATGGTATGCATGTGCCATCTAGTCTTAAAGGGAAGGTTATGAAGGGCAAATAGTGGCTACTTCAAGTTCTCACCATTCAGAAGATGATGATGCTGACCACCAGTGCATGGTACACATTGACAATGAGCTCCTTCTCTTTTCTACAATCAAATTTGATGAGAAGTCTGGTGTTATGAGACTATGTCTTGTGACATTGTAGTTCTAGGAGCATCCATTTTCAGGATTAAGACTTGACAATTTGGAACCCAATCTGATTACTTTGGCCATGCTATATGAATTTTACCTTGTCACCAAGGAAAGTACTCAACATGATGTATCGTCCTCGTTTAGTAATCATGTAAAAAGGATTTGAAAAGCGGTGTACTAACTCATATTTGGTGATTTCCTAACTAGTTTATTAAGAAGGCCAAACGGGGATCCTGAGTCATGAAACCTTGCTACAAACTTACTGACAATAAAAAAAGCATTATTTGCGGTGTGTGAAATGTACTTGGCTGAACTTGGGTATATTGTTATGATTTGTAGAAAAATTGATGAGGCTCAATGCTCAAAGTAAGTTTTGCATATTACAAGATATTTATTTGTTGAACTTTGACAAAATTGGTTGGGGATATGACACCGAGGTTAAGGTATGTTATTTTATTCATAGCACTTTTAGAATATGATGACCACATTATAGCCTACACCATCCTTAGTGCCAAGGATGGAGTGGAAGCCAAATTATGTCATTTTCCTTTTCCTTGAAAAGGCACTTTACATCTTCAGTGCCAAAGACAATTTAGACTATAAAGTGGGCATCATCTTTACCTAAAACTATGATGTTATTCCTCTTCAATGCTGGTTTGTCCATTTGAGCTTGGTGGTGTTAATATGGAGAGAAGTCAATGATATGAAACTAAATCCCTTATGGATAAACTGCATTACACTAAAGCAACAAATAGTTCTTACGTGTAAGCTTTCATAAATGATATTATAAAAAACACTCATCTGATTAATTTGATAGGAGATGAAGTGTAGAAAAATCAAGGGCTCTGATGAACTTCTTTATACTATAGTTAATAAAGTAAGAGAATTTTGTCATTAACATGTTCATGGATATAGGGGGTCTTGTGTCTTCAACCACAAGATTTGAAAGGACTGTTGTGGGTAATTATTCGGATAATAAGATGTTTTACTATGTCAAAGAGACAATGATGAATGTATTAGAAGGTGAGACTATATCATCCTAGAAAATAGAATTGAGCAATGGCAATGATGATGACTGAGCAACGAGAAAGACCAATTGAAAGAAGTATTGGACGATGAATCGGAATGGAAACATCCCCAACCCAAAAAAATAAAGAGAAACAACCCCTTCTATCAAACACAAGGAAACAACAATCCAACGTCTTAAATGAAGGCAATGTAGGTCCCCAAGATGGATAGAATACACCACATTTCAAGTAAAAGAGGAAAATGGTTGTGGAGAAAGAGTAGCCCAAAAAAGAAATCGGCAGCTACCAAGAATGCACAAGGAGAACATTTTGTTATGAGGAGAAGAAAGAAGAATCAAGAAGTTGTTTTGACTACATCCAACCCTATCAAGAGGATACCCGCTAAGAGTGTCGATGACGCTGCAATGAGTGAAAAGGGTGGTAAATGAAAAGGTAGACCTAAGAAAATAACAAAATAAAGTATTTCTTAAAACTAAATAAACAAAACATATGCATAATTCGCTAAATTTGTAACTCTAAAATGTCTTTGTAAGGCCCTATTCCACCCTTGGTGTTGAGGACGAATTATTATGAAAAATACCCTATTATAAGTATCTTAAATTCATTATTCCTTCTTCGGTGTTGAGGATGGAACAATTGTTTTTGGAATATACATTTCGGGCACATGATGTTATATGAATCATCTTCGATGCCCCACAATGTTGCATGAACCATCCTCGATACTGAGGATGAAGTAACTATTCTTTAATACTACAGTTTGAATACACATTGTTAGATG
Organism: Selaginella tamariscina; assembly: GCA_003024785.1. Classification (NCBI taxonomy): domain Eukaryota; kingdom Viridiplantae; phylum Streptophyta; class Lycopodiopsida; order Selaginellales; family Selaginellaceae; genus Selaginella; species Selaginella tamariscina. The sequence goes on from PUQB01000039.1 coordinate 337,986, forward strand.
AACCATTCTTGATACCAAAGATAGGATTTCACTTTAATAATGTTAATCAGTTAAATTGATGAATTATTAGTGTTTGGTACACAACCAGAAAGTTTCTTTACAATTAAGAAAGAATTTTTCTTTCATTCAAGAAGTGATTCCTTTTCTTTAGAAAAAACAAAAAAATATAATCATGTGATTTAGAAAAAACAAAAAATATATAATCATGTGAAGATTGTATCACTTTTTCAAAATTTTTTTACACCATAATATATATGTCCAAAACTTATTTTTAGTAATAAGTATGTCTTCAGCGTCAAGGACAACTAACTAAACTCCAAATATGAAGTTCTTTACAGACAATTGCAATTTTGTTTGTCGTTTCATAGCTTAGAACACCCATTTGTACTGAATTATATGGATGTTTGTACAGCATTGCACAGCACATCAATTAGACTGACTCATATTGTTGGTGCTCTTAATCTTCACACCTCACAAGTAGCAAGTAATTTTAAAAAGGTCCTGTTGTCTAGCTAAATAGTGGAAGAAAATGTGGAAAACTAAATATGTGAAAGGCAGCCCCTTATGTGAAACTCAAATACTTTGATGTGAAACCTGTGTGAAACTCCCACTTAAAAGATTTCAAGCATCTGGAACAGAATGATTCTAGACCCACCATTTTGAAAACTCTCTCTTTTAAGGAGCTTGATCGCACATACGCACTGATTCTCTCTCTCTCTCTATATATAGGGTGGGTGGTATATAATACAATAAGTTTATCTACAGATATATTCTGATATAAATTATTTTCTTAAAAGAGTATGAATGTGTGTGTGATAATCTCATAAATAAAAGAAAAAAAAAAAGAGATACTGCATTAAGTGCAATATATGATAAAATACGTTTTCTATATGTACATGAGGAAAGTGTTGTTTCTGTACACCATGAACGTAAAAACACGTAGCAGAAGTCCTCAGTATATCTTTTCAGTGGTTTATAAGTTGTGAAAAGACGTATATGTGTGTATTACATACATGTAATAACTATGTAATTAGAACATTAATGACAGTTTACTACTGCTCTTGCTCAGAGACAAGAAACTCATGTCTGGTTCATAATTTCTACAACCTTTACACTCAATGAAAGTTATACACTAACATATTATTATTAACAATTAATAAACAAAAGTAATTATTAAGTTAATAAGTAGCTTTTGTGTAAACAGTTAGAATATACGATTTATACTTTTTACTTTAATATTCTATTTCCCAAAAAATGTTTTGTATACATTAATGTAATGTATAGAAGGCTATTACGGCCAAGAGGATGAAACAACGGTTTGTTCATTTATTCATAAACAATTACAAAAGTTATTTATTTTATTATATTTATTTATTAAGACAAATAAAATGTTTATGATTTACTATCTTTTGGAGAAAATGTCTGAGGATGTCATTGCATTGCAGCTCTTCAGTGCCCCATAGATAAGTCGAATATATCAATGTACTTTCTCTCTCATTCACGTACACACACACACACACACACACACACACATATATATATATATATATATATATATATATATAAAGAGAGAGAGATGGATGCATACATGCACTCCTTGTATCGGAATGCGTTTGGGTCTTTGTTAACATTCTTTCACAAGGACATTTCACTTTCTTATTGTTATTCTATAAATATTATATATTATATATTATTTATTACACTTTTTGTACATAATCCATTTGAAATCACGAGCATATAATCGTGTAGATATACCTTTTGGGCCTTGTGAAAGAACGTTAAGAGAGACCGGAACGCGTTCAGGTACAAGTAAAGTCCTTCAAGGCTGTTAAAGGGTGGAAATGCATTCCATGGCATGACATGCTTATAAAGTTAAGCTTCTATTAAAATATTTTACTATGATACATATTAAAGACATAATGCGGGTATCAGTATATGATTGATCTCAACGTTTTATTCCATAAGTTTATAAATTAATTAATGCTCTTTTAAACTTCAATGTGTATTAGGTCGTCGGTTTCCATTCAGTGATTAAATCCGTAGTAGAAAAATGCTACAGAAATATTTAATTATTAATTTAATTACTAATTTATTAATTATTAATCTGTAGCATTTTTTTTATTACGGCATACATCACTGCTTCCATCACTGACATAAGTAGGCTAGAAAAACTTCAAAGGCCAATCCTGGTTAAACGAACAAACACGCCCGCAAGCCTTCAAGTTTTGAATATAATTGTACGGCATCTTAAAATCATATTTAATTTCTTTTTACAATAGAATCTAATGTAATTAAGTTTAGTAAGTTTAAAATACATGTTCGCACCTACGTTTAACATAACTTAAATTTAAGTATATACTTACAAAATTTATGTAAATTTATTTTGCACTTTCCTTTAAGAAAGTGTGCCAATTAACTTTTTTCTTAACATAAATTTGATGTTATGGGTATTATTCACACAAATACTTATGTATTTAACATAAATATAATACATTTGCACCAGCCACTCCCTGGAAAGCGATCCACACGAATTCTTGTATTGTTTTAGGTCGTCGAGATCGATGCCCCATGTCGAGTATTTAAAAATTTAAATTAAAATATATATTTTCTTCATTAATGTATGCATGTACTAGTGTGTGTGTATAAGAATGCTTAGATTTCAAAGTTTTAGCAGTCATATATACGTACTCTAATCTTAATTAAGCCTTAGAATTATATAACAAAGTGTATATATATATATATATATATAATTAATATACATTATGCACTATGGATTTAAAATTGTGTTAATAAATAATTTATATGGTATATTTAATTTTTTATTTTATAAAATTATATACAACATGGAATATTTAAGGGACATAATAAAATATTATTTCTATTTAATATAGGTAAAATGCATAAATTTAAAGGTAAGGGTGTTCTAATATAATTTTGGTATGTACACTGAATTATAAGTACATATGCAAAAGTAAAAATACATTAAAATAACTCTTAAATTTATGTTAAGGGTTGGTGCCCTAATACTGTATATTCGTTATTAACTTATAGTTTATTTAAATTGAGTACTAGGATCTAACTCAGAATGTGTGCATGCGCGTGTGTTGTCTAAGTACACATGCAGAATGTGTCGGAATAAAAGGAATATGAATAGACGGCAATGTATCATAGTATATAAGGGATAACTGGAATACGGATGAGTGTGTGTGACTCCACTTTTGAACATATCATGAATAATATACACTTTATATATATATATTATATATATATATGATGTATATTAACCTTACTTAATAAATATGTATCTGTGCACACCTATGGAGTTCAGAACTACACGAGAGAAACAAATTTACACCGATACCTTGAAATGTGCTGATACGTGTCTTTAATATACATACGTTCGTACACAGTGTGTGTCTCTGTATAACATATTTAAGTATCTATCTATGTATCTTATTTCGTATATATGTAGTTCAGAAATAATGCTCAAACACACATCGTGTTGTGCATGCGCTCACCTACATACCTGAGTGATATCATCTCTAGGGGCAGTCTGAGCTTCTTGTACCAATACTCCCCACCTACATGCACAAGCTAAAACATTGGATTCCCTAGGTAAACCTCTTAATTTATGTATTTTTAATTTATGTAAGATTTTATATGTCACAAAAGGAAAAAAGCAAGTGTATATTTTAATTAACTTCGTGTATATGTAAATGATAAGATCAAACAAGTAGTTTTATAATCTCAGACAAACTAAATTAATTTAATTAAATATAATGCACTGTACTATATATATAAGTAAATTATAAAAGGTTTATTACTTTATTTAATAAAATCTCTTTAAGATTTATTACTAATAAAATCCTAAAACTTTTAGGAGAGGTATCTCCTTATATACAAAGAGGCAATATCATATCTATGATGACATGGCAACACATGCCAGCTCAATATATACACTAATATATATTCTGTATAATCTTTGTACATTATATCAAATATAATGTACGTTTTATTTTGTATTGTGAATTTAACTGTAATGTTACATGTAAAGAGAGCACTAATTTAATAAAAATAGAGATGTCCAACCCAAAAGCATGCATACTCGACTGATAATATCCTCATGTATTATATATTATAATGTGTTGGCAATATTATTTAAACTTGTTAAACTACGTCCCATTACATAATACGATGAAGTGATATTAATTAGCAATGACAATGAAGGAATAAACTCACAAAATATACGCTGGTAACACGCCGGTTTACTGAAGCTGCCTTAAGATAAACCGCTCCAGCCTGACAAACACAAAGTCAGCACACACACGCGCGCACACACACACGACCTGTCAGCACATTCAATGTAGACCGTATTTGGTGAATTAAAGCTTCGCGCATTCGTGAACATTCTTCTCAAATCCGCTACAAACCTTTCCAGTGTTAAGTAGAGCTTGCTATCCACCCTCATGGATATCGTCTTTAGATCTGCAACCATACGAATATACGTATTTGTTACTTTGAATATAAGCATTAAACATGGAAATACGATACTTGTTTTCTATAATGCATCGAATGTGCATGTATGTACATATTCACAGCCACATTAGCTTGTAATTCAGCGAAGAACCACAATATATAGTAGTACTATACATGCTTACCAATAGGATCTTTGATAACATCGTAATAATCAGGGACTAGTTTACCATCTACCGGTTCTCTGAACGGCCAGGAATCGCCGTTCTTCATGACCAACTACAACAAAGTAAAAGACATGTACGTACATGTGAGTGTACACAACATATACATATAAGTACATACATATATACCTATGTACACACACACAGTGTATATCCGTATATTTTTCTTACCTTCAACAACGACCGCATGCGCTCATACAAGGCCCCCGTCTCAGTCGTTTCAACTGTTAAGTTTAACAACGTAGTATCACACAAGTCTGTCATTTATCTATACATACATTCATTGAATATATATGTATAGTATAATGTTATCACATATACCAAGAATATTGCGCGGAAGGTCGTGGACCGTGCCGTGGGGGCTAGCCTGCATATTGGGATTAATAAAGAGGATTTCTTGGTTAAGAAAAAAATGTTCACTTACAAAAGGATCACGCTTTCTCGATTGCCATCCAAAGACTGGTGACCACGACAGTGCTGGCCTAAGTACTTTCTTCATAACTACGTATATTCCTCCCTCTCCAAAAGGCACAGCGGGCACTCGTACCTTGCAATAAAGTAACTATTTATACATATATACACACTTGTATACATACACAAAGATACATATATACAGCCCACACATACACGAACCATGCTCCTCACACACGCACGCACGCACCACGCAAATGCTCCACATCATACACACTTGCACTTTCTGTAGAGAGAGCGTGTGTGTATACCATGACTTGGTCGTCGTTGAGGATTTCCAGAATTTGACATTCCCAGTAAGCTCCCTCCCAAAACCATTCAGCAAAGTCACCAACTTCCCATCGTCTATTTATTACTAGTGTTGGTTCTTGAGCAGACTGACTGCCAGAAAGAATAACATTACACAAACTCTCTCTCTCTCTCTCTCTCTCTATATATATATATATATATATATATAAAGAGAGTACAAATCACTATACATTAATTTTGTACCTATAGCTCATCTGTGGGGAGAGAGAGATCTATACTATGTTTGTTTATTACCCAGTGAGATCATCAACAATTTTCGGGTACTTGGGTCGCAGCATCAATCGTTTCCTTGGTATGTTCCCAGGCTCATAAGCCTTATGCCATATTGCTATAAACTAATTATTAGTCGACTTACGTAGCAAATTAGTTGTTTGTGCAATAAACTCACTGTTAAAGAAATCGAGATACTGGCAAAGACATTGAGACTCCTCTTTTTTAAGCCTGATTTCATATATCTGGAAACATATTTAAAGGTTATGCCCAGCAACTTGTGTTAGCATTCTGAGAACTATAACCCACATCAAATAGACCCAGAAGTATGGACGTGCTGTGTGCATGGATGTTTTCACAATACAAATAGATACTCCAAGTACGTATTCACATAACTATAGCCAAACCATATATGTACGTCTGTATCTGTAAGTGTGTGAGTAGCATCAAAATATAGAACAGCCAAACACTAAACACACTAAAAATCGTTTGTGCCTGTGTTGCTGAAAAATACATATTCACGAAACTATCATCTATACATGCGCATCTGTACATGTGTGTTGTGAACAGACATACATTCTTCGTGTGTGTCTGTGTGCGAAAATAGAGCATATAATAAACCCAAAACTAAATACACCGTACATATACTCTGTGTGTTATTACATATAGGATATGGCAGTATCAATAAGCATTTCATCGTATACACATGCACGTAGATTGTGTGCATATGGATAATGAACTCACAATACAGCGAAACCAGGCACCACGGTAGCCAGGCACAAAAGATCTAATTTCCGTTTCTTCACCAACCTTAAATGGGACTGTTTCCAGCTCTGAAAACAGGGAAATGAGAGAGATAAGGGGGATGCAAGAGTACCTGATGAATCTGAGCAGGAATCGTCCTTCCTCAGGCGCCCCATGAACCCTAAGCCCTAAAAAATCAGCATTTTCTAGTTTTAGGTCGTTTCCGTACTTTGTTTTAAGATATCGTCCGTACTTCGTTATAATCATTGACATGAACACATGTGCTAAGAAAACTAAATGCTGCTAACTTGTTGCAATTTGATGAAATTATACTTTATAACAAATATATAAATTAAATATTGCCACGTCAATTTTTAAAATTGAAGGTATCATCGTAAATCTAGCATACCTCGCTTAGTGTATATCGGTTAAATTTGATAGTTTTACGGGTGAACACACATCGACCTGCATATTTTATATATTTCGAGGAAAATTATTAATGTTATATAAATATGCCAATTATCTTTTACCTCATTACATCTCAAACTGTTAAATGTGAAGATATATATGAGCAGATCCAACCTGTGATACATAATACAATCTTATATACACAAATATACAGAGTAAAAAGATAATATATTAGAACGGAGCCACTTACTTTGGGACGACTTCTAATACAATGTTCAGATTGCGATGCCACAAAGCAACTTCACTGAGGTTTAAACTAAACACAAAGGATAAAGCTTAACTAAATCGTATTTAAATAATAAAAATCACCTGATTAGGAGCTTTAATACCCTTAAGCACCTAATAAAAACAAGCAAATAAATTAGTGTATTGTCTACATACACATGGTAACAGTGGGGTAGACGTTCTCTGTACACACACATTCATATAACAGAAAATTTCCCTTTTGAACTTAACAGCATAAAATAAATAAGCATGTCATGTAAATTTAATAGACGTTCACCTGGATTAAGACGCAGGCTTAGCAGCTAAGCCCGTCTCAACACGCCTAATCTCGAAGATTAGCATCCTCCACATCTTGAGCACAAACATCTCTGCTTCATCGTCCAGGATGGTCTTCAGCTTGTCCAGCATTTCTTCGGCGCTTACATGCTTGCATGTGTGGCTTACTATGAAGTCCACGAACGACCTTTCTTCTTCTCCTAGGAAGTCTATTATCTTCTTCGATATCCAAGGTCTTAATCTCTCGTGGAGTTTATGCTAATATAGCAAAGTACAATTGTCAATCAGTCTATCATACTTGTGTGTCTCTGTGTGTGTGTGTGTGAGAGAGAGAGAGAGAGAAAGAGTAGACATTATATGAGTATCTGTATGTATATACACTGATTATACTCATAATATGTATAGATATACACTTTCATAATCCAAATATTATCTGACGTGATATGAACTGTACATAATTCAGTGACAGTACAGTCATATATATGTGCTAGATATGTTATATACACAAAACTTCACATATAAACAATAAGTTGCAAAAACATCATAAAATAATGCTGATAGTTAATTCTGAATTAATGAATTCCCAAGCACATTACATAAATGTGAGAACATCTCATACTGATAAAAACGTAAATAATCGGTATAGATGCTTGAGAAATTCATAATGGAAGACACAGATACATGTGGCATATATATGTATATACATACCTTGTCATAAATCGACCAATCTATGGGATATTTAAACAAGGCTTCTCTCGTTGTCGGGATGCTATCGATCAACTGCTTGGGATCCAGAAACTTCTTTGATTTCACGGCTTGCATCTCCTCCGCTGTGTAATCTATAGGGACCAGCTCCCTCTTACGATCCTGAGATAAACAAGAACAACTTAGACCGCTTGCAAACAAGTATTATTATATATATAATATATTCACACATAATTACATATAATCGTCATTAGCAGCTCTTACCTTTGGAAGTTCTTCTTCGTCCTCCTGGTTAAAAACTGCCAGTACCGTTGCACGTTTTCCGGTCCCGGTTAATCCAAAACCGAGTTTCTTTGGAACCGCCGGTTTCGTTTCCGGACTCTTGTTAGCCCCCGTCATAGAATCGCCATTTGCAGCCGGAGTAGCTTCCGCTGCAAAGTAGGATAGTAATATAGCACTGATATATTGTGCATATGGAGAGAGGAGAGAGAGAGAGCACGTAAAGATCCATGTATGTGTAAGGCAATTAGTATTAACCAGTGTACATTTATAAACCCTCGCATGCTCTGCAAAGGATTCTTGCAACAATTAACATGCATCAGCCGTTGCACGAACATACAAAATACACCGTTTGAAAGACAACTTCTCTTATATGTTGTATGCATATATGCATACACATACAATATACAGATAGATAGGTATCGCTACGCATGTTTGTGGCATAGAGCATGTATATGCAAATACTGCCTAGCTAGCAGAAATTGATCATCATGAAGCCTATACACACATACAAAATATCTACGCAGTTCCATACGCACTCCAAAGCCTATATACGTATGGATCGTTCTTTACAAAGTAAACATATACGTATATAACAAATATATGTACCTATGGAAGCGTAATACAATCGACTACTATACATATATAGACATACGCATACATGAATACATCAGAATATGCATCTCTATGTAACTGAGCGACTTGACATGTTTCTGCGGCTCTGTTATGCACACGTAATACATGTATTACGAGCTTACCTTCGGACTCCGGCTCCATCTTAACCTTGAAGTCTTCCAACTTGACAGTAGCAGCTTGAGGATACTGCGATTCGTCAGTCTCCATTTTCACAGTAACACCAGGTTCAGCTTTCACATTAATAGCGGGTTCCACTTTGAGACTAGCACGTCGTTCTTCTTCAAGTTGCTCAATCTCTATTTTTCGCCTCTTCGCCTCTCTAAATTCCTCTTCCTCTCTCTGTGCATCCAATAAATCATCCTCCCTCTCCCTTTGCCGTCTCCTGCGCCGTTCGCGCTCAAATCGGTCACGCTCCTGTTTGACAGTAGATTGAATACGTGTTCTTGTATGTATGTGTGTGTGTGTGTGTCTGTCTCTGTCTTCTCTCTCTCTCTCTCTCTCTCTATATATATATATATATAAAGTTACATGAGATAAAATACATAAACACATAAATGAACCTACCATATGTACATCATGCATCATTTAAAACGACTGGAGTAAAATGATACAGCTTCACAACTAGTATACGATTATTTAGTATACATGAATTACCATACCCACGAACACACATTAATACATACACACGCATCGATTGTATTTCGTACCTCCGGTCTAAGTCGTCTCTTCTTTGTTTCGTCCTCTATGTCCTCCTCTTGGTCCTTGACCTCCTTCCTCCGTTCACGTTCCCGTTCTTTTTCCCGCTCCTTATCATGCAACCGCTGCCTATATATGAAATTTAAACATACGTGACATATATACCTACATAAGTACATGCATGTACCGACATACATATAGTGTATATACAAACCTTTCTTTTTCCTTCTCACGTGCTTCCCAGTCGGATACAAGCTCCTCATAAATACGCTCTGCGTCCCGGTTCTTGTGCTTTTGGTCTTTCCCACCACGCCGACCATTGTTGTTCCTGTGAAATTCCCGATGTTCATATCTCTCCATATATCCATCGTTCTCTCTGTGATCCCCTCTATCTCTCCTCGAGGAGCTTGTTTCCATCCTTTCCATGCTGCCTTCGTGCTCATTTCTACCGTTTGTCCCTCTAAAACATGAATTCAGTACGTGTATATGTACACAAAAATATATATATTTATCATAAAATAACTTACCATCCCTTGAGCGGACTGATGGCTCACGAGTTGATGGAGAGCGGCTCTCCAGAATAAGTGGCCGGAAAATCGGCCTGCATTTCACTCTACAATCACAAGGGAAATCAAAGAGAACTCTAGATACGCATAGACATATTATGTCTACGGTAAACATCTAAAAACATTGTGTGAAGATAGACACTTCTACATGCTGAAATAAGCACCTTTCTTCTAAGAGGTTCTTTAGACGTGCCATGGCCTCCTCGTCCCCCTTCTTGTCTGCCTCAGAGACCATACCAAAAGACTTCTCATCTTTGATATTGTCCTTGTTTAAGGGCTGCTCCGAAGGATCTTCAACCCCAGGTGCAGTCTCGGTGTCTTCTTGCTTCATAACTTCTTCTAGTATCTTCTCGTTCTCTTTACGAGCTACATACCTCTCCAGAGACTCTCTAGTCTCTTTATTTACATTAACCTGAACACAAATTATTATTAGACATTTAATCCTACAGTTGGTATGAAAATATCATTCATGGAGACTTATACATGTATAGTTTATATTTACCAATAGCTCTTGACCATCGAGGTTGAACTGTTTAACAGCCGCAAAGCGCGAAGAATTCCTTCTGGGGTTTCAAATTCACAAAAACCGAAACCTTTGGGAGCATTCGTGTCCTGTGCTCTTTTCCAGCTTTTGACAGGTCCACACAGCTTTGAAGAATACAATACTCGTCAGAAACAGCACATATATAAATCAGTGTCTGTATGTTATGTCCGTCTTTTAGAGAGACAATTTCGAAACAATGATAGAATGTAATGCTTATTGAATCATAAAATTATAATGTTCACATTACATTATATAGTAATTGAACTTTGAATACGGTGAGAGAGCATTGATTATCAAACGATTTTCAAATATAGAGCTAGTAAGAAAACATATATAATCTCATACAAAATACATATATAATTTTATATATATGCAAATCCATACAAACAGTATATAGTATATTACAAACACATACCTGAAGAACATTCTTTAAGAACGTATCTTCGACCGTGGGAGCGATTTTACCAACGTAAACTTTATAAGTCGGCTTCTCAAAGGTCATAGCAGCGTAGAACTCGATACCTGGCTGAGGGACAGTCTGAGGCCGCACAGCAACCATGGGCCTAGGCGGGTTCTGCATCACAGTATGCCGAGGTGCATACATCTGAAACGGGGAGCTACTGCATACCTGGGAGCAGAACCAGGAACTGAACAATCCAATGTTAGAAAATCTGAACCAAGAGTATAAATGCAAAAAATGCAGTAACATCTAAGTACCCAATGAGCTAAAGAGATTATATATAAGCATACCACATACGATTAACAATATTTTTTCACCGGGGCGCTGTGTCCGTGACCACCAACACTGTAGGAGAAACACATCCTGTCAAGAGATTTGCACACGCACACATACCATATGCAGAGCCTATGCAGAGAGAGCCTAATCTATACATTGAGAAATTGAATACCTTGTTGAGGCGGCTGCATGAATCCTGCCATTGTCGGAGCCGGCGCGGGCTGTAGGAATCCAGGCATTGCGGGATGCGTTGGAGCCGATGAAATCGGACGAATCGGCGGATTCGGCAGCATGCCGCCTGCGGCTGCTGGAAGTGCCTGCGTCTGCGGTTGGGGAGATGTCGCCATGGCAGATCGATCGAGCGCTTGCCTCAGACACGCATCCCCTACCAAGAACCCTAAAACTGTTGAAACCCTAAAGGGGGAAGATGTATAAATCCTGTTTGACACGGACAGGTTCGAACTTGAGACCTTTTAATTTTAATCTAGAAAATAAATATTCAGATAAAAACAAATATTTACCCTTGTTATGTTTGAAAATGTTAATTTTACAAATGTTACACATAATGTCAAACGTAAAAGGAGTGTATCTTTTGGATTTTTAAATTTATTATATAGCTTAATATTAAATATTCTTTAAATACATTAATTATATATATAATATTAATAATGTATTAAATTATATTAATTATAAATTAAAGTAGTTTAATCTTAATTTTAAAATTGATAAGGTTTCAATCTAACATTAATGATTTAAATATTAAAACAAAAAGTATATTAGAATTTTTAAATTTAAATTTAAATTGATAATAATGTTATCATAGTGAATTTATTACTTTTGTTAGACTTTGAAAAAAAAATGAAAATCTTTTTTATAAAAGAAGAAACGAAAAAACAACAACGTACAAGTTATAAAGAAATTTTTATATATTTAAAAGATTAAGTTGAAATGACTGTTAAACCATAATGAAATTAAAATTTTACTTGATTCCATAAATCATAATTAGATTTTAAAATATATTACAACATTTTAAAAATAAAATATATCATAACCAAGAATATCTTAATTGAAAATATTTGAAAATCGTAAGCGCTATTGTTTTTAATTTTTATATTTCTTCTTTCATATTACTTTTTATTTTTCTTATAAATTCTCTTTAATGATATTATATTTATAAAACATCAAGACATTTAAATTATAAAATGTACAGATTCATTAAAACTATATAAATATTTATTTATGATCTTATTAAAGATTATCTTAAACAACTCAAAATTAAACTTAGGATTTTATTAATTAACTATATATATATATATATAATATATATATAAAAGGTTTAGAATAATTATTTGTCACTGGATTATCAAATATATTCATGTATGTTTATATATATACATTTAACACCTTCATTTAAAAAATAAAAGATAATTTGTATATATTGGAGAATAATATATTATTTTTTTTAGTTGTAAATTTATAGCAAGGGTGTTAAAATATTGTAACTTGTACCAAACTTATAAATTCATATTTGATAATGGAGCTAAAAGAGATTTTATTAATGAGAAAAGAACTTATATTTAATTATGTTAATGTTTTGATTTTTATTTAGACATTTCATGTATCTTATATAGTAATGATGTGTATACGGATCGAACTCGGAACGTGGGTCGTTGGGGGCCGTACGCGCTAGTGGCCACGTACGAAAATGGCCCACGGGTGCTTTGTTGTCTTCTCCCGCTTTGCTTTCTTTGTGCATTGAGTGCGTGTGTGGTGGCGCGTGAGGGTTTCATACTTGTGGGCGCCATTCAACGCGGCTTACTGTGTTCTTGCCGGGGAGCGCTTTGAGATCCGCAATCTCGATCTGCAATTCAGGTATTCGATCTCTGTAGGGCTCTCTCTATCCAGAAATTGATCGATCTGCTCATCAGGTGCCGCCGAACCTTCATTTGATCTCCATCCAGATCTTAGGGCTCTTCGATCGATCTGTTCCTCAGCTGTTCGCAATGGTATGTTATCCAAATCGACGTTATTTTCTCCCTAATATAGATCTCATCTATATTGATTCCGTAGCAAAAGTCCTGCTTGTTTTTGGCAAGAAATTCTTGTTTCTGATAAGAAAAATCCCTCAAAATTCCACACAAATAGAGGTGATTAGCTATGAATTATTTAATTTGACATGATATTTGTATCACACATGAAACTTCTCTCTCTGAAGAGTTCATGTCTTTCAACCATCTTCATAACAACTTACAACTAGTATATATACTTCTTAAAGTTTGGTTTTTGTTTCTACTTATTGATATCCGAAACTAACTCCTGCCTTAGAACTTTAATGCTGATGCAAACATTATTTGTTTAATTATATGACATGTTCGGTTTTTGTCTTCATTTGAAAGTTTGAGAAATACGCTATATTACAATATAAATCATGTTAGTCATGCTAGAATTGTTTTAATGAGTAACTAAACAGGCAAATGCGGCATCTGGAATTGCGGTGAATGACGAGTGCAAGCTTAAGTTCATGGAGCTTAAGCGGAAGAAAACGCATCGCTATGTGATATTCAAAATCGATGAGAAGGCTCAGGTATAGGCTTTATAGTCATATATACGCATGAACTGGATCTTTATATGTCATATACAGTAATCCCTTTAATAACTTATCCCTCCGATGACTTATAACCTCTTATAACTTATAAAATTCAGATCCACTAAAGTCTTTATTTACAACTGAGTTAATGCCCTCTGGTAAGTTATGAAATTTCATATCCACCTAGGTTATAAGTTATCAAGAGGGATTACTGTATATGTAAATAATTGTTTGTGCTTTTGTTAGATGTTGGTTTGTATGTCTGTGTGGTGAATATATACGTATACATACACATACTGGTAGATAGAGACATGTGTTGACACATCTATGTAGGAAGTGGTGGTGGAGAAGGTGGGCGGTCCTGATGGGAGCTACGAGGAGTTCACCTCTTCACTTCCAGAGAATGACTGCAGATACGCTGTATACGACTTTGACTTTGTCACCAATGACAACTGCCCCAAGAGCAAAATCTTCTTTATTGCCTGGTACTTATAGCAATTCCTTCAGTATATCCTTCAAATCATGTCTGCATTTAGAATGAAAGATCATATACACTGTTGTTTATGAAGTATACAGCACGTGCACCATATTAATCTCCTTTCTCTCTCTCGACACACATACACGCACGCGCACTGATGGAGTGTGTATACAGGTCGCCTGATACTTCACGAGTGAAGGCAAAGATGATATATGCGAGCTCGAAGGACAGATTCCGGAGGGAGCTGGACGGGGTGCACCTGGAGCTACAAGCAACAGACCCCACCGAGGTGGACTATGATATTGTCATGGAGAAGGCCCAGAGCGCTGCTGGACGCTGAATTGATTATGGAGCACGGTATAGCACACGAATTTGGTATGCTGAAAAAAAAAAAAAATTAAGGCAGGTTTGCCAATGGTGGTTGGTTTATTATTTTCCCTTTAAAACGTCGAGTTTGTTTTTGTACATGGTTTTAGTTTCATCTGTTTAATTTATTATTGACAAATGGTCTATTTATTTTTCTAACATCTAGAATTATTTTAAACATGAATGAAAGTTCTTTAATTGTAATGTTATTATAATGTATTGTTATCTTTAAAGTCTATTAAATATGCCAGAAATATATTAGGATATATATATATATATATAAATTTTATAAACTAGTAAATTATTAAAGCATTATGAGAATGAAATATGACAAATGATTCATATATGTATGCCTAAATATGTATTTAATCCTTTTATAGTAAATTCTAAGAAATATTTATGTGTATATGTTTTTACAATAATGATTACTTTTATGTATTTATACTCATATAATATAGTTTCTTTACAACACTGTATTATTAAACATAATCTTTGTATATTCTTTTATACATACTTGTTTTTATTTACATTTTCTTCATGTATTTTTGTTTGTTCTAATTTATTAAATATTATGCAAAACCACGTATTAAAATATAGTAATTTCTTTTAAATCAATGGTTCAAATTTAAATGTAACACAGGAAAATAATATACTTGGAGAATCTACATTGGAGAATTTTTTTTGAAGTTTTGATATTTCAAAATATAAATTAGAATATTAAGGTTTCATTTATAAGAATTAAAATGTATAAATAAATAAATCACATATATATGATTGTGCTGCTTTCAAGAAGAAGTTAAATTCCTTGTATGTATGCAAATTTAAAAATACGAGTATTTAATATCTATAATTAATTTGAAATTCATATCTTAATTTACTATTTTTTATAGTTATCCATTACTTTACTTCTTAATTGCTTATTGCAAATATTATGTACTATTAAATAATGATGTTTATAATTTCCTTCCATACGACCTGAATACTGTATATGTTTATATATGAATGTTTTTTTTTGTATAAGCGTGAGTTCATGTTCAAGAAACATAGTTTTCAAGAGAATATAAATATGAATTAATATATATATTTATATATATTTTTTAATTACACATAATCAGCTAGCAGACTGGTAGCCTGAGTTTTTCACACTCTTATAGAAGATAGAACTAACCATATTTCGTTTTTGCTTATTTATATACACATTGTGCAATTATACACACACAAACACACTCAAAGAAGAAGAACTTCAGTTTGTTATTGATAAGAAATTTGTATATATCTTACATATTCGCACACACACACGCGCGCGCGTATTAGGTATACACTTTAGCTGAAAAACTGAGTACCTTTGTAAGAAGTATATCAAATTTGTACTATAGAAGTGTGCTTCTAATAACTAAATGTATATTGAGTTTTATATATCAATAAAATTATATATCCTAATATTTTTATATATTCTATTATATTTTGGGAATATTTATAAAACAAATTAAAATTTCACACTTCTAGTGTGACACAATTAAGTAGTAAATCTATGATATATTAATAAATTAAGATAAAGAACTATAAATAGCGCATACTTAGGGACACATGCCTTGTATAGAAAAGTAATTAAACATTATTCTGTTAAAATGTGTGTTTATAATACATAAGATTAAATAATAATATTAATTATAATAAAGTAGAATATTACTTTTATAAGTGTCACACAACTTGTGAAGAGTACATATGTATAATTCTATATGCTTACACATCTATAATGGAATTAAAATTGTAAATAAATTAATATACATATTTCATAAATTATTTTAAAATTCACAAAAAATAATTTGGTTTCTCAAGAATAATTAAGAACAAACAAAAATAAAAACCAGATAAACTCAGTCCTCTATTATTTATGTTGTAATAAAACGATTGCATAATAATTAATAGTTTTCTTAATTAAAAAATCCATGAAAATTTATGTGCCATTAAATTTATTGGGCGCCCTTATTTTTTATTCAAGAAAAACCAACTAATCGACGAACTTGAAGTCATCGTTGGATTGCTTTAATAATGTCACAGCATTACTTATTTTCAGGTGCGAAATCTGTACTTTAGATGTATAATTTTATGTAAAACCCTAAAAATTATACATTTAAAATGCAGATTTTGCACCCCAGAATAGGCAGATATTGTGTTTTGCTGTTGTAGTAGTATCTTCCTATCTCGTTATAGGGTATCCATTTATGTGAATTATAAAAATTCATTATAAAAGAAAAAAAACAATGTCTAATTATTAATTTACTTATTAATATGCTTAAATTTACTAAGAATATGTTAGAATATATTAAATCTGTTCAAATTTAATAAACTCATGGTGTTAGGATATTAGAAAAAGAATAATTTGGGAAATAATATACTTAAAAGAATCTAATTCAACTTTTTTAGTTTAAATAAATTAAACACAAGCTTCATGTTTTATATTTTTATTTTAAATATTAAATTCTATGTATAGTGATACACGCCCACCATCGGTAGGTTTAATTATTATGATAAATTTATTTTAATAATAAACCCTTAATTTAGTTGTTATTTTTAATTTGGTGAGTTTATTTTTAAGATGGTTTCTTAATCCATTTGTTATCCTTAATTTAAGTTATGATTCTTAACGTAATTATTGATGAGTTTATTCTTATATCTGCAACCTAATTGTTATCCTTAATTTAATGAATTTAATTCTAATTCTTAATTAATTGTTAACCTTGACTTGGTGAATTTATTCTTAAGTTGCCTTCTAAATTTATTCATATATGTATTTAACTTTAATGACCCTTAACCTTGTTGTTATGCTTAACCTAATGACTTTATTTTTAAGTTGGATTCTTAATTTAATTGTTATCTTTAACTTAATGAGTTTACCCTTAACCCAATCATTGTCTTTAACATGGTGAGTTTATCTTTAATCACCTATGTCATGTATGTCATGCACAATCATGCATAATCCATATTTGATTTAATGGCCTCATATGTTACATGAGTTATAAATGTTAATGACACGTTTAAGATTCAGGATGACTATTAAATAGGATTTAGGATGAACCCTTAACTCAATTATTATTCTTAATTTAGTGAATTTATCCTTAAATTGAATCTCTAATCCAATTTATCTTTAAGCTCTTAAGTTTACTCATGCTTAAGTTTAACTATTTAATGACTCTTTAAGTTGGGCTTAACTATTTAATGACCCTTAATTGAGTTGTTTATTTTTAATTTGGTGAGTTTATTCATAAGTTATCCTTTGGGTTTACCCACTTATATTCGATGATCCTTAACTTGATAAGTATGTCCCTAAACTAACTCATTTGTTATCTTTAACCTAGTGAGTTTACTCTTAACTCAATTATTAATTTAACTTAATGAGTTAATTCCTAAATATGTTATGTATGTCATGCACGATCCATGCTTAATCCAGTGGCCCAATAGTGCCACGTGGGTCATTGGAGAGGATTTAGGATAGTCATGAAGTGTTGATAACAAACATTTAGAATTTAGGATGGAGGTGTTCATGACAAACACACATATACTAAATAAACTTAGATATTACTAGTACTCATACCCATTGTTGGTGGACTTAATTATTTAATAATAATTTATTAATTAATAAATTTTTAACTGAATTATTATCCTTAACTCGATGAGTTTATTTTTAAGAACCTAATTGTTATCTTATCCTTAGTTTATCCTTAAGCTCTTAGGTTTACCTTAACTGTTTAATGACCCTTAACCTAGTTGTTATACTTAATTTGATAAGTTTATTCTTAAGTTGAACCCTTAACTTAATTATTATTCTTAATCTGATGAATTTATTCTTAAGTTAGACCCTTAACCTCTTAAGCTCTTATGTTTGGACTTAACTATTTAATGACCTTTAACTGAGTTGTTATCATTAACCTAACCCTTAACTTCTTAAATTTACCCATGCTTCGGCTTAACTATTTAATGACCCCTAACTGTCATAGTTTTTACTATGACTCGACCCTTTACTTTGGACGTTGACTGTTGTTACTGTACTATGTTGACGGACCTTAGATGTAGTGAGAAACAGCCCCGCTTAGTGCACTTAGGTGTTTAGGGGTAGTCCGGCCGGCTATCTTTAGATGTTGCGAGAAACTCTAAGTGAAGGTAGCACTTACCACCCCTAAGGTTGACCTAACCCTAGGGTTGCCCTAACCCACGCCCTAAAACCCCCACCCCCTTGGTTAGGGTTTAGGGGTAGGGATTAGTGTGCAAACTCATCTCATTAACTAAGGGGCTGGCATTTAGTGCCAGCCCACTTACACATACAGGAAAAGAGGGGGGGGGCTCCGTCACATAAATAAGGTAGAGTATATGTAGGAGAGCTCCTGGTTTCATGACCGAGTTCGTTGCTCTTCTGTCGGTGCAAGCTTTTTGTGTCGTTAAGGTACAACCCTCTGTTGTGCCGCCCTAACTTTCAGATGATAGGGGTACGTCCCACCTTCGGGTTAGCTTACCCTTAACGTTGACGAATCCATGCCTAGGAGGTTTTGTCGGGATGCACGTTCCAAGAGGCAGAGGTTGTGACTTGTCTCCAGCCTCCTCCTCCACGTCAAGCTAGGTGTATCACTCATGGCCAAGCAAGGCACATCCGTGTCCTTAACCGACTGTGGGTGTGGGATCTTGTTTGACAAGTTCACATTACCAGATCCTGAGGGTTCACTAAGGGTTCTAGAGTTGGCATTTAGGGGCCACGTTTGTGGCACTTGGTGCAACTCTCGAATCTAAAGGGCTATGGCATGATAGCCCACATCGTGGAAGGCAGTGTCACATGGAGATGTGACACTGGGCTAGACGTCACACGATACAACGCCCGAGGCACGCCCTTTGGGGTTGTGTCATGGGTTTGTCGCAAGGGGTTGGATACTCTAGTAAACATACATGCTTGTGTTTGCACTAGGGTGCTAAACCTTGAGCATTCGCTCAAGGGAGGTTAGGTCTCGTAACTAGGTGTGCTTTGGCACACTTGGCTAGGGGGTGTTCTCCTTAGGATCTAAGGGTTGAACAACCTAAGCTCATTAGCAAAAGCCCTATCATGAGACTCGCAAGGTCATGTATTAGGGTTATCCAAACCTAGCCTTAGGGAGTTTGCTTAGCAGAACACTCGTGTCCACCTACCGCACACTCGTGTCCTCACTAAGTACTAGCCCTAGGTCTAGGGTATGACTTGGCCACTCAAACCCTTAGGGGTTAGTCGTGGTTCAGGGTACCCCTTGTCACCCTAAAGGGGTTGTACTCCCATATGAGGGTGATTCCTCAGGGGTAAGTGACGATGCCTTAGCTCTATTACGGGGGTATGTGTGAGACACATTTCCTTTGTGGGGTTAGGGCATAGCATGTCTAGGTCTTCTAGTGCAGGACCCTAAGTCAACTAGGGTTATCCCTCAAGGGTTTTGGGGGCAGACATTCTAGGGAGACTTAGGCTAAACCCTAAGTCTCTTGTCCACTTAGACATAAGAGTCTAACCCTAAGGGTCGTTGGGGTTCTTCTGAAAGACTTAGCGCTTCTCATACAGGATTATGACACCAGATGGCCGCCTAGCAGCCACATGTTGCCATGTGTTGGCCTTTTGGGTAAAAACTCTGACACTAACCCTATTGTTATCTTTAACTTGGTGAGTTTATCCCTAATTTAAACCCTTAACCAAGTTGTTATCCTTAACATGGTGAGTTTACCCTTAACTCAATTGTCATGCCATGACCCATGTTTGATCTCAAGTTGTTATTCTTAACATAATGAGTAATGTAATTGTTATTTTAACATGGTGAGTTTATCCTTAACTTCATAGGTTTATCCATGCCTTGGCTTAATTATTTAATAAACTTATATCTAGTTATTATTTTTAATATGGTGATTTTATTTCTAAGTTGGACCCTTAACTAAACTATTATCCTTAATTTAATAAGTTTATCTCTAAGTTAAACATTTAACTAAGTTGTTATCCTTAACCTAGTGAGTTTATCCCTAAGTTGATTAATTTGATGAGTTTATTCTTAAAGTCCTATGCATGTGGCTTAACTATTTAATAACCCTTAACACATTTGTTATCCTTAAGCTACCCATATTTGGGCTTAATTAGTTAATGACCCTTAATTTAGTTATTATTCTTAAAGGTCTTAAGTTGGACCTTTAACTTAATTGTTATCCTTAACTTAATTATTATATTTAACTGAATGAGTTTATGCAGTAGGCTAAAGATACAAGAAGGTGAGACCGAGTGTTATGACCCATATAACGAATTAAAGAATATTCTCAAGAAAGGTATAAGCTAGAATATTCTTAAAGAGCTATACTTAGATCTAAGAGAATTAAGGGCACCCTAATATTAAAAGCCTTTTGGAGAGCTGCATGTGGAGACTAGAGACAGCTTGGGGGAGGTCGGGTTTTTGTGAGGGTCTCTAGTTTGTACGTAGTGGTGCTTAACAATTGGTATCAGAGCAAGGTTCGAGATGAGTGCCTGGTGGGAAGGAGAGGATAATACCACTTGTGTGAAGATGTTGGACACTGAAAGGCAATTTGTCCAAGAAAGGGTTTCATTGGTGGCAAGAACAAGTAGACGCCTAAGAAGCTTCAGGAGATGGAGTATGGAGAGGAGCACAAAGGAGACTTCTCTAAACCACAAGGTAAATTTCTATTTGTTCTTGCTCAACAGGTAAACTGCATGGCATAAGAGGAGCCACATACACATGCTATTGTGGTGGAGGACGACTTGGTGAGCGTCCAGTGCGAGTCTTTGTGGATAGTAGGAGTAGTGATAACTTTGTGTCAACAAAGTTAGTGAAGAGTGCAGCTTGCTCACAAAGACTGTGCCTCAATACAAATTTGAGGGCTCAGCTATCACATAGAGCTACAGTGCTTGTGTGGAGGAGTTATAGTTGGAGATTGGCAAAACCTAGCTGGTGGAGCTGCATGAAGACTGTACCTCAATATGAGATTGAGGGCTTAGCTATCACACAGAGCTATAGTGCTTGTGTGGAGGAGTTACAGCTGTAAGTTGGCAAAACCCAGCTGGTGGAGATGCACAAAGATTGTGCCTCAATACGAGATTGAGGGCTCATCTATCACACAGAGCTACAGTGCTTGTGTGGAGGAGTTACAGCTGGAGGTTGGCAAAACCCAGTTGGTGGAGCTGCACGAAGATTGTGCCTCAATACGAGATTGAGGGCTCAACTATCACACAGAGCTACAGTGCTTGTGTGGAGGAGTTACAGCTGTAGGTTGGTAAAACCCAACTGGTGGAGCTGCACGAAGACTGTGCCTCAATATGAGATTGAGGGCTCAGATGTCACATAGAATTACAGTGCTTGTGTGGAGGAGTTACAGCTGGAGGTTGGCAAAACCCAGCTAGTGGAGACTTTCTTTCTTGTGGAGCTAGTGAGTGTGGACTTCATCCTTAGGATGAGTTGGGTGGAGCAATGGCCAATCCTAGCAATGTACAAGAGTTACAGAGTTTCTTGGGCATGACTGGTTATTACCGGCGATATGTCAAGGATTATGCCAAGAAAGCTTCTCCGTTAACTAGGTTGCTAAGGAAGGACGTTCCCTTTGCATGGAGTGCTTCAAAGGAGAGCAGTTTCCAAGCTTTGAAACAAGCTTTGGTACGTGCACCAGTTTTATGTATTGCAGATCCTAAGCCTTATGAGGTATCGTGTGATGCAAGTGGAGTGGCCATTGGAGCTGTACTTATGCAAGAGGGAAGGCCTATTGCTTATGAAGTCGTACTTTGAATCCTGCAGAGCAACGTACTCAACGTATGAGCAAGAACTACTGGCTATTGTTAATGCATTACGAGTTTGGAGGCACTATCTTTATGGTGCAAGTTTCAAGGTGTTTACAGATCACAAGCCTTTGGTGTATCTGTTCACACAGAAAGAGTTAAACTCTCGCAAGCTCGCTGGATGGTTAAGCTCATGGAGTTTGGCAATTTCCTATTGAGCATTGCGTGGGAAAGACTAACGTGGTGGCAGATGCTTTGTCACGTTAGGAGAGCCATAGTGGGAGAATTCCAAACACGCTTATGTAATGCATTAACAAGGAGTTGTTAGGTAGTTCAACATGCTCAAGCACAAGACCGAGGTGCAGGAGCTCAGAGGACAGCTAGAGCCACCATTCTCATTTCAGGATGGGTTTTGTACTACAATGGCCGTGTGTACTTCTCGTGTGGACCATTTGATCAACCAGGTACTATATTTTCATCATGATCGCCAAGGCTGGTCATTTTGGGGGAGGAAAACGTATGAGTTGATCAAGAGGAGGTTCTACTGGAGGAATATGAAAGCTGATATCATAGAGTACTGCAGGACTTGTGACAAGTGTCAGCAAGTAAAGGTGCCCAAGAAACCAGGTGGGCTATTAGTACCATTGCCTATTCCAGACAGGCATGGGGCAGTATCTCTATGGACTTTGTCACCCATTTGCCAAGGACACAGAGGCAGAATGAAGGTGTGGGTCATTGTGGACAGGTTGACAAAGTTTGTCAAGTTAGTTCCCTTGGGGAAGAATGTGAATGCATCCGAGCTGGCTACGATGTATTTACAACATGTATTTCCTATCCACGGATTTCCAGATGATATTGTAAGTGATAGGGACTCCAAGTTCACTTCTAGCTTTTGGAGAGGCTTTTCTAAGTGCATAGAAGTGAAGCTTAAGCTGTGTAGTGGAGATCATCCGAAACAGATGGGCAAACAGAGAGGGTGAACCAAGTTCTGGAAGATATGCTAAGGTGCACTATTAACCAGAAGGAAGGCAGTGGGATAAGTATATTCCATTACTCGAGTTTGCTTATAATAACAGCCAGCACAGGCATTGGAATGAGTCCATACTATGCTATGTTTGGACGACATCCCAAGACAGCTAGCTTTTAGCAAGTAAGAAGGCTCAAGGCAACATGGATGAGGAAGCTAAAGATCTGAGTGTTGAACTTGAAAACATTCAGAGTTTGTGCAAGAAGAACTTACAAGCAGCTCAGAGCCGAGCTATCAAGTTTGCTAATGAGCACAGAAGCTTCCAGAGTTCCAGGTGGGGATTATGTATATCTCCGAGTGGTATTTGCCACACATGTAAGGCGGAACACAGTTGTGGCCTTACGGAAGGGACGCAATGATAAGTTGTCTCCCAGGTACTCAGGTCCTTATGAGATTCTGGAGCGTATCGGTAAGGTGGCATATCGACTACGGCTGCCAGAAGGAGTGAGGGTGCACCCAGTGTTTCATGTTAGCCAGTTAAAGAGAGTACTCACAAGGAACGAGTCCCGGTAGATTCTTTGTGGATGTACGAGGCTAATGATATAGGACCAATTGAGTAAGTTATACTGCCCTTAGGACAAGGACTTGCTAATGGGGGGAGGATTGTTATGACCATATAACAAATCAAAGAATATTCCCAGAAAGGTATAAGCTAGAATATTCCTAAAGAGCTATACCTAGATCTAAGAGAATTAAGGGCACCTAATATTGGAAGCCTTTTTAAGAGCAGCGTGTGGAGACTAGAGACAGCTCGAGGGAGGTCGGGTGGTTTTGTGAGGGTCTCTAGTTTGTACATAGTGGTGCCTAACACCGAGGATGAACAACAAGAGAGGTTGCATTCCAAGCACAAGATGAGAGAAACATAAGGCAATAGATATATGAAGGTGAGATCAAGGATGAATGACAAGAGAGGTTGGCATCCAAGCACAAGTTGAGAAGCACAAAAGGATGAAGGTACATAAAGATGAGATTGAGGATGAATGATGAGAGAGGCTAGCATATCAAGCACAAGCTGAGAGGGACATAAGGCTACTAGTACATGAAGGTGAGATTAAGGATGAATGACAAGAGATGTTGGCATCCCAAGGACAAGCCAAGAGGGACAAAAGGCTGTAGGTACATGAAGATGAGATTGAGGACAAATGATGAGAGAGGTTGGCATTCTAAGCACAAGCCAAGAGGGACAAAAGGTTGTAGGTACATAAAGGGAGATTAAGGACAAACAACAAGAGAGATTGGCATCCCAAGCACAAGTCAAGAGGGACAAAGGGTTGTAGGTACATGAAGGTGAAATTAGGGTCAAACGATGAGAGAGGCTGGCATTTCAAGCATAAGTCGTGAGGGATAGGAAGCTACAAGTACAAGAGGATGAGATTGAGGATGAATAATAGAAGAGGCTAGTCGAACATGCACAACAAGAACGAAGCAGGAGGGCCAATCCCTTATAATAGGGCAACAAGAAGTGTTATTCCAGAGGTTGTGTCCCACCAATGTGGACCACTCAACAAAGTACGCATCTATTATGGAGCATTGGGATGACATGACAAAGCAAGGTCAAGTTGGATCCTCCATTAGAGGTGTCAATCCTTTTATATCATCTATTAACTAGAGGCCATGTGAATAATAAAGAGTTAAAAAAAAAAAAAAAGAACATACAATAGTGCATTGGTGTTTGCACAATTTGGAGCCAACATAGAAAATTTCACCACTTTAGGTCCATATTATTTCAAGATTCATGGCCAAGTCTACCATAGAGTAGAATATGCACACCCAAATGTCGGTGAATGCTCAAGGTAAGCATAATGCCTTATAAATTCAAAACATAATGCATGCAATGCAAGTACGTGAAACTTTACATTTTAGATTCAAAGTATGCACTTAAGGAAAGATCTACAAATGCTCAAAATAATGATTGTGATTCCATAATGCTAGGATAACTCAACAACTTACTCAAAACATGTAATTATTTTGCTCAAGCTTTGAAGATAATGCATGAGGTGAACAAGCAACACCACAAGTAGATGTAAGAATGTACTTCAGTGTCAACCATCTTGACCTAAACTTGCAAAGCTATAATTTAGCCATAAAGAATGAGGTTGTAGTTATATTTGTGAACCAAGATAGAGAACCACCATTCAACCGTGATAGTTACATACATGGTGGGCTAAGGAACATTGAGATAACGAACCCATTTATTGATCCCCTCAGATATTCATTGTTATTACCACATGGTAATTGAGGATGGACATTAGGCATCTTCACTATGCAACAACAAGTGGAAAGAGACAAGAGACAATTATTGCACTCAAGTATTACTCATATAGGTTTGCCACACGAAAAAATTGAGGTTCAAATCCAAGGCTTAAGTTTGAGTTCAACCCTTTAATCAATGGTGGAAAACTAACACAATATTTTATTGTCGATGTGTGCCCATATGTGGAAGCTAGCAACTTCAACTTCCTCATGCATAACCAAACACAATTACATGCTAATATGTACCAAGGTCTCATTGACTACATCAACCATGAAGCAGAATAACAAGGGTTCATAACAAATTTAGCAAGGTAGATGTCAGAGTTTTAACCCGAAGGGCTAACATGTAACAACATGTGGCTGCCAAGTGGCCTTCTGGCACCAATTTCTTGTGTGAGCCTCTAAGACAACCTCTAGAACCTGACTCAGATGCCCAAATAAGCACAAGACTTATGATTCCACCCTAAGTCCTATAAAATGACTATCCTTCGAACCTTAGAGGATAACCTGAGTAGACTTTAGGCTTCTGCCCCAAAAGACCTAAACAAACTCATGCCTCAACCCCGCTAAGGAGACATGCTTTGCACATACCCCCGTGACAAAGAGAAGGCATCGTGACTTACCCCTTGAGGATTCACCCTCATCGGGGAGTTACCCTTTAGGGTGACAAGGGGTGTCCTGAACCACAACTAACCCCTAAGGGTTTGAGTGGTCAAGTTATACCTTAGTCATAGGGCTAGTACTTAGTGAGGATATGACGAGTGTTTTACCAAGCAAACTCCCAAAGACTAAGTTTGGATAACTTTAAGTACACAACCCCATAAGTGCCTCACAAAATTTCAAGGAGAACACTTCATAACCAAGTGTGACGATAGCACACCTAATTACGAGACATAACCTCCCTTGAGCCAATGTCTAAGGTTTAACACCTTATTGTGAGCACATGTACGCTTGCTTACTATTTGGAACCCTGCTTACTATGTATGTGAGCACATATATGCCTGCTTACTATGTGGTTCTCAATGCCAACTCTAGAACCCTCTGTTATCCCTCAAGAATTTAATAAGGAAACCCTATCAACTTAGAACCCATGACCATAGTTGGATAAGGACACGAACGTGCCCTGCTTAGCTGTGAGTGCTGCTCTTAACTTGACTTGGAGGAGGAGGTTGAAGACAAACCTCCACCTTTGACCCTTGGAATGTGTAGTCTAACAAGACCTTCTATGTATGGATTCACCAACATTAAGGGTGGGTTACCCCGAAGGTGAAATGTACCCTTGTTGTCTGGAAATTAGCCTTGATAATAAAAGCTAAAGCTTGCACCGGAGAAGAGTAAAAGAACTTAATCATGAACCTAGGAACCCTCACTCCTACATACTCTACCTTATTTATGTGACGGAGCCGCCCCCCCTTCTTTTTCTACATGTATAAGTGGGCTTGCACGGAATGCATGTCTCTTAGCTAAATGAGATGAGGTATCAACAAAACTTAATTCTTACCCCTAAACCCTACCCAAGGGCGTGGGGGTTTTAGGGCGTGGGTTAGGGCAACCCTAGGGTTAGGTCAACCTTAGGGATGTTCTAACCTTACTTAACACACTAAACTCACTTACATTAATCAATTAACTTAATTGGGACGTTAAAATCAAGGGTGGGTTTTCTAAAAGGTAAGTGTTACTTTCGCTTAGAGTTTCTCATGATATTTAAGGATAGCCAGCCGGATTACCCCTAAACACCTAAGTGCACTAAGTGGGGCTATTTCTCACTACATCTAAGATTTGTCACATAATCAAGTAAGTAACAACAGTCAACCTTCAAAGTAAAGGGTTAAGTCATAACAAAAACTATGACAACAGATCTCTTCATCACGTTTACATGTGACTCAAGTTGGCCAAAAATACAAGACAACATGGAAGCATAGCAAGTAGTGGAAGACATGCTAGACTCGGTAACATGTGTCTTTTCACAACAAATTAAAATCCTTACCCAAGGACATCACTAATAGCTGTCACGACCCGATACAGAATACAGGGATCATGGCTTGACAATAACCACATGTTTGGAAGGGTTAAGGCATATACATACACAATCGAGTTTCAAAAGTGAGGTCTTCCACATTGTCATATGCTTCTCATTCTTGAGTAGAAAGATAAGATCAAGGACAACAACAACATCGACAACATCACGAGCACTAAGATTTTAAACCTTAAAGAATTTCCATAATTGCATAAAATGGTCAAGAGGTTTATGATCCATTTATGTGACAATGCCCAAGTCCAATGGGACTGAACACCACCACAACCATGCACCACCAAGATAAAAGGATGCCCACACCCATCGATACCTATCAAACCCAGTAGGAATAAGGAAACTGATTTGTGGGATCCCCTCAAGGGGTGCACCGCAGACTGACCTTGATCTTCTATGAGAAGTTCAAGTAATTCACCATCTTTCAGGTTCCAACAAGTATGCTAGCCCTCCTTGATAATGTTAACTCCTAAGTTGCTATCAATGGGTATGTTTTGGATGTTGTTTTTGCCAATGTGCACAGTTATCATTGGTACTTCCTCATCCCAATCTTTCTCATCTCTAAGAATTTTGGTCGTATTCACCTCAACTCGACTCATATCTTGTGGGTATGCTCACATTTAGTACTTTAGTTATCTATGTTCATAAGAATGGAGCAAGGGTAAGTAACTCCCCTATATTTAGCTACATCGGCTGTTGTAATATAATGGCCACCAATACAATCTCCAAGTGGCAATGCTGACATGGATTTCACAAATTGCTCATTTGCTTCATTTGGTATAGAATCTTTCTTTTCTTCTTGTTGTATTTTTTGGATCTAGTCTACCACTTTTTGTACTATAGCTTTTTCTTTTTTCCAATTTTTGTATACTGATTCTTCTTTACTTGCCTCCATTTGGACTCGCTTAGCACATGTCACTGCATTTGTTTCTATCAAAGGTAACTTCGTATCTTCTTCCCACTTACATTTGTGATTCGATTCTTCCTAATCATCTTATTGTTGGACTTCAACCCTTTGAGTTGCTAGTTCTTGTGGTGGTACTCTTGAGTTCTATTCACGATTTAGACATTCATGTGAGTAGTGTCCCATTTCTCCACATGTGTAGCACTGGACATTATTGAGTCTATTACATTTGGTGGAATAATGTTCCTTTCCCCATATGAAACATGTCACATTAGGATTCGCACCAAGTTGTATTGGTGGAGGCAGTAATAAAGGTGGTCATGCTTGCACTGGTGTTGTTAATAAAGGTTGTCCTCCCACGGTACCTCCTCATTGTTGTTCTAACAGTAGTATGGTCTTAATTTGCGAGGGTATCTTCTTCCATTTCCATTCCTTTGATCCTCGTTATGTTGTCTTTGTGGATAATCAAACGAGTTAGTCCTCTATGTTGTGTCCCATCTGGCTGGTGGGTAGCACACCCAATCATTAATTGTGGTGTATCCTGTACTTCGGCACTATCTTGCTTCATGTTCTACTCCACACAACTAACACTTTGGTATCTTAAATTCCGAAGCACTGTGTCTTTCATTCTTGCATGTTGTGCATAACACTATTTTGGGTCATGCTTGTACCTTAGTCTCTCTCTTATGCAGCCTCCATGGCTCACGTTCTTCATCGTCCATGTATTATGGTGGTATCAACATTTCAAGTTGTTCCACCTCCGTTATAGCCTCTCTCAAGTCATGTGGTCTTGCCAACCATACTTTGAGCTACAAACTCTTGCGTAACCCATTGACTTACCACTTCCTTGCTAATTTGTCACTGATATCATCCATTTCACAACGATTGTATATTCTTCATAATCTGTGTGTGTAATCATCTACTTCTTCCTTAGGTCCTTGTTGTAATTTCTACAATTGAACTATCAAATCTTGCTTGTGCTACTTCCAAACATAGTAATTTTTGAATAACGTGAGCCCTCCACACCACGAGATACAACCAGTTACCTCAGGGACGATCAATATGGCAAAGCTTCTTAACGATATCCACCGCTGCTTCACGGCATCCAGCTGACTCGAGCATCACAGGAAAATCTCCGAGCATTGAGAAACGTTGGCAGTTTTACAACTTGTTTACACTCTTCCCAGCCAAACGTCTTAACAGCATTCACCATTTCCACTGTGCTGAACAATGTGTTCATACGTGTGGCTTCTTTCATTATTACAAAATGCATAAGCCTTGTCCTCGAGTTTGACACACACTGGTCTAGCAACTTTGCACCATCCCTCTCATCCAAGGTTCCTTCCAACCAAGTATTGAGCATTTCATATAGTTCAGAAACTGATAATTCACCTTCTTGCTTAATTATCCAATCCAAGGCAAAAGAGATCCCCATATCCCTGAGTTTGTTTGTTATATGGCCAAACTATCAGTGCGGCGACATGGTACCAGTTCTTGTCGGGGTTGCTTCCTCCGTAGCCATACTCATCAGGATACTGGCCAAAAGGATCTTCATTGTCAAGGATCTCACCCGGGAACTGGCACTTTCCAAACTCAAGTGGTTAATCGTGTGTCGAAATCCAATTCGAACGGTGTCCTCCTCATGGATTGGGATTGTCTGACACCTCGCATTCTAGTTGGCAAGCTTTGACAAGAGCGGCCACGGCCCTACCGTGGCCATGGAGAGAGGCGAACCGGAGGCTTTCTCCTGTGTACTTGTATGCCAGTGGGATTGCCAGCATGTCGGTCTCGCTCTCGTCTTCGTACCATGACTGGACACGAGGCAAGGCCATCATATAGAATGGAATGACTCCGGGACGGAGGAGGCTCGTTTTCTGCCACATTCAGGTTATTTTTCTCGAGAGCATTAAGGACCAAGCAAAACATCCACCCCAATGTCACCTCTGCAACCTTGTGCTCGCAGTCAGAAAACAGCACCGTGTGATAGCAGCATGTGCGGCTACCTATCGAAAAGTCGAAAGTGTGTCTAGTGTCACCCTGCCAAACAGAGAGCGCTCCCCAGTGTCACCCCGCTCCGTGGGTAACTGCACAACCATGAATGCAACTGTTCTGGGGTCGCTAATCTCCAGCTCAAAACGGTCACCTTTCTCACACAAGACGAGCTTTTGAAGCTCCACTTGCATGCAGTTTGTACCTTGTAAGCCCATCTTACTAAGCTCATTCATCCCTGGCTGTGTCTACTAAGAAAGAGAGATCGTTTGGTAGGCTGGCGTTAGAATAATGGACTTGCCATACATTCTTTGCAAGTGACTTTATCCTTTCAGCATCCTGGTCCGACAGTGGGAGCAACGTTGTTTCTTTCTTGATCAGCAAGCAAGGGGGTTGCTTCTTTAAAATCCACTATGCTACCTGGGGATGCAAAACCAGCTCCTGGTGCGCCTGCCCACAGGATCTCCAGCAGCTCCTGCCTGTCCATCGTTTCTTTGCTTTTCCTACTGTAGCTCCCAATTTAAGGAATAACAAGTCTCACGTGAATTTTAATAATTAATTAAGTACTAGTTTTGTGCACACCATGGGCATATAGTGTATTGTATTACCACATTACACCACAGTGGATCGCGCTTTTAATAAACTGCTAGCTAATAAAGATTACTGCGGTGGTCCACAGAGCTTTATCCCCTTCTTATACATCAAGAAAAACACCTATAGCATAGTTGCATAATACAAGTTTCTAAAATCACAACTTTCTGCTGAAACAGTGCTATAAGAAAAGACTAAAACTAATACAAAATATTACTAAAAGAAATATTTAAGGTGGCTTCTCGATTCTTTACATGCAAAACTATGTTAATTACAATTGAAATATATAATTATACAATTTTGAAGGAGCCACGAGTTTAAAAAATATCTTCAAGAATCCCAAATGCCTGCAATCCCATATATATCTCATGTCACTCCTTATATCATCCAATCGCAATGGGAGGAGCCCACCTCTTGAAAGCCATCCAATTCAGTAAACTCCCGTTACAATCACTGATTTCTGGTTTATGCTTGTGCATGTGCACACTGCACATGCATAGCCATTTGGTTTATCTTAATTGAAAAGTAAAGAAATATTCTTATTATTCACTACATGTTAAAGTTAAATATAAATATAAATATATAGAAAGTGTTATGGAGTAGTTCAACTTACTTTCACATGAATTTGTTCGTTAGATTAGTCACTTTCTGTATGCTCTTTGTAAGATTCACAATCTTCGTCTGAAGAAGTCTCACCAAGTTGTGCTAAAGTTTCCTCTTTCTGTTCTTGAAGAACCTGCAAAATGGATGAAATAATTAATAAACTAGAATTAACTCATTAGTATGTGAAGATTGAGGGCTCATTTATCACACATAGCTAAAGTGCTTGTGTGGAGGAGTTACAACTAGAGGTTGGCAAAACCCAACTGGTGGAGATGCAGAAAGACTGTGCCTCAATATGAGATTGAGGGCTCAGTTGTCACACATAGTTGGATTGTTTGTGTGGAGGAGTCACAACTGGAAGTTGGCAAAACCCAGCTGGTAGAGACTTTCTTTCTTGCGGAGCTAGTGCTTATGGACCTCATCCTTGGGATGAGTTGGGTGGAGCAATGGCCAATTCCTAGCGAGTTACGGGCATGGCTGGTTATTACCAGCGGTATGTCAAGGATTATGCCAAGCTTCTCCATTAATTAGGTTGCTAAGGAAGGACGTTCCCTTTGCATGGAGTGCTTTAGAAGAGAGTAGTTTCCAAGCTTTGAAACAAGCTTTGGTACATGCACCAGTTTATGTATTGTAAATCCCTCTAAGCCTTATGAGGTATCGTGTGATGCAAGTGGAGTGGCCATTGGAGTTGTACTTATGCAAGAGGGAAGGCCTATTACTTATGAGAGTCGTACTTTGAATATTGGAGAGCAATTGTACTCAACGTATGAGCAAGAACTACTGGCTATTATTAATGCATTACGAGTTTGGAGGCACTATCTTTATGGTGCAAGTTTTAAGGTGTTTACAAATCATAAGACTTTAGTGTATCTGTTCAAACAGAAAGAGTTAAACTCTCGGCAAGCTCGTTGGATGGTTAAGCTCATGGAGTTTAGTAAATTTCCTATTGAACATCGCGCAGGAAGGCTAACGTGGTGGCAAATGCTTTGTTACATGTTAGGAAAGTTACAGTAGTTGGAGAATTCCAAACACGCTTATGTAATGCATTAACAAGGACGGTTAGTGAGTTTAGCCATGTAGTTCAACATACTCAAACACAAGACGCCGAGGTGCAGGAGCTCAGAGGATAGCTAGAGCCACCATTCTTATTTTAGGATGGAGTTTTGTACTACAATGGCTGTGTGTATCTTCCTCGTGTGGACCATTTGATCAACTAGGTACTATATTTCCATCATGATCGCCCAGAGGCTGGTCATTTTGGGGGGAGGAAAATGTATGAGTTGATTAAAAAGAGGTTCTACTAGAGGAATATGAAAGCTGATATCCTAGAGTACTGTAGGACTTGTGACAAGTGTCAGCAAGTAAAAGTGCCTAGGGAGAAACCAAGTGGGCTATTAGTACCATTGCCTATTCTAGACAAGCGATGGGTAGTATCTCTATGGACTTTGTCACCCATTTGCCAATGACATAGAGGCAGAATAAATAGGTGTGGGTCATTGTGGACAGGTTGACAAAGTTTGTTAACCCTTGGGGAAGAATGTGAATGCATCCGAGCTGGCTACAATGTATTTACAACATGTTTTCTATCCACGGATTTCTAAATGATATTGTAAGTGATAGGGACTCCAAGTTCACTTCTAGCTTTTGGAGAGGCTTTTCTAAGTGCATGGAAGTGAAGCTTAAGTTATATAGTGGAAATCATCCTGAAATAGATGGGCAAATATAGAAGATATGCTAAGGTGCACTATTAACCAGAAGGAAGGCCAGTGGAATAAGTATATTCCATTACTCGAGTTTGTTTATAATAATAGCTAGCACAATGGCATTGTAATGAGTCCATACTATGCTATGTTTGGACGACATCCCAAGACAGCTTTTGAGCTGGGTTTAGTAAGTAAGAAGGCTCAAGACAACATGGATGAGGAAGCTAAAGATCTGAATGTTGAACTTGGAACATTCAGAGTTTGTGCAAGAAAAACTTATAAGTAGCTTAGAGCTGAGCTATCAAGTTTGTTAATGAACACAGAAGCTTTTGAGAGTTCCAGGTGGGAGATTATGTATATCTCCGAGTGGTATTTGCCACACATGTTAAGGAAAACAATGTTGTGGCCTTATGAAAGGGACGTAATAATAAGTTGTCTCCTAGGTATTATGTCCTTATGAGATTCTGGAGCGTATCGATAAGGTGGCATATCGACTACAGCTGCCAAAAGGAGTGAGGGTGCACCCAGTGTTTCATGTTAGTCAATTAAAGAGAGTACTCACAAGCAACGAGTCTTGAGTAGATTCTTTATGGATGTACAAGGCTAATGATACAGGACTAGTTGAGTAAGTTATACTGCCCTTGAAAACAAGGACTTGCTAATGGGGGAGGATTGTTATGACCCGTATAACGAATTAAAGAATATTCTCCATAAAGGTATAAGCATAGATCTAGAAGAATCCAAAAAGGATAGATTTAAGGTATAAAAGTGAATTAGGAGAATTAAGGAAGTCACCCTAATATTGGAAGCCTTTTGGAGAGTAGTGTGTGGAGACTAAAGACAGCTCGGGGGAGGTCGGGTGGTTTTATAAGGGTCTCTAGTTCGTACGTAGTGGTGCTTAACAATGATATATGATATATTGAATATATGTTTGTCTTATAAGCAAGATATTTTGTAGATGCTATAATTTGGCAATGGTCAAAGTAAAATATTATCCTTGACCTTAGAGACGAGATAAGTGATATATAAAGCTATTATAAGGATGAAATCTAGGAAATATTTCCTATGTTATGAATAGTGATTTCTACACACAAGAAAGTTTTCCCATGTTAACAATAGAATTTTCATATCTTTGAGGGAATACGATTAAAAGGTAGATGGTCAAGTGTTGCACATGGAAAACATTTATTGATTCATATTTTGCACTTGTGATGTCTAAACAACCAAAGTGCAGTAGGCAAGATGGGGTGTCTACTTCTCATTTTGTGAATGAGATCCTCGACGAGTTAATTGAGAGTCTCTAGTTGGAAATAAACGAAAAAGAGGTAATGATAATGTGTCTAAGGGATGTCATTCATGACCAAAGGCAAAAGATTCAAGAGAAACTTAAGGTAATCAACCAACAGAAAGAGAAGATCTCCAAGCTATGTGAGGAACTATATGAGCATAACAATCAAATAAGGCAGTTGATAAAGAGAGCTGATGAGTTGTAGGAGAACTTTGAAAGGCATATCTAGCACAAATGGGAACTGTAAGAGATGGTCAAGCAACTGGAGAGGGCTATGCGATTTTTAAGTGACGAGGTAGAGCGGCTAAGGTAATAAAGTTTCGTGGTTGTTTTTGTTGTAGAATAGTATTGCATTGTGGTTGTTGTTTTCTAATTTTCATATGTGATAAATACATATATGAACCTTCAAATATGTTTCTTTTTTTATTAAAAATTGTGAAATTTTATTTGGAGAGGGTGAAGACATGCTTGTTTAATTAATTGACATATGTTTCCTCATAACTTTTGATAGTTATGAACTCAAAAGTATGTTGTTACAACACATGGCCAATGTAAATGGATGAGTTAAGTAGTTGACATAACAAGCTCGGTTGGTTGAGTGGAGTAGATATAGATGGTTTTGTGAGATTAATGTTGGTTACTAAAACATGGTGGGGTTTATCCTACAAAGGTCGAAGGAGGATGGGAAGGGGTCAACATTGTTAGTGAGAAGGATCTGTAGGATCAATACCGTCAACGCTTACTATTGACAAGAAGGCTCAACGGGATTAATCCCGTCGACACCGGTTGTAGGCATGGTGGGATAAATCCCATTGAGGCCTATTGTAGGCAAGCAAGACTCTGCAAGATTTATCTCGCTAAATCCTTTTGCCAAAAATGGCATCGGTGGCGCCGACACCCATTGTTTGGGAGCAGGCCTTGGTGGGATTAATCTTGTCAATGCCATTTTTGGCAAGAAGGATTTAGCGGGATAAATTCCACCTAGTTCCAAGGACGACGATAAGGCACATCCACACACACACGAACGAATACAATTCTCTGTTAAAAAAAATACATGTGTTGTATAGAACACATATAGGCTTTATGTGTATACAGATACTTACACACACACACACATATATATATGAGTGTATATATGAATTTTATAGTCATACACATTGGAAAAAATATGATATTACCATACATATAAATACAAACATAAAAACGCATACATACATATATATACTATTAGGATCATATTTAGCCATCTAGGTGCATTTAGTTGTGTTTCTTTCGTTGGGGCATATATTGAGAAAAACACAAAAAAATAGTATATATTGTGAGAATCATGAAGACACAGGATTATGAGCTACC
This sequence comes from Selaginella tamariscina, assembly GCA_003024785.1. Taxonomy (NCBI): domain Eukaryota; kingdom Viridiplantae; phylum Streptophyta; class Lycopodiopsida; order Selaginellales; family Selaginellaceae; genus Selaginella; species Selaginella tamariscina. Next base: position 374,490 of record PUQB01000039.1, read on the forward strand.
ACCATAATATGGAATTTGAGACAGAGTACGTATCAGCAAGGTTCAACAAAAAATGACTTGCATAGAAGTTATCATAATGGCAATGAGGAAGTTATGTAACTAATCGGATAAGGCTGCATAACTGCTAGTAATGGACTGAAAGTATGGGTATAAATAGACTAGAATAGGATTAGGAAGGTATACTGATAATTGCTCTATGTGTCATTGTGTGGACAATATAAGTTCTCATCTTACTCTCACTTCATCTTATTGCATGTTTCACTATTTCCTAGTATAATTTTCTCTTTTCACTATTACAATGGGATTTGCAATACTACTACTTGCTATATACCTTACCATCCTTACTCTATTTCGACCCTCTGAAGTCTGATCTCTATCTTGTTACGTTTACCTTTTTTCATTCAAACTCTTATCATGAGTTGACGATGACGACCACAAACATGTTTCTAAACTTAGGAAAATTTTGACCTAACATTATGGTGACCACAAAGGGATGGTCATATTAGCAGGTAAATAAAGAAGTGTGTGTAGAAATGTGCTAGTATGGGTAAGCCAATACCCAAGGAAGTGCTAGAGTTCACAATGGAAGAAGAAATTTGAGGCTTTTAGCAAACTTCGAAGTGACTACTTAATTTGATCAACTCAATTATTGTAAAGACAAAAGAATACTCAGCAAAGACCTCATGAGAATGGATCTACCACTTCCACTAGTAGGTGAATGGATGATTATTGACGAATTCTTACAGAACATCAACAGTGTGAGAAGATAAGACAGCAACAACAATGAGATTGCGAAGAGTGATACTTACAACGACAAGTCGTAATAGAGACCCAGAGAAGATTGGAGGAACAAGAGAAACAGAGGCATAAGGAGCAGCTAAAAGCACAAGAAGTAACGCAATGACAATCAGAGCATGACAAGTCAGATGAAGAGGAGGACGACAACAAGAGATACAAAAACAAAAAGATACGTGTACCGGCACAACATTGTTGGAATTTTAATGATTGAGGCACTGGAGATAATGGGACACTAACAATTATGGGGAAATTAGTACCTTGTCCCTTTTGTGGCTTGTAACATATAAAGATACAAATTGACATATTTAATAATTTGAGAAGGCGTGTGAGACTAATGAAATTACGGATGAGCACAAGAAACTTTGAATATTTTTGTTTACACTTAAGGGAGATGCTAGTGATTGGTATTATGAGAATCCTATCATAATTGATAAGTACGAAACATTTGTGGAAAAGCTCATGGAGTTATGCATCAAGCTTGGGCTCAAACAGGAGGCTGATATGATCGTACACGGATCGCCTTGGAGGTAGATAGGCACAAAACAAATGGCTCTGGCAATGCGCAAGTGGGGAGAGTACAAACAAGTGTTTGAAGCTTACCTGGAGAAGAGATGCACTGAGGTTCATATGAGGACGTCCTCAGAGGAGCTCGACATTTGTGGCTGTCATGAGATTGCAGTGGATTACACGAGCAAGCTACAGTGTGGTACACCTGAATCTGTGGTCGTACGTGGTTACGTCTCCTTGGAAGTACTGTTGAACCGTGTCGATGAGGACACAGACTTCTACCTCGATGATATTTACCATGCGAAGGGCAGCTGGGTTGATAGGTTTGAAGACGGACAGTAAGGTGACACAGTTCCTTGTGGAGATGTGCCGCGACGGAGCTGTGAAGGACAGTGAACCGTCCGATGTGGACAGCATAGAGTTCTCGAAGGTTTTGTTTTGGCTGGGAGACGAGTGTGCACTCGTGAATAGGATATCCCCAAAGTTTGTAAGGGATGAATTTGGATTCCCTTTATATTATCAGCCTCAATTTCATTATTTATATTTAATTTACTCCACGACGTTGTAAGGTCTTTTATTGTAACCATTCCGTGTGTATATTATTATCTTCTTGTCATTACTAACTACTATTTACAATTGTCTATATATATGATATAGTAAGAATCCCGCATTACATATTACTAAGTATGTTATCATGTACTTACATTTTAATTTGTTTAAGAGATATGCGGTTTCGTTTTTACCACCTTGATTATCTATATTACGATATAGTAACCAATCCCATAAAGAACCACGATACTTCAACCTTACTTATTATTAACTACGTTATAACGTTTCAATTTGTATAAGAGGTATGTGGTTTCATTTCTACCACTTTAATTATTTATATTATGATATAGTAACCAATGCCATGACGATACTGCAACCTTACCTATTATTAAGTACATTATAACGTATTTACATTTTAGTTTGTTAAAGAGGTCTATGATCTCATTTCTACCACCTTGTTGATGTATGAAATTATGGCCGATTTGCATATTCCATCTTATATTTTCATTAATTGGTTTACTTTTATGATTAAGATTTTAATGAATATTCAACGTGTAAATTTGTTGTTTAATAACTTTTTGTGATTGCCTTGAGAAGCCATTCATTTGTGAAAGACTTGTTCTTACCCACACACATGTAAACACGCATATACATATTATGTGTTGTGTTGTGTGAAGGAGAGATACGAATGAACAAATTGTATGCTCATCAACCAATAAGTGTGTATCTTCCACTTGTGTAATGACCAGTCGCATTTCAATGGTGTGTATGTATGAGATGGTGTAAGGGGTACATAGAAGCCAATAGAACTACCAACACTTGTTGCATGGTTAGATTAAAAGAGAACCCAAGCTCTTGGTCCCACTGTAGAGCTTCAACCATTTCCATTCTCTATATTACAGACACGTATATGCACATGTTCAGGAGGTTGCACAAGTAAACAATCTACAAGCATTGTAGGATTGTACATGTATAAGTCTTACAAACCAACTTATAGGGTTCACGGTTACAAATGAACCTTTAATGGTTTTAAGTTTAAAACCCTCCAAGGTATTTATCCGTGAGTTTGAATTTTTATTATAATAAGTTTACTTTATTATTAGGAAAATTATTATTATTATATGCACAAAAATTCAGATCTAGCATTTGTAAATAATAAATTTCCGATATCTACGAATTTAATGTCTCCTTTACTGTGCTTTTTAAGTTCATGTTTTAAATACTAACTCTATTTTATAATTAAATTATTATTTTTTTCTTTTTTAAGTCAATATGTAATTGTCCATCTTTCTACTTTCAAATGCACATCCATTCCACCAATGAACTTGCAAAGTGTTGTTATAAAAGAAAACCACTTTATTATCCTATGTAAATTAATTAACACATTGCTCTTTTTAACATGTCAAATTTATACAAACGAGCAAATATGTGTTCTTGGTTATAGAAAATGAAGTAAATATACATAGGATTCGCTTAGTTTTACATGCCATTCAAAAGTTCTTTGTGAAAACTTTAGCTAGTTTATTTAAAACTTTTAAATAACGAGAAGAAATTATAATAATAGTCAATATAATTTTTTATTTATTTATGTAAAACATGAACCCTTATTTTATAATAAGTTTGATAGACTTGTCTTACTATATATAAAGCACCACTCTTATTTTGTTTCATCTTATATATCTAGTTATAAAGCATGAATTTTTATTTATAATAATTCAGAGGCAACTCTATCCATATTAAATAAATACATTGTTTCCTTATTTTATAAATAATCTACTCCCTTTACGCATTTGAATCTTTGTAAAACAGATTGGGATTGCACATATACATATAAATAAACTTCTTTCATATATATCTCACTCCAAACATTAAAATTTGACGTGGCATATATATACACATACATTTCGATTTCATATGTATATTAAACATACATACATATGCAATGTATACTTAGATGTGTACTATAGGTATAGGACTGCTGTATGTATGCTATGTATGATCAAAGAATTCTTCCAACATAAAAAGCACTAAATTCATACGTTTTATTCCCGAGCCGTCGGTTCATAAGTTCGTATGTCTTTATTCCCGAGCCGTCGGTTCCCAAGTTCGGCTGAGTATATAAGAATAGGTTAGGTAGGATACTAACCCTATATACTTACATACCGCTGACACTTTCATATTCTTTGGGTGTTCGCTATCTCATCCGGTGCATAAATTTTGTTAAACTTTCTCGAGGTTCGTATGATTTTTCCCTTAATTCACATGCATTCTTCGCAACAACATTCTAAAGAGATTATCTCAAAAAATAACACAATTAAGGATTATTTCACTTTCTAATGATTTAAGGGTAATGGATGCAGAATGGACCCGAGTAATATAAATAGTCTTGAGGATGCAAATAACGCTCTTGGCTACCTCGAAGAAAATGCTTATAGTTTGTTTTAACAGCCTTGCTGCACAAGGGAATGATAACGCAAGGGTTTGTATGAGGTGTGAATTAATTTTAAAATAGGACTAATTGTGTTGTTTTAATGCAGATGAAAACAGCATAATGAATATGCTGCAAAAAGAATTTCATATTACAGAGGAACAACATGCCAAGTTGTCTAGAAAGATTGCACTGTAAGCACTCCTTTTTACTTCGTTATATAATTCCAAGGCTTAATTAAGATTAGAGTACCCGTGTATGAAATCTAAGCATTCTTTATTCTAGATATTGCATATATTATCAGCTACTAAGTAATGCATGTTCTACAGTGAAAAGGAAGATGCCGAGGAATCAAAACTAAAGGGAGATGCCATGGGACTCTAACAAGAAAAAGGCCTCGGTTGTCAACAAGTCAACCTAGCGAGAGAAAAGAGGTAAGTGTATAGTGATATATATTTATGTGGGTTAATAAAAGCATTAGAAAATGATTCGCTAATAAGAAACCACACTTCTAACATTTTTGTTCTTGACATTTAAAAGGTTGAAATTCCCGCTCAAGGATGCATTGGCTGCAGAGTGGAAGTGAAATGGCCAGAAGATAATAAATTTATAGAGCCATTGTTACTGCCTACAACCCTCTCAATGTGAGTTTATATTATAGAGAGAGAGAGAGAGATACAGAGAACTCAAATGTCATCTTTAGGGAGAATATAAACTTTCTTATGGATATGATATTGCTGCAAAAGAAGAGAATTTTGAGTGGCTCAATATTCGTCAGGTAAGTTCACAAGGTCGATTAATCAATCTGCAAAAATAAATATACTTATATGGCTAACTATGATAATAAACTGAATTCTATTACTCAATTTAGCAGAATTTTAAACTGTATTTTGCTAACTTACAACACTACGTGTTTACAGTTACCCTACAGCACCTGAAGTGGATTGGTGAGGACTTAGAAGCTGACAAACACGATGCTAAAAGAAACTTTCAAAAAATAAAGAAGAAGTCTATGAATGAGCTCATTAACGAGGTGGGAATTAGTGATTTAAGCAAGCACATATATACCTATAAATAATATACTATTAACTTTAATTAACATTTGCCTGACCTATTGTTAGGTTGATGAGCTAAAATATAGAGTAAATTTAGCTGCAATTCTTGCATACAAAGGAGCAGTAAAGGTATTTTTATTTTTAACATTTCTATGTGTGTACATAATTTCACATACTAATGAGTTAATTCTAGTTTATTAATTATTTCATCCATTTTGCAGGTTCTTCAAGAACAGAAAGAGGAAACTTTAGCACAACTTGGTGAGACTTCTTCAGACGAAGATTGTGAATCTTACAAAGAGCATATAGAAAGTGACTAATCTAACGAACAAATTCATGTGAAAGTAAGTTGAACTACTCCATAACACTTTCTATATATTTATATTTATATTTAACTTTAACATGTAGTGAATAATAAGAATATTTCTTTACTTTTCAATTAAGATAAACCAAATGGCTATGCATGTGCAGTGTGCACATGCACAAGCATAAACCAGAAATCAGTGATTGTAACGGGAGTTTACTGAATTGGATGGCTTTCAAGAGGTGGGCTCCTCCCATTGCGATTGGATGATATAAGGAGTGACATGAGATATATATGGGATTGCAGGCATTTGGGATTCTTGAAGATATTTTTTAAACTCGTGGCTCCTTCAAAATTGTATAATTATATATTTCAATTGTAATTAACATAGTTTTGCATGTAAAGAATCGAGAAGCCACCTTAAATATTTCTTTTAGTAATATTTTGTATTAGTTTTAGTCTTTTCTTATAGCACTGTTTCAGCAGAAAGTTGTGATTTTAGAAACTTGTATTATGCAACTATGCTATAGGTGTTTTTCTTGATGTATAAGAAGGGGATAAAGCTCTGTGGACCACCGCAGTAATCTTTATTAGCTAGCAGTTTATTAAAAGCGCGATCCACTGTGGTGTAATGTGGTAATACAATACACTATATGCCCATGGTGTGCACAAAACTAGTACTTAATTAATTATTAAAATTCACGTGAGACTTGTTATTCCTTAAATTGGGAGCTACAGTAGGAAAAGCAAAGAAACGATGGACAGGCAGGAGCTGCTGGAGATCCTGTGGGCAGGCGCACCAGGAGCTGGTTTTGCATCCCCAGGTAGCATAGTGGATTTTAAAGAAGCAACCCCCTTTGCTTGCTGATCAAGAAAGAAACAACGTTGCTCCCACTGTCGGACCAGGATGCTGAAAGGATAAAGTCACTTGCAAAGAATGTATGGCAAGTCCATTATTCTAACGCCAGCCTACCAAACGATCTCTCTTTCTTAGTAGACACAGCCAGGGATGAATGAGCTTAGTAAGATGGGCTTACAAGGTACAAACTGCATGCAAGTGGAGCTTCAAAAGCTCGTCTTGTGTGAGAAAGGTGACCGTTTTGAGCTGGAGATTAGCGACCCCAGAACAGTTGCATTCATGGTTGTGCAGTTACCCACGGAGCGGGGTGACACTGGGGAGCGCTCTCTGTTTGGCAGGGTGACACTAGACACACTTTCGACTTTTCGATAGGTAGCCACACATGCTGCTATCACACGGTGCTGTTTTCTGACTGCGAGCACGAGGTTGCAGAGGTGACATTGGGTGGATGTTTTGCTTGGTCCTTAATGCTCTCGAGAAAAATAACCTGAATGTGGCAGAAAACGAGCCTCCTCCGTCCCGGAGTCATTCCATTCTATATGATGGCCTTGCCTCGTGTCCAGTCATGGTACGAAGACGAGAGCGAGACCGACATGCTGGCAATCCCACTGGCATACAAGTACACAGGAGAAAGCCTCCGGTTCGCCTCTCTCCATGGCCACGGTAGGGCCGTGGCCGCTCTTGTCAAAGCTTGCCAACTAGAATGCGAGGTGTCAGACAATCCCAATCCATGAGGAGGACACCGTTCGAATTGGATTTCGACACACGATTAACCACTTGAGTTTGGAAAGTGCCAGTTCCCGGGTGAGATCCTTGACAATGAAGATCCTTTTGGCCAGTATCCTGATGAGTATGGCTACGGAGGAAGCAACCCCGACAAGAACTGGTACCATGTCGCCGCACTGATAGTTTGGCCATATAACAAACAAACTCAGGGATATGGGGATCTCTTCTGCCTTGGATTGGATAATTAAGCAAGAAGGTGAATTATCAGTTTCTGAACTATATGAAATGCTCAATACTTGGTTGGAAGGAACCTTGGATGAGAGGGATGGTGCAAAGTTGCTAGACCAGTGTGTGTCAAACTCGAGGACAAGGCTTATGCATTTTTAATAATGAAAGAAGCCACACGTATGAACACATTGTTCAGCACAGTGGAAATGGTGAATGCTGTTAAGACGTTTGGCTGGGAAGAGTGTAAACAAGTTGTAAAACTGCCAACGTTTCTCAATGCTCGGAGATTTTCCTGTGATGCTCGAGTCAGCTGGATGCCGTGAAGCAGCGGTGGATATCGTTAAGAAGCTTTGCCATATTGATCGTCCCTGAGGTAACTGGCTGTATCTCGTGGTGTGGAGGCGTCGAAAAGCTCATGGAGTTATGCATCAAGCTTGGGCTCAAACAGGAGGCTGATACGATCGTACACGGATCGCCTTGGAGGCAGATAGGCACAAAACAAATGGCTCTGGCAATGCGCAAGTGGGGAGAGTACAAACAAGTGTTTGAAGCTTACCTGGAGAAGAGATGCACTGAGGTTCATATGAGGACGTCCTCAGAGGAGCTCGACATTTGTGGCTGTCATGAGATTGCAGTGGATTACACGAGCAAGCTACAGTGTGGTACACCTGAATCTGTGGTCGTACGTGGTTACGTCTCCTTGGAAGTACTGTTGAACCGTGTCGATGAGGACACAGACTTCTACCTCGATGTAATATTTACCATGCGAAGGGCAGCTGGGTTGATAGGTTTGAAGACGGACAGTAAGGTGACACAGTTCCTTGTGGAGATGTGCCGCGACGGAGCTGTGAAGGACAGTGAACCGTCCGATGTGGACAGCATAGAGTTCTCGAAGGTTTTGTTTTGGCTGGGAGACGAGTGTGCACTCGTGAATAGGATATCCCCAAAGTTTGTAAGGGATGAATTTGGATTCCCTTTATTATCAGCCTCAATTTCATTATTTATATTTAATTTACTCCACGACGTTGTAAGGTCTTTTATTGTAACCATTCCGTGTGTATATTATTATCTTCTTGTCATTACTAACTACTATTACAATTGTCTATATATTATGATATAGTAAGAATCCCACCTTACATATTACTGAGTATGTTATCATGTACTTACATTTTAATTTGTTTAAGAGATATGCGGTTTCGTTTTAATTTGTTTAAGAGATATGCGGTTTCGTTTTTACCACCTTGATTATCTATATTACGATATAGTAACTAATCCCATACCATACTTCAGCCTTACCTATAATTAAATACGTTATAACACACTTACATTCAGCACAGGGCATGGTTGTGCGGCGGGATTAATCCTGCTGCCCAAGGCCTATGTGCAAGGCCTAGGAGGCGAGATTAATCCCGTCGCCTACGCATACCCTATGCAGAATCCAGCGGGATTTATTCCGCTGCTAATGACTTGTCTAAAGGGCCTAGGCAACAGGATTAATCCTACCGGATTCCGTGCAAGGTATAGGCGTGCGGCAAGATTAATCCCGCCGCCAATGGCCTGCATAAAGGGCCTGGGAGGTGGGATTAATCCCGCCGACCCTTCTATGCCTGGTGGAGGGATGAATCCCGCCACCCTTCTTTTTTCCTCCATTGGTGAGTCGAACCAATCCCAAACTTCTTTATCTGAGACGTAGAAGGTTTACAACATACCAATGAAGGGGATTGAGAAGGGTGGCAAGATTCATTTCATCATCCTTTACATGGTGGGCGAGATTAATCCCGTCACCTTTCTGGAGCCACTGAAGGGGTGTGCCAAATAAATCATGCCTAATTCTCTCTGAGACCGAAAAGGGTGGCAGGATTAATCCTGCACACCCATTCAGGGCTCCAGAAAAGTGGCGAGATTAATCCCGCCCACCATTTTATGAGGCATAGAAGGGTTGGCGGGATAAATCCCGCCCCACCTTACATGTCAATATATATGTGTATTAGTATATATAAGTTGCATAAGTTGCATATTATTTACTTTTATCATCTTATCATAATATTTCGAGTAAAAGCCTGTAAAACTGTCCAAAGCTCACATTTGTGGTGGTTTTAAAACCAAATGTTATTTGTCTTTTTTAGAAAGTTAATCCCATCCACTTCTCTATGAGACAAAGTAGGGTGTATGTGAATTTATCAGTGTATTATTTTTGTATATTCGGGTTTATACAAGTGTGTGTGTGTTTATATGATTTGTATTCATAGTGTATTATTTTACAGAAGAACGATTTGATCAAACAAGGAGATTCAGTCATTAGGATGGAGTCATTGTCAAATTCTGGATAAGAATTAAAATAAAATCTGTTATATTCGAATATATGCTTGAAGACTAATATTTTTGTATTCAGATGTGGAATTGAGGTGACATTGAAGACGAAAGCAGGAGAAGAGATGGGCAGGGGGATTCTGGAATCAACTTGGCCATATTTTAAAATAAACGGGAAGCGCACTAGAACAACCATGGTTGCTGTCAAACTAACCTCTGTCACATCGCATGGCCAAGCAAAACAATGGAAACTAGATATGCTAGTAAAGCATCCGAAAGCATGCTGCGAACCCAGATTGAATGATGCTCAACACATATGCCTTGTCCCATTCAATGTCACGTTCTCGGATCCAGAGGTCGCCAATTACAACATTAATCTTGGTGGTCTTGTCGACTTGTGGTAATGATGTTCACGTGTTCACTAATGATGTTGACCGTGGAGTTCTTCTTCAACTCAACGAAAGCCCATCTATGGAGGGAATCCAATTAGATGTCTACTTTGAAGATCTTCAGACTCATCGAGTAGGTGTATTCTCAGCAGAGGTTGCTTCACAATATAGAACATCCACAAGTGGAGCAATCGTCCCTTTTCACATTGAAGAAGAACACAGCGACATCATAAGGGAGATTAAAAAGGTGGCTCGGTCTCAGGTTCTTTACAGATCACGTTCAATTTACTTAGAAAACTTCGGGAGCTGGAAGAGTAGAATAGCATCAATCGGGGATAACACATATTGATTCGGATCGTAGAAGAAAATCATCAGTCGTTTTGTCAGTTGCACCTATGGCATCCCATACTGTAATAAGCCACAAAAAAAATGATGTTGGATGATAGGATTTATGAGTGTAGGGTTAAGTATTGCAGTGTCAGCCCAAACTTCAATTACAAGCCACTCAACTAGAAACATGTAGCTAAGCTCATGAAGAAGATGAAGGATGACAATTCTTACACCGTTTCACATAATGCTATTTTGTGCTCATACTACGAAAGAAACAAAGGCGCTGAGAAAGTGTGGATCACAACAGTAGAACAAATCATGAAGATTCAGATGAAGAATAGAAAATCAATTAAGTATTACATCATTAGTGGCCAACACATAATAACGGCAGCCCAACGACTTCTCGATGAACATAACAAAGGAACCATGGCAACAAAACTTTCCAAGCATACCGTGAGAAGTTAACGAAAAGATCGGCGTTTTTAGCTAAGTTGAATCTCACAATCGAGTAGTACCATAAGTTATCGCGGAATGGGACGCTGCTGACACCAACCACTATAACAGCAAATATGGGAGAAGTTCAAACACACGCGAGCCGTGTAGGAATCTCTTCAGCGACCACAAAAGAGCTATTGCAGGAATACACAATGTGCAATGTACCAGGTAAGTAAATTGTCTGGGCGGGATTTATCTCGCCGGTATATTAATCTGTCTATTTTTTTCAGAGAGTTGAAGAAATTGTAGCAGTTGATTTTGCCCAGGTGGGCGGGAAGGAAACATCCTTTCTGATGATGTTGATCTCTTGTCCCGAGGATAGGATCTTTGCCAAATGGTTAGGGATTATGGAATCCTTTTCAAAAGGAACACTGAAGAAGAAGCAGATAAGTGAAGGGAGCCTTCAGAAAAGTCTGCAAAGAAACCTAATAAGACGCCGAAGGCTAAGTCTATTCAATCTACAAAGGATGTAGACAACGATTTTAAGCTCACATGGTTGAAGCTTTTAAATGGAACAACGATGGAAGTCTTGACTGATTTGGTGATTGATGGCAAACTACAGATTAACAACAGCAGCCCCACCTTTCCTTTTCATGTCAAGGCAATGGAGTTAAAAATGGTCAGGCACTTTAAGGAGTAGTTGGGAATATACTGCCACAAACTGGGTTGGACCTCGGCTTCAACATACGAAGAGGTCAAGAAATATTTGCATGTGACAAATGATGATATGCTTATCGAATGGGTGAATCAATCGGAAGATCTGGGCAAGAATCTATTGCACTCCAACACTAAAAAGGAAAACATTACGATGACGCCTTCTCTTATGGCAGTCCTTCAGCAGCGGAGAACCAAGTTGAACCTTATAAAGGAGGATGCTACGAATCATGACAAGCCCTATAGATATTTGTTGTTGGATTCAGAGACTTTATGGGGTAACATCACTGCTTGTAGGAAACCATTTCAATTGTTCGTGATGGATCCTTCAATAGACATGACACTAGAGGATTTGGTGGAGAAACTTAGCTGTGCAAGCATGTACAAAGAAGGTACATTAATACCTACGTTTTCAAGTATTTATTTCTTGATTCTTGCTCATGTCATCGATACTTTTGCCTTCGCCTTCGCCAAGAAGAATAAACATCGTTGGACAGGATTTTATATAAATGATGTTGATCCAAAGTGCATTGATACGGTTGTTCACTTGGTTGTTAGGAATGCGCCAAACAATTTCAAACTTTCAAAAATGGCCAGGCATTGTTTGCACTCCAACGGGCATGAACCTCCATCTGATACACCGATAGCTGAAAGGGACGTATTCGGCAATGTACGTTATCCAAACATCACAAGTCAAGCGGTATGGAGCATCATCAACTTGATCAGGGGTCTTCACAGTGATGCATGGGTTTTTGACTACTGCACTAGGGGGTCCGTTTTGAAGGAGTGTTACCTTCGGGATACATGTGTGTTTGCTGTTAAAAGGATAAGACCATGGTTGAGGACCTGAACAAGTGGATAGAGAGGTTCTCAACTGACTACCCCAACAAACCCATATAAGAGTATTTGGAAAGTTCCCTCCCAAGAAGTGCGATAGCTTTGAAGATGAATCTGGTTCAATGTCGGAGTCTGAAGACGAACTTCAATAAGATATTAGACCAGAAGTCATCTCAAGGAGTACAGACCCATGAAACATCAACAGAAGATACTAAAGATCATGAACCATCTCACAAGTGGCCTAGACCTTCTTCGCCTCACTCAGAAGGTAATAGCGAAGAAGAATTGTTAATGAGTTTTTAGAGTGACGAATAGTTGTAAATGAGTGTAACATAAGCATTTTTGTATATTTCATTTATATTTGTACAGAAAATAAATTCTCAAGGATTAATGAAGCTTTTAGTTCAAACATGGGTCACACATTAACAAGGTAAATAATATACCTTGATAATTATAAGGTCAGCTAGCTATCATTTTGCAGATGTAATGAAACATTTGAGAACATGAATTTTCAGCATTGCCATGAGGTAAGAGAGGGGTTTGGCGAAAATTTCTTGTTTCACATGTCAGAATGACAGAGTTCATGCAGAAAAAGGATAATAATGCAGCTCAAAACATCGTTACCATGGGGACCACTTCAGTTTTTTCATCATCATTTCTATTGGCTTTAGTTTTGAAATCACTTTCTTTAGTGCTTATAATATCTGAATCTTGTAAGGATGATGTACAATTAAATGATAAAGGGATAGGCAACAATATAGTGTCAACAGATAAATGTGAAAGAGACCAAACAAGTGAGTTGCAAAGTATTCAAGAGGTAACGCTACCCCATGTTACCATGGCCATATTGTGTTGTTAGATGTGAATGGTGTTTTACTTCATCGACAAAGGCCCGAGGATAGGAAAAAAAAAATCAAACAAGGAGATTTCATTCCTTGTCATGGTAAATTTCGATATGATATTATTTTTTCGTCCAGGGTTGAACCATCTTTCCAAAAGCTTAAGGAGATGGGTGTGTTGTGGGGATTTGGTCATGCATGCAGATTTATAACTTGACACCGCTACTGAATTTGCTTAAGAAACATTGTAATGTTGCAGAAGTGTGATTCGTAAAAATTGGATTTTTGACCAACGAGTATATTATAAACCTCTCGAATTTCACAATATAAGAAAGGAAAGCAAGCCATACTTCTTCAAGAATGAAAGATTAATTGGGCTTCATGGGGAGATCAGTCACTTAAGGATAATGAAGAACGCACATATCTCAATGGTAAACGACTCTCCTTAGAAGGCTATGCTCAATCAAAACATTGTTTATATTCATCCAATCACTTTCGACCCATATTCTGATATCGATACCATGGATGAGCTAGTGAACTACTTGGATATGTACCTCAGAAAGAAGAATCTCGAAAACTTTTGTGAGCAGTATCCACTGTATCAAACATTTCCTGAAGCTTTTCTTTCTCGTGATTTTGAGTTTTATAAAATAAAGGATAGCAACCGGGTGTTTTACAATATTATTCTTAAGGAACGTCATTTTTTAAATGAGCCTTTATGTAGACCTGGTCTTATCACATCTTATATTAATAAGGATAGCAACTTCTAATTACATTCGTGAGAGTGTTAGATGGTGGCAACAACATCAAGATATTGACCAAAATGATTTGATTAATCCGGAGAGTGATGATTTAGACAAAATGAGGAGATTTCTTTGTATGGCTAGGAAGAAAGTATTTATAAAAAAATTAACATGTTGGTAAAGAAATGATTTCATTTGTAATTATGTTTGATAATATTTTTTAATTATTGTAAATTATTTTTAGAACGAAGAATAATATGAATATTCTAAGATATTTTAAGAATATTCCTTACTAAGTAAGGTTATTGAAGGATTAATTATTAATTAATTAATATTTAAAACTTAATTATATATTAATTAAATAGTTAATTAATAATTAAAACTTAAGTATTAATTAGTAATTTATTTTATATTCCCATTTTCACGTATCATGCCCACTTTAGTTACAACTTGCATAACATCACAATAACACCTTCTCTTATGATAGTCCTTTAGCAATGGAGAACTGAGTTGAACCTGAAAAAGAAGGACACTATGAATCATGACAAGCCTTTCAAATGTTTGTTGTCAGATTCAGAGACTTTATGGGGTAACATCACTGCTTGCAGAAAACCGTTTCAAATGTTTATGATAGATCAGTGGGTGTCAAAACATACTTACTTAAAAAAGGCACTAGAAGATTTGGTGGAGAAGCTTAGTTGTACAAACATGTACAAAGAAAATAATTATTATTTAATTCTTGCACACTTACTTGATACCTTTGTCTTCATGTATTTATTTCTTGATTTTTATTCATACCACTGATACCTTTGCCTTCGTCTTTACCAAGAAAAATAGACATCATTGAATTAAATTTTATATGCCCAGGTGTATTGATATGGTTGTTCACTTAGTTGTTAGGAATGCGCCAAACAATTTTAAACTTTCAAATGACTAGTTAGGCATTTGTTTTTGCTCCAACGATCCTGAACTTCTCTCTGATACATCGATAACTGAGAAGAATGTATTCAACAATGTACATTATCCAAACATTACAAATTAGGCTGCATGTAGCATCGTTAACTTAATCAGGGGTCCTCACAATAATGCACTACATTAAGGGTTCCGTCTTGAAGAAGTGTTACCTTTGGGATACATGTGTGTTTGTTGTTGACAAGGATAAGACTATGGTTGAGGACTTGAATAAGTGGATATATAGGTTCTTAACTAACTACCCCAACAAAATCATACAGAAGCATTTAGGAAAGTTCCCTCTCCAGAAGTGCGATAGTTCTAGCCAATACAATCTTAAATATTATATATATATAATTTAATACCTTTTACTTTTATAATGTTATTAATTTTTTGTCCACCAATGCTATAATTTATTAAATAGTTAATTACAAAACTAAAATGTTTTTAAAAATATTCTATCTTTAAACATATATTTTAAAGAATATTCTTTCTTTAAACATATATATTTTAAAGAATATACCTTTAATATTAAAACAAACTAATAAAATCACTAAAATTGCTAATTATTAAGAAATGAGACTATATACATGCATATTTTAGTGACAACGTGCATAAGCTTTTGATAACACTAAACAATCTATTATATTGCTTACTTCCTTTACATTTGAATAAGTGATTATAGAGGCAGATGGTTAAAACTTGAATTAACCAGACACCTTGTTGTCAATAATAAATTAAAGAGATAACGCTAAAACCATATACATTTAAAAATAAACTCTACATTGTTATCTTTGTCTTCTCTCTTCTAACATACGAAATTCATCTGCTATAGAAAATCATATTTACAAGCACTGTGATACATGTGTATATGTATACAAATGTAAACGTACATAGGATATGGAGCATGTTTGTGGAAAAATGTGAAATGTAATTATTCTTCAATTTTATTATACTTAGAATGTTATTATTTCCTACCACAAAACTGAGAGAATGATAAGGAAAAAATGCTTATGTTAAGAGACAATCTTAGAGACGCATGGTTGGTATATTATACGAATGAAAAAATGGACATGTTAACCGGACACCCCCCCTTTGCCACTTGGACACCCTTTTATATTAATTCTTACTTAATTGATTAACAAAATGCTAAAAGCCACCTGAAAATATGTATTTAAAAATGTTTATTTATAATAAGTCATATGTATAAATAAATGTATTAACCCTGAAGATTCTTTTTCTATTTAAATATTTAAAATATATATAAATTGTATGTTATTTTGACAAAGGTCTACACTTTATTTTAAGATATCCAGTTTAGATATATGAACGACAAATATTCATATGATTTTTTGATCTTATTTTGTTAAAAATATTTTTAAACATGATTTGACAAACATTGAATTATTATTTAAAATGCTTAAACAGTTTTACAACAACAAAAATTAATTTCAAGAAATGAATTGTTATTTTAAATTTTTAGACAACCTAGCCAAATTTAAAAGGGTAATTTTAACATACTTGAAAATTTTAAATATATTTTTTTTTCCATAATGAGATTTCTTATTTTTTTATGACACATGAATTACTCTTAAAATAAGTTTGATGACTAAGTCTTGGGCGATTGATAATAATTATATGTTAGTTCGATAGGTAAGTTTGTTTATAATGGATAATAAACAATTTTTTCTTTTCAATAAATATAACAGTAGAATATCGAAAAATTTATAGAGAATTTTGTAAGAGAATCATAGATAGTCTTAAAGAAACAAGAGCTCCCATGCTAATAACGAACAAATACTTGATGAAACATCCTGTACAGATCTTTATATGAAGATAATACATTACATTCTTGAGATTATATTCTTAATGGACATTTCCTTTAAAAAGATAAAAACCATTTATATAAATGGCATGCATTTATTTTTTCATTCCAATGGTGATTATTATATGGTACCTATTCTTGGTACCTATTCTTGGTCTGATGTATATTCTTGACATGTGTGTTAGTTTATCCCTCTTATTGAGTACATCCTGATTTCAAGCATACATTCTCCAAGTAAATAATCTAAGAATTCTACAGACCTTCCTCACAATTCAACTTGTTAGAGAAAGAGATACATATAAATAAAGAGAGACTTGCAATTCATATAGCCATTGGCATACAACATAACTAGCTGAAATTCACTTTGTTCACATAGTGCTACATCTACTCATCATCGTTTCCCATGTTAAAGTCCGTCACTGCAAGATTGATCAGTAAATTAGTTTGCTCAGCATGATTGATCATTGGTGAGAATCCATCATTTCCACTGCAAAGTTCTTGTAAGCTTGAACCTGTCTCATCTTCAAGAAGATAATTATATGACATCTCACTAGGACATATTCCGCCTCCATAGTCATTGCAAACCATACTCTCGGTTTGTCGCTCTTCTGCATTCACTTCAGTTGCAAGTACATTGCTTTCATTGTCATGCTCTGTGTGTATGTCATTTCCAATCTCTGCAGGTTCATTATCTGCACTTTGACTTTCCACCGCTTCTCCCGTCTCGTAGTAACTTATATCAAAGTTGGTGACCGCCTTTGCACCCTTGTACATTAGGACAGCCTTGTCATAAGCTATTGCTGCCTCCTTCTCTGTATCTATAGTTGTAAAAACTCATTACTTCCAATATAAATCTGTCTTAGTAATTAGCTAGAAGGAAGGTGTTTTATAAGAAAACTTACCAAATAATCCTAAGAACATGGGCTTCTCCCCTTTAGGTTTATAACGAGCTTGCCAGCTTCTACCACGCCTACACATTTGCACAAAGTTAGTTAGAGATTTAGATTGGCATGTCATTTACCTTGATACTCCTTTGAACCTAGAAGTTCCTCTTCCAAGCCCATAAGGCTTACTTCTCCTAGGAAGATATATTTATGTTCTAGTAAGCATTTGGATGCATATATAGGGTACGCATACTAGTGTGCAGATTTCATATGAAAATTAATCTAGATATATTTTGTACACAACATATACCTCTTTAGCTCGTTTATGTAAGTGTCTGTCGGAATGTATTTCATATATTTAATCTCCTCGGCGTAATTGCTTACCTGAAAAAACAATAAATAATTAGCATATACCAAGACATACATGTGTATACATATATGTTTATAATGGATTAGGCAAATCAATATCAGCTTTACAGGCAGGTTCAAGTCCTTTGGTGACAATCTAGTGCCAAAGACTTTGAGCGCTACACAATCATGTACATAAGCAGCATCCTCCACAGTAGAGTGGCAACCTGTAATACTAATAAATATCAAACTTCACAAAATAAACACATGGAAATAGAAAAAACTGCTTACCCAAGTGAACTTCATAGTCAACATTGAAGTAGAGTAACAATCATACTTTAGTATACAACACATAAAATGATAATTATATTTACAGCCTACCTTGTCCCTTGTCCCAGATAAAGGCCTTGTATTTGTTGTTGTCAAGCCTGCATTTTTAAGAAGAATGTAAAATGTATATGAACACATTTATGAGTAAAATCAGTTTCTTATGACAGTTTACCTGCATACTCCTTTATAACTTCGTTTTGAGGCAGTAGAATCAGTTGCAACAGAACAAGCTACATCAGATACTGAAGAAGAAGCAACATAAGTAGGTGGTGGAGGACTGGCATCTCTAGAATAGATTGGTGGGGAGGACATGTTACTGGTTATTGACGGAAAACCTATCTGGAATTGGCCTGAAGTTCCAGCTGGGGACTCATGAAATGGTGGAGTACCAGCTGGAGAATATAGGTTACTGGGGATTGATGGAAATCCCAAACCTATCTGAGAATTAGCCTGACGTTCCACTTGGGATCCAAGGGACTTGTGAAACTCACTGCATATTGATTGGAAACTTGTTATCGGATGGGTGCCATGACTCCAACCTTCGAATCCAAAGCCTTCACTTGTTGATAGAAATCCATGACCTTCATCTCCCACGCTTCCAGAGTCTCTTGATGGGCCTGTTGCACTTGACTCTATAGCTCTTGGTTCCATTTGGGAATTGGCCTGGGACTCATTAAACCATAGGTTACCGGGAATTGATGAAAATCCCAGACCCATCTGTTGAGAATTGGCATGAAGTTCCACTTGTGACCCAAGGGACTTGTGAAATTCATTGGAGATTGATGGGAAACCTATTGTTAGATGGGGCCCATGACTCCGATCTCTGGCTCCCATGCCTCCAAAGCCTTCACATGCTGACAAATGTCCCTGACCTTCATCTCCCATGTTTCCAGAGTCTCTTGTTGGGCCTGCTGCACTTGACTCTGTAACTCCTGGTCCATTGGCTTGGGACTCATCAAAATCTGTATTAGCTGTCAAGAAACAATTGCCAGGGATTGATGGTAGACCCATCTCATATGCTTGGAATTGGAACAGAAGACGAGTACCTTGGATGAAATCGAGGGGAAAAAGAAAGAATTTGTGTATGATCAAATCTTTTTTCCAAGGGATTTTTAGCTTAGGGCGGATGCACATGCACACGTGCACTTATAATGCGTGCGATTTTTGTGCCACGTGGACATCCAATGGTGTGGTATATACCTAAATATGAGGAGCTGTGCTAATGAATTTCAAATTTTATTTCTCTATTGTCAAATAATAAAATAAATTACATTTAATTTAATATAAGTCCCAACATTGACATCAAATATAAAGTGTAAAACATTTACCCAAAACACAATACATGGTGTATGATCTATCTATATACATTTTTTTTATTTATTAAATTTAACAAATTATAAACCTATTAAATAACAAACATTTCTAGGATAAATATACTGGGGACAATATACAATAAACAAGCTTGGCCATGCTTTATTTTATAAATATAATTTAAATATATGATTTAAGTGATTACTCAAGTCCTTTATATTTTAAATAAGTGACTATAGAGACAAATGTTAAAACTTGAAACTAGACACTTTGTTGTCGATAGTAAATTAAAGAGATAAAACTAAAACCATATAAGCAAGATAAACTCTACCATTTTTAACTTTTTCTTCTCTCTTTTAACATACCGAATCCATCTGCTATAGAAAATCACATTCAGCCTTTAAAACATGTGTATGTATACACATGTAACTATATCCGGTATGTGTTTATGGAGTTCATGTTGTATGTATGCTGTTTACATCCACGTGCACCGGATATCAAGCATGTTGTGTTCGTATATATATGTGTGTGATGAAAACTTCAATTATTTCTTCATTGAGCATGAACGCCTAATATTTCTTATGCTGATTAACTTATACCATAAATATTTATTTCTTATGTCATGAGTGGACCAGAGATAACTAAATCCCTATTATTTTATGATATTACTATTGTTCTCCCAGCTTTGATATACTCAATTTAGTTGAGGTCAGATGTAAGGCATAAATGTGTATGTTATGTGAAAGATGAATATGTGCAAATAATTATATACATTATATGAGAAATAATTATATACGTTATGTGTGTTGAGAGTGGTGAAGAAAAAATGATAATGTGAATGTCTATAGTCCCATTTTTTAATAATTAACAATTATCATTTTCTAATATTAAAAGAATATTCTTTAAAATAATATATGTTTAAAAAAAGAATATTCTTTAAAATAAATGTTTGAAGACAAAATATTCTTTAAAATATTTTATTTTTGTAATTGACCCTTTAATAAATTATAGCATTCATAAACAAAAAATTAATAACATTATAAAAGTAGAAGGTATTAAGCTATATAATATATTATATTTAAGATTGTATGGGGCTAATATAAAAATTAAGTAAGAGCACGAGAGGTACATTATATAAATATTAGAGTTGTTAGTAAAATATTAATATTTAATATAACATTAATTAAAAATTTGTATTAGTAATTATATATAATATATACAAAATCTTATATAGTCAATCTTCCATATCTTTTTATAAATTTATATAGTTAAGTAAACAATTTGGTACTATTATTAAAGAGTTTATTATAATTATGAATATTAAATATACTATATTTTATAATTTTTTAATTTTGTTGTCGGATTCGGAGGCTTTATGGGGTAACATCACTGCTTGCATGAAACTGTTTCAAATGTTTGTGATGAATCAGCGGGTGTCAAAAAATCCTTCGCCAGATAGGGCACTAAAGGATTTGGTGGAGAAACTTAACCATGCAAGCATGTACAAAGAAGGTATTTATTATTGAATTTTTGCACTTTTAACTAATACCTACGTTTTTAGGTATTTATTTCTTGATTTTTGCTCATATCACCGATACTTTTGCCTTCGTCTTCGCCAAGAAGAATATACATCATTGGACAGGATTTTATATGAGCAATATTGATCCCAAGTGCATTGATACGGTTGTTTACTTGGTTGTTAAGAATGCGCCAAACAATTTCAAACTTCCAAATGACTAGCCATGCATCTGTTTGCACTCTAATGGGCCTGAACCTCCATTTGATACACTGATAGCTGAGAGGGACGTATTCGGCAATGTATGTTATCCAAACATTACAAGTCAGGCTGTACGGAGCATCGTCAACTTGATTAGGGGTCCTCACAGTGATGCATGGGTTTTGACTACTGCACTAGGGGATCCGTCTTGAAGGAGTGTTACCTTTGGGATACATGTGTCATGACCCGATACAGGATATAGGATACGACATACATGATTCAGCCTACAGGATATGGGATACAGGATTCGGCTCGCAGGATATCCTGCAGGATATTCTCACAGGATATGCCTACAGGATATTCCACAGGATATTCCTACAGGATATTCCTATAGGATAAGGATGACCAATTTTGGCTAGTGACTAGATTAGGCTCATGACCAGATTAGCTTGGAGTTGTGAGCATAAAAGCTCCGACCTAATTGTTGTACAATCAGTTACTATCAACACCAGTTTCTACGATCATTCTTGTTCTTGTCTTGTTCTTGTCTTGCTCCTTGCCTCCTGCTCTTGCCTTGTCTTGGATCCTGTCTGTTCCTATCTTGTTCTGGATCCTGTCCTACGCTTTCCTGTCTTGCCCCGGATCCTATCCTGATCCTGCCTGCTCCTGGATCCGTCCTATTCCTGTCCTGCTCTCGGTCCTGTTCCTGAGTCAAGCCTTCCTGTTCTCGGAATCCTGCTACTTCCTGGTTCCTGGATCGTGGCTTGACAGTTTGATAGTAACTGCTTCATAGCTCTCGTTTCCTAGCTACTTTTTTTTCCTTGTTTTCTTCCTTCGTTTTTCTCTTTTTTCTTTCATAGATCATGGCTGATTTTGAGCACTTTCAACGCGAGCACCAAATGTTGCTTCGAGCTGGCCACTTTGCGCCAAGTGGTCACCGATCTGCAAGGTTCCACCCATGCGCACATGCAGCTGCTGATGCATCCTCCAAGGCTGCTGCGCAGGCTCTCTCTCAGGCATCGGTGGTTCCTTCTTCATCGAACTTTTCTCGGAGCCGAAGATCAGCATGCCAGAAAGTTCAGTGGCAATCGTGCCGATTTCCAAGGTTTCCTGAATCAGATCCGGCTCTTGATCCGCATGCAACCACGCCGCTACTCGACGGATGCACAAAAGGTTGGCCTTTTGGCATCCTTACTAAGTGGATCTCCACGGCTTGGGTTGTTCCCTTGCTGGAGCGTGACGACCCATTGATGGAAGACTTTGAAGGTTTCGTGGCTGCCTTTGAAGCCTGTTTTGGAGATCCTGATAAGTACCGTTCTGCATGCACAAGTTACGGAAGCTCACACAAGGATCCAGACCAGCTTCCGTTTATGCATCCGAATTCAGCAATTGTGCACGAACATTCCATGGGACGAGACTGCATTGATCGAACACTTCCGTTTTGGGCTGAGGGATGATGTGAAGGACCTTCTCCTTACGTTACCGGATGCTCAAACGTTAGCGGAGATCATGCAACAGGCCGTTCGCTGCGACAACCGTTTGTTCGAGCGCCGTCAGGAAAAATTCCGTCAGCAGTTCCTGCCACCAATCCTGTAGCCGTAGCACATGTTCCTACGACACCTTCTGGAGCAGTTCCTATGGAGGTTAACAAATCCAAGCGTGGCCCACTTTCAACTGCTGAGAAGCAACGTCGTCGGGTGAGAACCTATGCTTGTATTGTGGTAGCAGGACACAAGGTGGCGGAATGTCCTAATAAAGCCAGAGAAGTTCAAGACGCGTGAAGCCGAAGCTGAAGTTCAGTCGGAAAACTTCAATGTCCACTTCGTCTAGGAGCCGCGAAGTTGGACGTAGGTGCAGGCTCCATTGGTGCTGCTCATACCATTCCATCACTCAAGTTTCCTGTACACATTCGCCTCAATAATCGAGAGCTCAAGGAGTTTGCCCTGTTAGACACTGGTGCAAATGCATGTTTCATGGATGACACTTTTGCAGCTCAGCATGGCATTCCGGTGGTGAAGTTGAAGCGTGCAGTTCCTGTAGAGGTGGCCGATGGTCGTTTGATTGCTTCTGGCGCAGTTACCCACGCTACCACACCTCTCTCTTGCAGTCATGGCGCATTCAACTGTTCGATTTCCTTCAACTTGATCAAGACTCGGTCGACTCCCATCATTTTTGGCATGCCATGGTTCGTTGTTGCAAATCCGCAGATCGACTGGAGGTCTAGGACGCTCACGTTTTCCTCTCCAGCAGCCAGGATCAATCCTGTACCTTCCTGCGTGCAGGATACATCCTTGGTGTCTGAGGCAGTACAAGCTACAGGATTGACCGTGCCTGTTCCTGTACCAGTGTTGAAGACTCCTCCTCGACAGGATTCACCTCATGTCAGTTCCTCAGCACATCCGCAGGCTCTCTCCACTCCTGTAAGTTTGCGGATTCCTGTACAGGGTTCTTCCAATCCTGTATCAGTGTCGAAGGTTCCTCCTCAACAGGATCCACCTCCTGTTGGTTCGTCAGCACACTCACAGGCTCTCCTCACTCCTGTGCAACCACGGACTTCTGTACAGGATTCTTCCAATCCTGTACACTGTCAACATCCACATCTGTTTCTCCCAATCCTGCCTCTTTTGTTACTCTGTTTCTGTTCCCCCCCAAGATCCTTCCTCTTTTTCAGTCACAGCTCCCTCCTTCTTACCACTACCATGCATGAACTTGCCACTGATCCTGCTCCTTTCCACCTTTTTGCCTTTCAAGTAACTCCTACGTCCTCTTCTACCTTTCCTGTGTCTGACTCTCCTGTTTTTCAATCTCCTTCTCCTGCTCTTTCCTTCTCCTCCTTCTTCCCTACCATCCAAGTCACGACTTTAAGGACGTTTTTGACAAGCACAAGGCTGCAGTTCTTCCTGTTCACAGGTCCTACGACTGTCCTATTGATCTTGCAGAAGGAAAGACTCCACCGTTCGGACCGATTTATGCATTGTCACCCACAGAGTTGGAGGTTCTTCCAGTACATCGAGGACAACTTGGCATCCGGCTTCATTCGTCACTCAAAGTCCCCTGCAGGAGCGCCTATTTCTTTGTCAAGAAGAAGGATGGGAGCTTACGTTTGGTTGTGGACTGGGGTTTGAATCAAGTCACCATTCGGAATCGGTACCCGTTGCCATTGATCCCGGAACTTCTCGATCGGCTGCGAGGAGCAAAGGTGTTCACGAAGATCGACTTACGAGGGGCCTACAACCTTGTACGGATTCGTCCGGCGATGAGTGGAAGACTGCCTTTCGTACAAGGTATGGACACTTCGAGTACACGGTGATGCCTTTCGGCCTTACCAATGCCCCAGCCGTGTTCCAACACATGGTGAACGACATCTTTCGTGACTTCTTGGACCAGTTTGTGGTGATCTACCTCGACGACATTTTGATTTTCTCCAAGGACCAGGCGGCACATGACAAGCATGTACGATTGGTTCTACAGCGGCTTCGCGAGCATGGCTGTATGCGAAGTTGGAGAAGTGTTTTTTCGATAGGGATTCTGTGGAGTTCTTGGGCTACATCGTCTCTCCTGCTGGCGTTTCCATGGACATGCACAAGGTGAAGACCATCGTGGAGTGGGAGAGGCCCAAGTCTGTACGAGATGTACAATGTTTCCTTGGCTTTGCAAACTTCTACAGGCGTTCATACAGGACTTCTCCAAGCGTGTACTTCCACTCACGGAACTCACCAAGCGCACAGAGGTTTTCTCTTGGTCCGACAAGGCGGAACATGCATTCACAACACTCAAGGACACCTTCACGACAGCTCCGATTTTAGCACATCCTGATCCTTCTCGTCCTTTCTTCGTTGAAGCAGATGCCTCGGATTTTGCAGTAGGATCCGTCCTATCAAGTTGGAAGACAAGTTGCTTCATCCTGTAGCTTTTCACTCTCGTAAGTTCCTTTCGGCGGAGATCAATTACGAGATTCATGACAAGGAACTCAAGGCCATTGTGGATTCGTTTGAGGAGTGGCGGCATTTCCTGGAAGGTGCTGCACATCCTGTACAAGTTCTTACGGATCACAAGAACCTGGAGTATTTTCAAACGGCTCGAGTTCTCAGCGACAGGCTAGGTGGGCGGAGTTCCTATCACGTTTTGATTTCGTCATCGTCTACAGGCCCGGTTTTCGGAATGGCAAGGCGGACGCATTGTCTAGGCGCTCTTACCTTGCACCAAGCCCGGGCGATCCTGCATTGACTGTCAAAGCAAGTGTTGTTGGGTCCTGATCGATTCCGGCTTGCGGCACTACAGGTTCATCAGGCTCCAAGATTCAACACTCCTACAGGACATCCGTTCGCAGTTGGCTACAGACGACTTGGCAAAGAATGTGTTCTCACACATTCATCCTGACGTTGCAAGTTCCTCTTCCTCCAGTTCCCGTCAGACTACAACCTGTTGCCATATGGACTCCTGTACCGGGAAGGTCTCCTGTACGTTCCTGTTGGTGTTTGCAGGACTCGTGTGGTACAGGATTGTCATGATACCCCGGCTACAGGACATTTTGGTGTGGCCAAGACAGTTGAGTTGGTGACTCGCAACTATTGGTGGCCTGGGTTGCGAGGTTTTGTGGAAAGGTTTGTACGGAGTTGTGACACCTGCAACAGGTCGAAGATGCCTCGTCATGCACCTCTGGTCTTCTTCGTCCTCTTCCTGTTCCTTCTGCTCCTTGGAGATCCATTTCTATGGATTTCCTCACAGATCTTCCTCCTTCTCGTGGATTCGATGCAGTTCTTGTGGTGGTTGACCGTTTCACCAAGCAGGCTCATTTCCTACCTGCAACAAGAGCTACAGGTCAGACAACTGCGAGTTGGTGATCCGTGAGTGTTCCGACCATGGTCTTCCTGAGAGCATTGTTTCCGATCGAGGTCCACAATTCATGTCCAAGTTTTGGCGAGAGCTTCTTCGGAGTCTACAGGTTAAAGCGGATCTTTCTTCAGGATATCACCCGCAAACTGATGGGCAGTCAGAACGCACAATTCAGACCTTGGAGCAATATCTTCGTTGCTTCATCAGTTACCAACAGGATAATTGGTTGGACCTTCTTCCTATGGCGGAGTTTGCCTACAACAACTCCATTCACGCATCTACAGGCCAGACACCTTTCTTTGCTCTTACAGGCCACCATCCACGTTTTGACTTTCCTCCTGCTTCTCCTTCTTCCGCTCCTGCAGTACAGGATCGTCTCCAGCATCTTCGTCAGGTACAGGATGATCTCCGGGTTCATCTTCAGCAGGCACAGGAACGGTACAAGCATCATGCTGATGCCCCGTCAGCCGGCACCTGCATACAAGATTGGTGATCTCGTGTGGCTTCTTCGTCGACACATTCGCACCAACAGGCCTTCTTCTAAGTTGGATTTTCAACGATTGGGCCCTTACAGGATCGTGGCGGAGGTAATCCTGTAGCTTTCCGACTCGAGTTACCACCTACGGTGAAACTTCATCCTGTGTTTCACACCTCCTTGTTGGAGCCGTATCATCCTTCTTCTCTTCCTGGTCGTGCTTCTTCTCCTCCCCCTCCTGTGGTCATTGCTGGTGAACCTGAGTACGAAGTTGCAGCCATCCTTGATTCTCGTCTTCATCGCCGCCAACTTCAATACTTGGTGGATTGGAAAGGTTATTTGCCTACCGATCGCACTTGGGAACCTGCATCCAACTTACTCCATGCTTCTTCCAAAGTTGCTGCTTCCATCGGCATTATCCTGCTAAACCAGGTCCAAGACTCGTGGAACTCGTCCTTAGGGAGGAGGTGCTGTCACAACCCGATACAGGATACAGGATACGACATACAGGATTCAGGTACAGGATACGATACAGGATTCGGCTGCAGGATATTCCGATTACAGGATATCCTATAGGATATGCAGGATATTCCTATAGGATAAGGATGACAATTTTGGCTAGTGACTAGATTAGCTCATGACCAGATTAGCTTGGAGTTGTGAGCATAAAAGCTCCGACCTAATTGTTGTACAATCAGTTACTATCAACACCAGTCTTTCTACGATCATTCTTGTTCTTGTCTTGTTCTTGTCTTGCTCCTTGCCTCCTGCTCTTGCCTTGTTCTGGATCCTGTCTGTTCCTATCTTGTTCTTGGATCCTGTCCTACGCTTTCCGTCTTGCCTCCGGATCCTATCCTGATCCTGCCTGCTCCTGGATCCGTCCTTTCCTGTCCTATTCCTAGTTCTTGTCCTGCTCTCGGTCCTGTTCCTGACCAAGCCTCCTGTTCTCGGAATCCTGCTCACTTCCTGGTTCCTGGATCGTGGCTTGACAACATGTGTTTTTGCCGTTGAAAAGGATAAAAACCATGGTTGAGGACTTTGAACAAGTGGATAGAGAGGTTCTCAACTGACTACCTTAAAACAACCCATACAGGAGTATTTTGGGAAGTTCTCTCCCGAGAAGTGCGATAGCTCTAATGAAGAATCTGATTCAATGTCAGAGTCTAAGAACGATCTTGAACCAGATATTAGACTCGAAGTTATCTTAAGGAGTACAGAACATTCACCTACTCCATTGACCATGGAAACATCAACAAAAGATATGGAAGATGTTGAACGATCTTCCAAGCGGCTAAAACCTTCTTCACCTCACTCAGAAGGTAACAACAAAGAAGAATTGTTAATGAATTATTAAAGTGACGAATAGTTGTAAATGAGTGTAACATAAGGCATTTTTGTATATTTCGTTTATATTTGTACAAAAAATAAATTCTCAAGGATTAAAGAAGCTTTTAGTTTAAACATGGGTCACACATTAAACAAGGTAAATAATATACCTTGCTAATTATAAGGCTAGCTAACTATCATTTTGCAGATGTAATGAAACAGTTGAGAACATGGATTTTCAGCAGTGGCATGAGGTAAAAGAGGGGTTTGACAAAGTTTTCTTATGCCACATGTCAAAATGACAGAGTTCATGTAGGAAATGGATAATATTATAGCTCAAAACATCCTTACCACTTCAATTTTTACATCACTATTTCTATTGCCTTCAGTTCTTAAATCACTTTCTTCAGCGCTTGTAATATCTGAATCTTGTAAGGATAATGTACAAATAAATGATAAAGGGATAGGCAACAATATGGCGTCAATAGATAAAGGTGAAAGTTGAATGTCAATGGTGTTTTGTTTCATCGACAAAGCTCGAGGATAGAAAAAAAGAAATTAAAAAAGGAGATTTCATTCATTATCATGGTAAATTTTGACATGATATCATTTTTCGCCCAGGGTTGGACTGTCTCTTTCAAAAGCTTAAGGAGATGAGTGCACTTGTGGGGATTTGGTCATGCATGCAAATTCACAACTTGACACCATTGTTAAATTTACTTAAGAAACATTGTAGTGTTGCAAAAGAAGTGATTCGTAAAGATTGAATTTTTGACCAGCGAATATGTTATAAACCTCTCGAATTTTACGATATAAGAAAGGAAAGCAAGCCATACTTCTTTAAGAATGAAAGATTAATTAGGCTTCATTGGGAGATTAATCAGTTAAGGATAATGAAGAATGCACATATCTTAGTGGTAGATGACTCTCTTCAAAAGGCTATGCTCAACCAAAACATTGCTTGTATCCATCTAATCACTTTCGACCCATATCCTGATATCAATACTATAAATGAGCTACTGAACTACTTGGATACGTGCCTCAGAAAGAAGAATCTTGAAAACTTTTGTGAGCAATATCCACCATATCAAACATATATTGAAATTTTTATTTTGAATTTTATAAATTAGAGAAGAGCAATCAAGCTTCTACAATATTATTCTTAAGGAACGTCATGTTTTAGATAAGCTTTTATGCACTCCTGTTCTTATCATAGCTTATGTATTAATAAGGATGATAACTCCTAACTGCATTTGTAAGAGTGTTAGGTGGTGGCAACAACATAAAGATATTGCCTAAAATGATTCGACTAATTCGAAGAGTGATGACTTAAACAAAATGAGGAGATTTCTTCGAATGGTTAAGGAAAAAGTATTTACAAATAAATTAATAGGTTGATAAGGAAATGATTTCATTTGTAATTATGTTTGATAGTATTTTTTAATTATTGTAAATTATTTTTATAATGAAAAATAATATAAATATTCTAAGATATTTTAGGAATATTCCTTACTAAGTAAGGTTAATGAAGGATTAATTTATTAATTAATTAATATTTAAGTCTTAATTATATATTTATTAAATAATTAATTAATAATTAAAACTTAAGTATTAATTAGCAATTTATTTTATATTCCCATTTTCATGTATCATTCCCATTTTAGTTACAACGTGCATATGTATACTATGTGAATTTCAACATTAAACTGTATGTTAATTTAAAATATCTAATTTCTATAAATGAATGACAGTTTATTTTAAAATATCCAGTTTATATATATGAATGCCAAATATTTATATAATTATTTGATTTTATTTTCTATTAAAAATTATTAAGCATGATTTGATAAACATTGATTTAATTCTTATTTAAATTCTTAAATAGTCTTACAAAACCAAAATTAATTTTAATTAATTAATTATTATCTTAAATGTAGTTTCAATTCAAAAGTAAAAAGCACTAACATATTTGAAATTTTAAATTCTTATTAAATATAAACTATTTCTCACAAAGAGTTTTCTTATTTCTTTAGGAAAACATGAATTGTTCTTAATAAAAAGTTTGAAGACTAAGTAATCACTATTGGAAAATGAATATATTTAAGTTTGATGGGTAAAATATTTTCTTTTCTTTCCAATAATATAATACTAGCATATTAAAATTTTATAGAGAACTAATATTGGTTCATCGGGAACTCCGCAGGCCACATGTGGGGTGACTTAGGTAGTCTCAGTAGTTGCTAGGATGTTGTTGCCAATGCCCAATCTTAGAGTTCCAAACCAGAGGTTCAACCATTACTTCAGGATGTATAGGAAAGTGTTGTTGTGGCCTATACTTGGACACCACGAGGGTCCATGTATTGGTGGATTGAAGCTCCCCTCCTGATGGTGTGTGGGCTCCTCTAAGGAGGGAGCATGAAGAAGAGAGGAGGTAAGGAGATTTGGGAAGGTGGGCAATGGCAGATAGAAGAGTTATGTATATATTGCCTCTTAAAAGTACAAGGTGGCCCCTTCTCTAGAGATGGACAGAACAAGATACACACAAGATGATGAACTAGAAGGACCCTGACCCACTCTTTACCTCCCTACTTAGATAGTGGGTTGGGTGGTACTAGGACATAAGACATGTGGCACTCCTGCCACCCTATGTCGTGGTCTTATCTTAATGTGCCTCCCTCATGCGTGCCATCCTTAATACCTTGATAGCTGGTTTAGACAATCGGATCTAGTTTGCTATCAGTGCCGCTTGACAGCCATTGTGTGAGTCTATACTCGATGTACGTTGTGTGCTCCCCCCATTTCGCCTCCCTCTGGACTGTCGCTCATTTGCGTCTGTTGGTCACATCCTCAAGCCATGCATTCTTTCTCCTTAACCTACACCACAACTTCAGTCGGGTAGAATGAAGATAGGTGCCTCCACCAACTAGCACTTGATGTTTTTGAAAGCTGCTTTGGTTGGCAGTCCATTCGTATGGCACCTCCTTTGTGAGTAGTTCGGTCATCGGCTGGGCCCTATTGGTATATTACCTGATGAATTTGCGGTAGAAGCATGTCTTCCCTAAGAACCATTAGAGTTCTGTGACATTTTGTAGGGGTGGCATCTTGGCCAACGCTCATATTGCTCCTGGGTCAACAGTGATGCCCTCCTTGGACACAGTGTGTTCTAGTAGTTTTCTTGCAATCATGCCAAACACACATTCTGATGGGTTAAGCAATATCTCGTACTCTCGACAACATCGAAACACTCATTCGAGGTGCACCACATGCTCTTCCATTGGTTCATAAGCCGTGAAGTCGTTCAGGAATGCTTGGACAAAGTTTGTGAGGTTGTCCAAAAATATACGTTGGACTAACCTTTGGAACGTGGTCGGGGTGTTGCAGGGGTTGAATGACATAACCTTGAAGGTGTACACCCCCTCAATTCGTGATGAACACAATCTTGGCTTGGTCTTTAGTTGCAATCATGACCTAGTTATACCCATTAAAGCCGTCCATGAATGAGTACATCTCATGACCAGTTACATCCTTCAGGATGGCCTCCATGAACGGGATGGAAACGGGTCCTTCTCCATGGCAACATTCAACCACCAGTAGTCTATGCAAATCCTTAGTCGCATGTCCTTCTTTGATACGATGACAATCGATGATCGCCACTCAGGGTTCTCAATAAGGTACATGAAGTTCACTTCTAGCCACTTGTCAATCTCCTAATTAGCCTTCCTGGCGTAGTTCGGGTTGATGCAATACTATTGTTGGGGCTAGGTCGGATGTCGGGTTTCATTTTGATCCTGTGTTGGCATAACTCCAACGGTACTCCCCTTACGTCATGGTAAGTCATAGCGAATACTTCCTTATGCTTGCAAAGGTAGTCAACAATCTGTTCCCTCAGCTCTGGTCCTGTGTGAGCATTGACGTTCACCAATTAGGGTTCCTCGTTGGTGTCACGACCCGATACAGAATACAGGATTCCGGATACAAGACATGGGTTGCAGGACTTTCCTACAGGATTCCGGATACAGGATATGGGTTGCAGGATTTTCCTACAGGATATTCCTACCAGGATTCCGGACACAGGATTCGGTTGCAGGATATTCCTACAGGATATGCCACAGGATATGCCTAGAGGATAAGGGACATGTGGACTCATCTTAGCCTCTGCATGCATGCAAACACTTTTGCATGCATGCAACCACTTTTGCATGCATGCCTAGATTAGCTCTTGGAGTTGTGAGCATAAAAGCTCCGACCTAATTGTTGTACAATCAGTTACTATCAACACCAGTCTTACTACGATCAATTTCGTCTTGTCTTGTTCTCGTCTTGTTTTCTGTCCTGTTCCTGTCTCGCTCCTGTTTCCTGTCCTACCCCTGGATCCTATCCTACTCCGGGATCCTGTCATGTTCCTGTCTCGCTCCCGGATCCTATCCTGATCCTGTCTTGCTCTTAGATCCGTCCTGTTCCTATTTTCAGTTCCTGTCCTGCTCTCGGTCCTGTTCCTGAGTCAGGCCTTCATGTCCTTGGAATTCTGTTCCCTTCCTGGTTCCTGGATCGTGGCTTGACAGTTTGATAGTAACTGCTTCATAGTTCTCCGTTTTCCAGCTACCTTTTTCTTGATTCCTTTCCTTCATTTTCCTCCTTTTTTCTTTCCTAAATCATGGCTGATTTTGAGCGTTTTCAACACGAGCACCAAATGCTACTTCATGAGCTGGCCACTTTGCGCCAAGTGGTCACCGACCTGCAAGGTTCCACCACTGCGGCACATGCAGCTGCTGATGCATCCTCCAAGGCTGCTGCGCAGGCTCTCTCCCAGGCATCGGTGGTTCCCTCTTCATCAAACTTTTCTTTGGAGCCGAAGGTTAGCATGCCAGAGAAGTTCAGTGGCAATCGTGCCGATTTCCAAGGTTTCCTGAATCAGATCCGGCTCTTGATCCGTATGCAACCACGGCGCTACTCGACTGATGCTCAAAAGGTGGGTCTTTTGGCATCCTTACTAAGTGGATCTCCACGGGCTTGGGTTGCCCCTTGCTGGAGCGTGACGATCCATTGATGGAAGACTTTGAAGGTTTCGTGGCTGCCTTTGAAGCCTGTTTTGGAGATCCTGATAAGTACCGTTCTGCATGCACGAAGTTACGGAAGCTCACTCAAGGATCCCGACCAGCTTCCGTCTATGCATCCGAATTTCAGCAACTTTGCACGAACATTCCATGGGACGAGACTGCATTGATCGAACACTTCCGTTTTGGGTTGAGGGACGACGTAAAGGACCTTCTCCTTACGTTACCGGATGCCCAAACATTAGCGGAGATCATGCAACAAGCTGTTCGTTGCGACAACCGTTTGTTCGAGCGTCGTCAGGAAAGATCCCGTCAGCAGTTCCTGCAAACCAATCCTGCAGCTGTGGTACGTGTTCCTGCACCACCTTCTGGAGTAGTTCCTATGGAGGTTGAGAAATCCAAGCGTGGCTCTCTTTCCGCTGCGGAGAAGCAACGTCGTCGTAGTGAGAACCTGTGCTTGTATTGTGGTGGAGCAGGACACAAGGTGGCAGATTGTCCTATTAAAGCCAGGAACTTCAAGACGCGTGAAGTTGAAGCTGAAGTTCAGTCGGAAAACTCCAATGTCCACTTCGTCTAGGAGCCGCGAAGTTGGACGTAGGTGCAGGCTCCATTGGTGCTGCTCATACCATCCCGTCACTTAAGTTTCCTGTACACATTCATCTTAATAATCGAGAGCTCATGGAGTTTGCCTTGTTAGACACTGGTGCAAATGCATGCTTCATGGATGATACGTTTGCAACTCAACATGGCATTTCAGTGGTGAAGTTGAAGCGTGCAGTTCCTGTAGAGGTGGCCGATGGACGTTTAATTACTTCTGGCGCGGTTACCCATGCTACCGAACCTCTCTCCTGCAAGTATGGCACATTCAACTGTTCAATTTCCTTCAACTTGATCAAGACTCGGTCGACTCCCATCATTTTAGGCATGCCATGGTTCGTTGTTGCAAATCCGCAGATCGACTGGAGGTCTAGGACGCTCACGTTTTCCTCTCCAACAGCTAGGATCAATCCTGTACCTTCATGTGTGCAGGATACATCCTTAATATCTGAGGCAGTACAAGCTACAGGATTGACCGTGCCTGTTCCTGTACCAGTGTTGAAGACTCCTCCACAACAGGATTCACCTCATATCAGTTCCTCAGCACATCTGCAGGCTCTCTCCACTCCTGTAAGTTTGCGGTGTCCTGTACAGGGTTCTTCCAATCCTGTATCAGTGTCGAAGGTTCCTCCTCAACAGGATCCACCTCCTGTTGATTCGCCAGCACATTCGCAGGCTTCTTTCACTCTTGCGCAACCACGGATTCCTGTACAGGATTCTTCCAATCCTGTACACTCATCAACAACCACACAGGTTTTTTCCAATCCTGCTTCTTTCTGTTACCCTGCTTCTGTTCCATCCCCCAAGATCCTTCCCTTTTTCAGTCACAGCTCCCTCCTTCTCCTCTCCGAGTTCTTACCACTACCATGCATGAACTCACCACTGATCCTGCTCCCTTCCACCTTTTTGCCTTTCAAGTAACTCCTACGTCCCCTTCTACCTTTCCTGTATCCGACTCCCCTGTTTTTTCTCCTTCTCCTTCTCCTTCTCCTCCTTCTTCCCTACCATCCAATACCACGACTTTAAGGACGTTTTTGACAAGCACAAGGCTGCAGTTCTTCCTGTTCACAGGTCCTACGACTGTCCTATTGATCTTGCGGAAGGAAAGACTCCACCATTCGGACCGATTTATGCATTGTCACCCACAGAGTTGGAGGTTCTTCGTCAGTACATCGAGGACAACTTGGCATCCGGCTTCATTCGTCACTCAAAGTCCCCTGCAGGAGCTCCTATCTTCTTTGTCAAGAAGAAGGATGGGAGTTTACGTTTGGTTGTGGACTACAGGGGTTTGAATCAAGTCACCATTCGGAATCGGTACCCGTTGCCATTGATCCCGGAACTTCTCGATCGGCTGCGAGGAGCAAAGGTGTTCACGAAGATCGACTTACGAGGGCCTACAACCTTGTACGGATGTCCTTTCCTACAAGGTATGGACATTTTGAGTACACGGTAATGCCTTTCGGCCTTACCAATGCCCCAGCTGTGTTCCAACACATGGTGAACGACATTTTCCGTGACTTCTTGGACCAGTTTGTGGTGATCTACCTCGACGACATCTTGATTTTCTCCAAGGACCAGGCGGCACATGACAAGCATGTACGACTAGTTTTAGAGCGGCTTCGCGAGCATGGCCTGTACGCGAAGTTGGAGAAGTGTTTTTTCGATAGGGATTCGGTGGAGTTCTTGGGCTACATCGTCTCTCCTGCTGGCGTTTCCATGGACATGCACAAGGTGAAGACCATCGTGGAGTGGGAGAGGCCCAAGTCGGTACGAGATGTACAATGTTTCCTTGGCTTTGCAAACTTCTACAGGCGGTTCATACAGGACTTCTCCAAGCGTGTACTTCCACTCACAGAACTCACCAAGCGCACAGGACTTTTCTCTTGGTCCGACAAGGCGGAACACGCGTTCACAACACTCAAGGACGTTTTCACGACAGCTCCGATTTTAGCACATCCTGACCCTTCTCATCCTTTCTTCATTGAAGCAGATGCCTCGGATTTTGCAGTAGGATCCGTCCTATCGCAAGTTGGAGAGGACAAGTTGCTTCATCCTGTAGCTTTTCACTCTCGTAAGTTCCTGTCGGCGGAGATCAACTACGAGATTCATGACAAGGAACTCAAGGCCATTGTGGATTCGTTTGAGGAGTGGCGGCATTTCCTGGAAGGTGCTGCACATCCTGTACAAGTTCTTACGGATCACAAGAACCTGGAGTACTTTCAAACGGCTCGGGTCCTCAGTCGGCGACAGGCTAGGTGGGCAGAGTTCCTATCACGTTTTGACTTCGTCATCGTCTACAGGCCCGGCTTTCGGAATGGCAAGGCGGACGCATTGTCTAGGCGCTCTTACCTTGCACCAAGCCCGGGCGATCCTGCATTTGACGTCAAAGGCAAGTGTTGTTGGGTCCTGATCGTTTCCGGCTTGCGGCACTGCAGGTTCATCAGGCTCCAGCAAATTCAACACTCCTACAGGACGTCCGTTCGCAGTTGGCTACAGACGACTTGGCAAAGAATGTGTTCTCACACATTCATCCTGACGTTGCAAGTTCCTCTTCCTCCAGTTCCCGTCCAGACTACAACCTGTTCACCATACAGGATGGACTCCTGTACCGGGAAGGTCTCCTGTACGTTCCTGTTGGTATTTCCAGGACTCGTGTGGTACAGGATTGTCATGATACCCCGGCTACAGGACATTTTGGTGTGGCCAAGACAGTGGAGTTGGTGACTCGCAACTATTGGTGGCCTGGGTTGCGAGGTTTTGTGGAGAGGTTTGTACGGAGTTGTGACACTTGTAGCAGGTCGAAGATGCCTCATCATGCACCCTCTGGTCTTCTTCGTCCTCTTCCTGTTCCGTCTGCTCCTTGGAGATCCATTTCTATGGATTTCCTCACAGATCTTTCCTTCTCGTGGATTTGATGCAGTTCTTGTGGTGGTTGACCGTTTCACCAAGCAGGCTCATTTCCTACCCTGCAACAAGACAGCTACAGGTCAGACAACTGCCGAGTTGGTGATCCGCGAGGTGTTCCGACATCATGGTCTTCCTGAGAGCATTGTTTCCGATCGAGGTCCACAATTCATGTCCAAGTTTTGGCGAGAGCTTCTTCGGAGTCTACAGGTCAAAGCGGATCTTTCTTCAGGATATCACCCACAAACCGATGGGCAGTCCGAACGCACAATTCAGACCTTAGAACAGTATCTTCGTTGCTTCATCAGTTACCAGCAGGACAACTGGTTGGACCTCCTTCCAATGGCGGAGTTTGCCTACAACAACTCCATCCACGCATCTACAGGACAGACACCTTTCTTTGCTCTTACAGGCCACCATCCACGTTTTGACTTTGCTCCTCCCGCTTCTCCTTCTTCCGCTCCTGCAGTACAGGATCGTCTTCAGCATCTTCGGCAGGTACAGGATGATCTCCAGGTTCATCTTCAACAGGCACAGGAACGATACAAGCATCATGCTGATGCTCACCGTCAGCCGGCACCTGCATACAAGATTGGTGATCTCGTGTGGCTTCTTCGTCGACACATTCGCACCAACAGGCCTTCTTCTAAGTTGGATTTTCAACGATTGGGCCCTTATAGGATCGTGGCGGAGGTAAATCCTGTAGCTTTCCGACTCGAGTTACCATCCACGGTGAAACTTCATCCTGTGTTTCACACCTCTTTGTTGGAGCCGTATCATCCTTCTTCTCTTCCCGGTCGTGTTTCTTCTCCTCCCCCTCCTGTGGTCATTGACACGGAACCTGAGTACGAAGTCGCAGCCATCCTTGACTCTCGTCTTCATCGTCACCAACTCCAATACTTGGTGGATTGGAAAGGGTACCTGCCTACTGATCGCACTTGGGAACCTGCATCCAACTTACTCCATGCTTCTTCCAAGGTTGCTGCCTTCCATCGGCATTATCCTGCTAAACCAGGTCCAAGACTCGTGGAACTCGTCTTTAGGGAGGAGGTGCTGTCACGACCCATACAGAAAGGATTCCGGAACAGGACATGGGTTGCAGGACTTTCCTACAGGATTCCGGATACAGGATATGGGTTGCAGGATTTCCTACAGGATATTCCTACCAGGATTCCGGACACAGGATTCGGTTGCAGGATATGCCACAGGATATGCCTAGAGGATAAGGGACATGTGGACTCATCTTAGCCTCTGCATGCATGCAACACTTTTGCATGCATGCCTAGATTAGCTCTTGGAGTTGTGAGCATAAAAGCTCCGACCTAATTGTTGTACAATCAGTTACTATCAACACCAGTCTTACTACGATCAATTTCGTCTTGTCTTGTTCTTGTCTTGTTTCCTGTCCTGTTCCTGTCTCGCTCCTGTTCCTGTCCTGCCCTGGATCCTATCCTCTCCGGGATCCTGTCCTGTTCCTGTCTTGCTCCCGGATCCTATCCTGATCCTGTCTTGCTCTTAGATCCGTCCTGTTCCTATTTCAGTTCCTGTCCTGCTCTCGGTCCTGTTCCTGAGTCAGCCTTCCTGTCCTTGGAATCCTGTTCCCTTCCTGGTTCCTGGATCGTGGCTTGACAGTTGGTGCCTATGTTGACTTGCTTGATTGCTACTTCAGGGTGTCATGTTCCACCCGTACATCAGCCTGTTGCGGTACTCCTCTTGGGCAGGCATGGCAACATTCCTTAGTTCCTTCCATAGAATAGGCCACTTTGGGATTTGTGCTTTTGGTGCTTCCCCTACGGCCTCCAGCCAAGTCACCTGGTACGCTGTGGTGGTCTCTCGTACTTCATGTCGAAGGTCTACCTCTCCTACGATGAATAAGTCTGGTAGGCAAGCCAAGATAGTTGCTTCTTTGTCATCGTCTAGTCCCCTACACCAATATGGGAGGTGATATTCCTAGGGTTGAGACTTTGATAGTGGTGCTTGGACTTGCTCTGCAGCAATAGATATTAGTCTCTCTTTGGTGGGGAATCGGACCCACTAGTGCTCTCAATCATGGACCTTTGTGCCCCTGAGCCAAGGGCATCCCAGAAGCAAATTGGACCCCCCTCTTGCATGCATGTCAAGAATGATGATGTTTATCAAGAACTTGACACTTTGGATCTTGATTTCCACCTAGCCTTGGGTGCCACCTTGGCTTGGTTTGCAATTCATATGAGGAAAGTACGGGGTGGCATTCCCAACTTTTGATGGAGCTTTGCTAACATGATGTTGACGCATGACCCTCTGTCTATGATCACGTTGTGGACTATGTGGCTCACAACCTAGATTGGTATTGTCGGTACATTGTCCATAAAGTTGACTGCTATCGTTGTGACCCTGAGTGGGGTTATAGTACGCCTATGCAATTCTTAGGTGAGGATTTCATACATCCCGGAGGATAGCCGAAGTAGTTTGCCTAAGGTCACCGACAACTGGGTTTCCGCACTTTTTCTATGAGGACTTCTTGCAGTCTAGTCGTTCCCCTTGACCCTAGGCCTTGCACAAGTCTTATCTGCTCCACAATGGTTCCCACCTTGGCGTGCTTCATGGCCCACTGTCCCAACTCAATTGTTTCTGCCACCCTTCTCCTCACTGGATTCCCCATCATCTTCATCCTCGAGGTTGACTAGTAGTTTCATTCCTTCCGTTTGTTGGGCTTGTGACTTCATGATGACCCTACATTGCAGTTTTGATGGTGACATTGCTACATGGTTGGCTTGTGGTGCCGAGGCCGCTATTGCAGGCAAGGTGGGCAGTCCTTTGGCTACCTTTGTGAACGCCGATGCATGCACTTCTAGCATGGGCTTGATCATCAACATTTAGGAGCAGTGGTAAAGTGGGTGGTGCCCCTGCACATAGTGCAAACCATCTCCCGACATTCTGGCCGTTTGTCTCGATCGTTGTACCCTGTCGATATGGTTGTTGCTTTAGGGAGCGTGACCTCCAATTGTGCACCACTGATCGTGACCTTCGGCGAGGTTGACCATTGCCGCTGGCCCTATGTTGCTAGTCCCTCTAATTGTCCGCGTCTTCACCCAACCTCCACTTGATGGCCAAGGCGGCTGCTTGGGGTAGCATGTTGCTGATGAGCTCAATCAATCGGTAGCAGCTGTTTGTGATGTGGGATCCCTGAACATTACACACCTTGCAATACTTGTCCCCACGCACTATGTATCCTAGTTGGGCGAGGGTTGCGATCAAGTCCTCTTTTCGAGCTGCAGCCTTGTGGGCCTCTCCTCGTAGTAACTTTTCATGTTCCTTCATTCATGAGCATCGTTCTTTTCTTGCAGGCCTTGGAGTGTCCGAGAGAGTCTCCTCATCCATAGGGGTGTTGTTTGCCCTTCTACATCAAACTTGTCCTACGTTTTTCTCTCCTGGCACCTCTTGGCTTCTTGCCATTCTGCTTTCTTGGTGTACTGTAGTAACTTGTCAAACGTTCGGTCGTCATCCAGCCCAATCCACTTGCAAATCTCAGGTCACAATCCCTTCCGGTACCACATCTTTTTGGTCATGTTGACAGGGGGATCCCTTAATCGGGCAATGTATCCCAACATGCGGATTGTGTATTCATCAACCGACTCTCTTGCTTTGTGCTTCAACTTAGCTAGCTTATGGATTACCTCTTCCTTGCTCTTCTCCTCCCGAAAGGTGTCTAGGAAAGCCCTCCGCACGGTCTCCCAAAGAGCCCCTTCATTTGCCTCGTGGAATCGCATCCACTAGGTGTGTGCCTTCTTGTTTAGAGTGCATGCGAATGCACTTAGCTTGTCGCTTACGCTCTTTAACTGCTCAAACTTGTGTATAGCTGGTCAACATCTTTACCCCCGCTCCTTGAAATATAGGTAAAGGCACTATCACTATGCTCTCCTCCACCCGATTGAGCACGCAAGCTAATAAGGTCACCAAATCTACTCCCATGACTTCCCATTGATCATGGGAGGTGCTCTGGTCTAGATCCTCCGCTTCAGACGTGCTATAGTCTACATTTCAATATCCTAGGGGTACCTTTTTCCTCCCTCGCACCCCCACCCTTCAATTGAGGGTTGGTGACAAGGATGGGTTCTTCCTTGCTATCCCTCGGGGGTGCCTCTTTGCAGGACCAGCCTGATTTCTGGTGGTGCGACATACCTTGACTAGATGGTATTTCCTCGTCCAGCAGGTGGCTTGGTAGGAGCGTGTGACTTTGCAAAATCCCCTCGCAGTTTAGGAACAATCATGGCTACTAGGGCGGATTCTCCTCTCCCTAATATGGTATCCCCTCATCTCATAATTTTCATGGCTCTGTAGTAAGCTTTTGCAGAATTCCCTCACTTGGTTGGTATAGTCTGGCTTGCTTAGGCAGATTTCCCTCTCCCTAGGACAAAATCCCCTCATCCCTTTCCTAGAGTGGCCACTATGTGGCCCCCTCACCGGCGCCTCATCCCAGTCTATCAGCTCATCAATGTCTAGTTGTCTTCACGTGGTGGTCTTCCCATGTGTAGCCCGGTCTTTTGGAGCTTTGAGCCACTATCCTAGTACTCACCCTAGCCTACTACATCATTCGACATGTTGAACTTTTGAGGTTTCTTTGTCGGTGGTCAATGCCCCTCCCTGTGGGGGCCTTCCGAATGAGGCTCTTCCTTCCGTCTTTTTGGGCATCCATGGCCTACCTACCTTGCACTAGTAGGTGACAACGACCCTGGGGTTACTACCTTGTGTCCCCTATAGCGTTGGGCAACGTGAAACCTTTGGCTCTCGTCCCCTATCATTACCTGCGCTATCATCGCCACTTTGAATTTCATGCCTCCAACGTAAGTATTCTCTTTTCTGGGGTTCGTTTGCACGAGGTCTCCTCCCTCAGGGGTACTTGTTGAATATGGGTTCATCTCTTTGGTGTGGGGGCTCATCATAGCCATCACTTTCACCTACGTCGAGAGGGGGTGAAGGGCTTCCATCATCCTGCCATCTATCCCACTTTGCATCATAGGCCCATTGCTAGGCGATCTTGCCCATCCAAGTGTTGCTCATTCTCGCACATTCCTACACCTCATACATTTCTTTCATCATCTACAGCTAGCAACTGACTTCAATGGTGTTGTGCTAGGTTTTTCACTTCTCAAGAGTTTGGCCACGTGGTGTATGTGTCGTGCCCTTAGACATGAGAGGCTAGGGCCAACTGGGGCATTTGGAGTACCTCCCTGCCCTTCATTACCTTCTCCCAGCCAACCCAACGCATCCTCCTGGCCAACTGGTAGTCGCTAATCTCTAATTGTTCAAATGAGTTAACCTTGGCTCTTCGATCTCTCTTTCAAGCCACAACTCTACTTGCTGTACAATGAACAACATCTGCATATAATTAATATCCCTCCGTGGTTGCCACAAATAGTCGTCAAGGACTCCGTAGACTAGATGTGGGGTGACTTATGTAGCCTCGGTGGTCGCCAAGACGCTATTGCCAATTACCAGTCATGGGGGTCCGGTTTACCTCAGGGTAACAGGGAGGTGTTATGGTGGCCTCTACCCAAACACCGCAAGGGTTCATGTACAAGTGGGGTGGAGCTCGTGTTTGGTGGTGCTATTGTTGGCCTAATGGGGAAGACGGTCGAGGAGAGGGAGAAGTGAGACCTAGCAAGAAGGCAACAATAGACATAAGAGATCCTTTATATGTATTGCCTACCTTGATACAAGATTGCTCCTTCCCC
Organism: Selaginella tamariscina; assembly: GCA_003024785.1. Lineage (NCBI taxonomy): Eukaryota > Viridiplantae > Streptophyta > Lycopodiopsida > Selaginellales > Selaginellaceae > Selaginella > Selaginella tamariscina. Next base: position 416,813 of record PUQB01000039.1, read on the forward strand.
AGAGAAGGTCAAAGCAAGATACAATGAAGAAGAGACGAACTAGGACCTCAACCCACTACTTGCCTAAATAGTGGGTCAGCTGGTGCTAGGTCGTAGGCCCAAGTGGCACTTCCTTACTAGTTTGCCACCATGGGGCGGGGTTTTGTCTTATGGTCTTAATGCGCCTCCCTCACACGTGTTGTCCGAGTACCTTGGTAGTTGATCCGGACAATTGGATCTGGCCATTGTCAGTGCCGCTTGGTAGTCGTCACTATCGGTCAATACCCATTCTACCCTCCCACTCAACAATTCATCCTCATCATTCATTCACTTCATCTGGCAGTTTGACAATGGTCAAACCACCATCAACCAAGTTGTTGCTTACACTTTTCAACTTGCACACTTGTTCAAACTTGTGCATGTGTTGGTCAGTGCCTTTGCCCTTCGCTCCTTGAAACACAGGTAAGGACACTATCACTATGCTCTCCTACATCCGATTGAGTGCATGGGCTAGTAAGGTTACTGAGTCTACACATGTGGCTTCCTGTCATAGTTTTACTATGACTAAACTTTACTTTGGACGTTGACTGTTATTACCTACTGTACTATGTTGATGAACCCTAGATGTAGTAGGAAATAGGCCCGCTTAATGCACTTGGGTATCTGGTGATGATCTAACTGGGTGTCATTAAATATTTGTAGGAAACTCTATGCGAAGCTAGAACTTACCTTTTAGAAATCCATCCCCAATTTTGACATTCTAGTTAGGTTGATTGGTTAATGCAGATGAGTTTGACGTGTTAAGTAGGATTAGGAACACCCCTAGGGTTGACCTAATCCTAGAGTTGCCTAACCCACGCCCTTAAATCCCCACCCCCTTGAGTAGGGTTTAGGAGTGGGAGTTAGGTTAATTAAACTCACTAAGGGCTTGGAATTTTGTGTCAACCCACTTACACATATGGGGGGGCTCTGTCACATAAATAAGGTAGAGTATGTAGGAGAGCTCATGAGTTCATGACTGAGTTCGTTGCTTTTCTGTTGGTGCAAGCTTTAACTTGTGTCATTAAGGTACAACCCTTTGTTGTGCTACCCTAACTTCTAAATAATAAGGGTACCTTCCACCTTTGGGATACCCTTAACATTAACAAATTCATGCTTGGGAGGTATTGTCGGAATGCACGTTCCAAGGGCTAGACATTGAGGCTTGTCTCCAACCTCCTCCTCCATGTTAAGCTAAGAGCAACACTCATAGTTAAGTAGGGCATGTTCGTGTCCTTATCTAAACTGTGGTCGTGGGTTCTTAGTTGATAGGGTTTCCTTATCGAGTTCCTAAGAGATAACAAAGGGGTTCTAAAGTTGGCATTAAGAGCCACATTCATGGCACTTAGTGCAACTCTTGAATCCAAGGGGTTATGGTATGATAACCCATATTTGGGAAACAATGTCACATCTTCATGTGATATTAGGCCAAATGGCACACAATACAACGCCTAAGTCATGCCCTTTGGGGTTGTGTTATGGGTTTGTTGCCAAGGGTTAGATACTCTAACAAATAGGCATGCTTGTGCTCGCATTAAGGTGCTAAGCCTTGAGCATAAGCTCAAGGGAGGTTAGGTCTTGTAACTATGTGTGCTTTGGTACACCTGGCCAAGGGGTGTTCTCTTTGAGATTTAAGGGTTGAACAACGTTATGAACACGTTGCCCGGTTTTTGACGCACTCAGACTGCCACAAGACTTGAGTGCCGCAACAAAAGTTATACGATTTTCTTATATTACAATCTTTTTCATTTTGATTACCATTGTAGCAATTACAATTGAATATTATTTATCAGATATAATTGAAAGATATTAATAGTACATTGTATCTCTTCTACACGATGCTTTTTCAATCTCATGCATGATCCTAAACGTTAGCATAAGCCCTTTCATGAGGCACTCGCAAGGTCATGTACTTAGGGTTATCCTGGGGAGTTTGCTTAGCAGAATACTTTTGTTTGCCTATGGCGCACACTCATGTCCTTACTAAGTACTAGCCCTAAGTCTAGGGTATAACTTGGCCACTCAAACATTTAAGGGTTAGTCATGGTTTAGGGTACCCCTCGTCGCAGGTTGTATGCCCGGATGAGGGTGATTTTTTAAGGGGTAAGTGACGATGCCCTAGCTCTATCATAGGGGTATGTGTAAGGCACATCTCCTTGATGAGGTTAGGGCATGAGCTTGTCTAGGTCTACTAAGAAAGGATCCTAAAGTCTACTTGGGTTATTCTCTAGGGTTCGAGGGATAATCAGTCTAAGGAACTTAGAGTAGGACTTTGAGCCTTCCACCTAATTAAGCATCTGAGTAAGACTCTTGGGGTCATCTTAGAAGATTTAACGTTGCTCACATAGGGTGATAACGCCAGATGGCCACTTGGCAGCCACGTGTTGGCCCTTCGGGTTAAAACTCTAACACTTCTTGTTGCTCTTAGGAAGCATTTGATTATAAATTAAATTAAATATATAAATTTAATCCTATATTTTTTAATTTTATTAATATCTTTCAATTGATTCATTATATAAATTAAATAGTATATATATATTTTTATTAAAAATTAAGGTTTATTTTCATGAATAGTAAAAGCCATGGTCTAAGCTAAAAAGTTAATCCATGATGAAAACGATGAGTTGAGGTTGTAATGGGTGCTCACTATGATCAAAGGGTTATAAGCGATGTACTAGCCACTCCTCAACCTAAACCTCTACGGAATCTTGCTTGGGCTTGTCTAACTGTTGCAGCTCCTTTGGTAGTTGTGATTCCTCGGGCTGCACCTCCTCAACTTGCTTCCTTGGTTGCACTTGCTTCAACTCCTCCTTCTCTAGCTACAACTGCTACTTCTCTAACTCTTGTTGATGCACCTCAAGCTGCAGCTACTCAAGTACGCAAACTAGGTCAGGGCCAGGTTGCTCGTCTACTTCTTCTTCACGATGATCATCTAGCTTTGGCTGCAGCTTCTTTTTTTAGTGGTGGAGGGGAAGGAGAGCGCTCACTACAATCATCTAACTCTAATTCAGGTTCAGGCCTTGGCTTTTCTTTTTTTTGGTGGAGGGGAAGGAGAGCACTCATGCTGATCAAGCTCAGGTTCTAGCTGTAGCTTTCTTCAATGGTGGAGGGGAAGGGAGCGCTCATCCAAAGGGGTTGCCTCTACAATACTTGCAACAAGGAAAGCTCATGAAACACACAACTAGAAAAGTTCATGAAACTGACAAACACGGAGCAAGCTTTTTGCGATCAACACTTACTTGGTTTAACTCCACACTTCCTCTTGGCACCTCTAGTGCTTGCCTTTTCTTTTTTCTTGCCTCCTTTCTTCACCGATGGATCAGCCCTAGTTCTTCGGATGGTTGTCTGCATCATCATTCACTGAGTAGGGGATGAAAAGATCAAGCCCTAGGCAAATGAATGCAGCTTGATTTAAAATGAGTGGCTTGTGGCTTCGGAGCCAATCTTGCACTATTTGCAAGAACGATATGTGGCCATGGACAGAACAAGAAACATGGCTAGGCAAGGACACTATAGATAATACAAAAACTATACGTGAGTTCGGGCATGCCAACCATTGGTCTCAGATATCAAACTTTCTTAATCCAAGAAAACAGATTCCCATGCCTATCAGATGCTGTAGTTGCAATATGTATTTGTGATAGTGGCCCAAGCCATGCTTGCTTTGATGGAGCTAAGGAAGATAAAGAGCTAGAGGTGACAAAGATCAAGTGTCCAAGTTGTGCCACCACAATTGCATTCAAGCTTACATACTTCTCTAGTGCTCCAAGGAACTTATTTCTTATGTTGCACTTAGATAGTTTCCAAGTCACCAACACCAAAATTCGGAGTGTCCATGCAATCACAACCGTGGTTTTTAAATGGTGGTCTGCATGGGGATCATGAAGTTGAGCAACTACTACTGCCCTTATATTCATTCAAAAAAAGATATTCTTAAGAGAGCAAATAGAAAAGGTACTAATGTTATGGACATTTTCCTTAAGCCCCTTATGAAAGAGTTGGAGGAGTTGTTCTTGCAAGGAGTTTTTTGAAGTATGCACTACCTTCTGTTGATATTGATGGTTGCCACAACCTACCAGAAGACATTTGGTAAGAGGCTATATTGTTTATTTTGGTTTCTTTGTCCTCAAAGTTTTTATTATGTGTAACATGTGGAAAACAAACCTTGTAGAAGATGAATTGTCAGTTGTTTAGATGGGAAAACAATACCTATTCCAAGTCTCAAGGATGACATATCCACACTTGCAAAGACTATGTCAAGCTATGAGGAAGCTTTGAGTATAGTTCTAGGATGCAAAACTAAAGCAAGACGAAAGATAAATATGCATGATAAAGGTGTTTGAAGGAGGAGTATGTTGCTTTGACTTTGGAAATTGTATGGATTTGACTTGCTTAACCATACTCCTGGTGTTACAAGTTTGTATAAAAAGAAATCCTTATTGGGAAAGCTACTCAATGAGAAATAATTGACCAAAATCAAAACCGTCAAGGAGAACATCTTAAACCCAGTATAGTTTGAACATACATTTTTGGAGTTTCCTGTGATTTTGCAGCAGGGCCAAACATTTCAACAAGATGGCCTCTTTGTTGTCATTAATAAAGAACGAAGGGCACAAGAATTTATTGGTTCATTCAAGTATGCAGTGGTGGTGATGGTTGAAACAGGTGCTCAAGTTTTTTTTCATAGTATTATTGGTATTATGTCACAACTTCAGGTGCAAAAGTAGATGATTTTTCAAAAGGTTTCATTCTAGACAAAGATATGCAACCTTTTTCTTCCCAAGAACTTTATCGGTTAGCTTGATTCAATGGGAGATATGTGTCTTTCCATTACAAGATAGTGCAAGGCCACACTAGAAACTCGCACTAGAAACTATATGCACAAATTTTCCTAGACGGTTCCTTGGGATTTTTTTGCATCCAAGAGGGTTTTCTTACTAGCCATTACAAAGGATGTTGTGGAATATTTGGGGAACAAAAGAAAATGTGGGTTGCTAAGATTGATATTGTCAACATCAGAACTAGAAGATATCTTGTTACATGCTTAAAGCAAAACAATCATTTTGGAAAGCAACATTGTGGACAAAAAGCATATATTAAAAATTACAAAAAGAAAGCTCTCAAAGATGGATTGTCATTCACAAAACCTTTGGATGTGGAAGTCGTCAAAGAAAGAAGATTAGTTAGATATGTTGTAGCATAAGACTATACATGTATGTTATGGTCATAATCATTGTCATAAGCTTATGTGAAATGTTTCATACAAAAATTACATTGTCATTAAAAACTCACTTTGAAGCCATAGTCCTAATGCCTAATATAAACTACACTCATGAACTGCACGTAATCATAAACCTCACTTCTAAATTAAATTATAACCCCAAACCTATATAGTTTGTAAAAAGATATAGTGGTGGTGAGGTTATTATAATAGTTAAGTGAGGTTTGTGATTGGGGTTTCTAGTGCAAGAGGAGAATTTTGAGGTGCACAAATTTAAGTATAAGAAAGAATTTGGTTCATTGGGTTTACAACAAAAGAAAGAAGGATGGTTAATGGATGACATTATGAAGTGTAGGGAAACGGTTTGTGATGAGGTGTCATAGTTTTTACTATGACTCGACCCTTTACTTTGGACGTTGACTGTTGTTACCTATTGTACTATGTTAATGAACTTTAGATGTAGTAGGAAACAGGCCCACTTAGTGCACTTGGGTAATCTGGTGATGGTCTAACCAAGTATCATTAGGTATTTGCAAGAAACTCTAAGCGAAGTTAGAATTTATCTTCTAGAAATCCACTCAATTTTGACGTCCTAGTTAGTTTAATTGGTTAATGTAGATGAGTTCAGCATGTTTAGTAGGGTTAGGAACACCCTAGGTTTGACCTAACTCTAGGGTTGCCCTAACCCACGCCCTAAAACCCCCACCCCCTTGGGTAGGGTTTTAGGGTTAGAGTTAGGCTAAGTTAAACACTCTTTCATTAACCTAATAAGGGGCTAGCAAAATTTGTGCCAGCCCACATACACATTCAGGAAAAGAGGGGGGGGGCTCCGTCACATAAATAAGGTAAAGTATGTAGGAGTGAGGGTTCTGTTGTGCCGCCTAACTTCCAGATGACAGGGGTATGTCCCACCTTCGGGTAGCTTACCCTTAACGTTGGCAAATACATGCCTGGGAGGTCTTGTTGGGATGCACGATCCAAGAGGTTGAGGTTGAGGCTTGTCTCCAGCCTCCTCCTCCATGTCAAGCTGGGTGTAGCACTCATGGCCAAGCAAGGCACATCCGTGTCCTTGACCAACTGTGGGTGTGGGATCTTGTTTGACAGGTTCACATTACCAGTTCCTGAGGGTACATTAAGGGGTTTTAGAGCTAGCATTTAGGAGCCACGTTTGTGGCACTTGGTGTGTCTCTTGAATCTAAGGGCTATGGCATGATAGCCCACATCAGGAAGGCAGTGTCACATGGAGATGTGACACTGGGCTAAACGTCACACGGTACAATGCCCAAGGCATGCCCTTTGGGTTATGTCATGGGCTTGTCGCCAAGGGATTGGATACTTTGACAAATAGGCATGCTTGTGCTCGCGCTAGGGTGCTAAGCCTTGGGCATTTGCTCAAGGGAGGTTTAGGTATCGTAACCAGGTGTGCTTAGGCACACTTGGCTAGGGGAGTGTCCTCCCTAGGAATCCAAGGGTTGAACAACCTAAGCTTGTTAGCAAGAGCCTTTTTCGTGAAGCACTTGCAAGGTCATGTACTTAGAGCTTTTCAAACCTAGCCTTAGGGAGTTTGCTTAGTAAAACACTTGTGTCCGCCTACGGTGCACACTCGTGTCCTAGGTCTAGGGTATGACTTGGCCACCCAACCTTAGGGGTTAGTCGTGGTTCAGGGTACCCCTTGTCGCCCTAAAGGGGTTGTACTCCCGGATGAGGGTGATTCCTCAAGGGATAAGTGACAATGCCTTAGCTTTGTCATGGGGGTATGTGTGAGACACATCTCCTTTGTGGGTTAGGGCATGAGCCTATCTAGATCTACTAAGACATGATCTTTTGCCTAATTCGGCCCTTAAGTCAGATTCTTAGGGTTATCTTGGAAGACTTAGTGTTGCTCACATAGGGTGATGATGCCAAATGGCCACTTAGCAGCCACGTGTTGTCACGTGTTGGCCCTTTGGGTTAAACTCAGACACTCAGCTAGAAGGGAGTGTATCCCTTATAAGGATATCCTTGTGATTACACTACTTATTCTTTTATTCATCCTTCCATACGAGAATAAGACTAGTTGGGTATAAGATTATGTTAAATAAAGCTTTGAATTTTTGGATTTTGAGTAGGTAGTAATTTGGTTGTAGCTGCAATGAAGTTGATCTAAGAAGAATCATCGCATCAATGAAGTCCCAAAGAATTCTGAAACATGTTTACACAGTGATTAAGCCTATGCTTTTGTGGCACATGAACGGTGAGGTATAGCACATTCAAAGGCTTATGTGACATCTCTATGTATACAACTTATTGCAAATTTGTTCCTTGGGGTGCTTACGTGCATGCCATAATCGATGGAGCAACTCCCTACGTTGTAGGTCACATAGTTAAACACAAATAAGAAGTCCACAAACATATTCCATGAATATCCTGAAGTTGTACACATTATGGCATCTACCCTCATTTATTCTGATGGAGCTCAAGAGCATACTCTTGTACAAGAAGATATAAATGCTGTTTAGGAAGAATAGGCTTTTATAAATGAAAGTCTTGATAAAAAACTAAGTAACATAGCGTCTACAACCTCATTTTGTTTCACTATATTCTTTATTGGACTTACAACGGATCAAAGCTTGGTGGTGAATGTTGTTTAAAAAGGTAACTTGATATTTCAAACTTTATATGGTGGCATTAGAAGACCTTGAGAGTATTGAAAAGGCATTTCCTTGGCAATGTGATAACATAAAGGTTGTTATCAAAGTTTTTACATGGTGTCACAAAGGCGGCTTGCTAAATGCCAACCCTAGAATCCCCTATCTAAAAACCCTATGAAATTTGGTAAAATAACCCATATTAGGAACCCATCCCTAGGAACTAAACCCTCAATTGACTAAGTCCATGAACAAGGATCACCTTATGAATTAGGATATGCGGGTCAGCCGAGCTACATGTATCTCCTAGCTTGGCATGGTTGAGGCGGTCGGAGCAAGGTCTCAATCACTAGTTTTGCAAAATGTGAACTCAGGCAATGCCTTTAAGCTTTGCGAGTAGGTTTTTGGACTAAAGAATTTGACTAACTCATTGAAAGTGATGTACCTGGTCACAAAAGGCGAAATCCTACCAATGATAAGGGTAGGCTAACCCAAAGGTGGGATGTATCCTTGTCGTGTGAAGTTAGAGCAGCACAATGAAGAGTTGTGCCTTGATGACAACAAATTAGCTTGCACTATGTAGGAGGATAACGAGCTCTCTTTTGAACCTAGGAAGCCTCATTACATTATACTCTACCTTATTTATGTGATGGAGGCCCCCCTTTTGTTTTCCTAATTGAGTAAGTGGGATGGCACAAAAATGCCAACCTTAATGAAAATGAGATGCCTAACCTAACTCTAGGGGTATTGGGCGTGGGGGTATTTAGGTCAAACCCTAGGGGTGTCCCTAACCCTTTTGACAAGCTCACCTCTTTGTGAAGAAACCTAATTGGAATGTCAAATCGGGGAAGAGTTTTTTAAATGGAAGTGCTAGTTTCACCTATAGTTTCTTGCAAATACCTAACGACCCTGGCCAGACTATCACTAGATACCCAAGTGCACTTGCGGGCCTATTTTTTCTACATTTAAAGCTCGTCAACCACAACTTGGTAGGTAACAACAATCAACCTTCAAAAGTAAAAGGTTGAGTCATAGTAAAAACTATGACACACTTCCCATCTTTAAAAATGTCAACGTCCTCGTTGGCGTCCAACTCCAAGACTAAACTAGGTTAGAAAAAATTAACCAAAAACTTAACACTAATCACTCTATGTGGGACGTCAACAAAAGTTTACAAGTTTTATACCCCCTATGCTTTATGTGAAGCCAAGCACTTCAGAACCATCATTTACTGAGTGAGAAATTTAATTGCTAGAGGGCACCACCTGCGATATGAAATCGCCTTGAGACTTTTGCACATCTTTAAAGTTTATCACCCGACACAGACAACAAGTTGTTAATTTCCTTACTATAACTAGAATTTATATCGGAGGCCTCTAGTTAATATTGTTTGTCGGACCCTAGGTTAATAAGAAATAAAGTTCACTTTATTACAAACAGCTTGAGACCTCACCTCAAACTCCTTCACCAACTCTATTGCATTATGTAGATTCTCCAATGGTTCCCATGTTGACTCGTTCGCCGAATAACCCTTTCACTTGACGAGATACTCTAACTTAAGTTTTTGCAGCCCATAAACCTTCATTTTGCTCAATATGGATTTGACTTTGTACACCTCTTCTCCAACTAGTTCAAGGGTCGGACGTAAGTTATTGTATCTCTGTGGATGTTTCTCATTCTTGTGGAATGGTTCGAGCAAACTGACATGAAACACATTGTGTAACATTCCTAACTCCAGAGAAAGATTTAACTCATAAGCCACCTTTCCTACTCTCTTTACCACCTTATACGAACCTATGTAGTGATAAAAACTTCCTCGAAAGAGTCACCAAAACCTTCAAATTTCTAGTACTTAACAATACCATATCCCCAACTTGATACTCTACATCCTGTTGATGCTTATCATATTGCTGACAATACCTTTCTTGTGTTACAGTCATTGCTTGACGAGCAACATCCCATGTACGATACATCTGTCCCGTGAACTCCACTACATAGGGAAATCAAATGACATCGTCTTTCAGTAACACCATGCTCTGAGGAATACCACCCTTATTCCCAGTTAACACCTTCATCGGGCTACACCTAATCACAGTGTGTGTTGAGTTATTGTAACATATCTTAGCCATATCCAAATGTTCAACCCAATCAAGTTGATCACCTTGAACATAACATATAAAATAGTCCTCGACTTGTCAATTCACCCTCTCTGTTTGACATTTATTTGTGGATGGTAAGCCGTATTAAACTTCAGCATCTTACCAAACTGCTTAAACAATGGTCCCCAAAACTTGTTCGTAAATAGAGGATCCCAATCTGAAATTATTGTTTTCAGTAGTTTACGCACTTTTATGACCTCATGGAAGAACAACTTTTCTATTTATTTTACATTCATTGTTTCACAGTTAGAATGAAATGGGCAACCTTTGAAAACCGATTGACCACCACCATGAGGGCATTAAAATCACAAGATTTTGGCAATCCTATGACAAAGTCCAAAGTAACACTTTAAAATGGCTGCTCTAAAATCGGTATACATTACAACTTCCCAACTCGTTTTTACAGTCAACTCTTCACTTGTTGACACATGGGGCATGTCTTAACATATTTGACAATATCGTCTATCATACCCAGCCAATAGAATTCCTATTTCAACAAAGCCAACGTCTTATGCCTTCCACCTTGTTTTGCCAAAGGAACGTCATGATGCTCTCTTAATGACCTTTCCCTCCATGTCCCTTCTAGAACATAGAGTCTCTTTTCTTTATAATAAAGAACTCCATTCCGCACTGCAAAATGTGCCCGTTTGAGTGCATCCATCCGACTTTCTATTGCTATTGAAACATTACCATCTCTTTATAATTGATGAACATGTTTCCTCTTTACTACCAAGTTCAAGGCCTCCTTAACAAACTTGTCTCGAGGATACGCCATTACGAATTCATCCACCAGAGTTGACACTAGTGCTATCATAACACGAAGATGATCCTTCCTACTGAGTGCATCAGCTACCATTGTCTTTTCTAGTTTTATGTCTGATTTCAAGCTGAAATCAAACTAACTTCTACTGTCATCTAGCATACAATTTTGATAACTTCGGCTGCATTTCAAAGTAAGCCACATTGCCATGACTTAGAAGATAATGACGCCAATACTCCAAGGAAGCAACAATATCATACATCTTTTTTTTGTGAGTAGGCCATCGAATTTGTGTGGCATCCAACTTTTTCAAAAAAAAAGGACACCAGATGTCCTTTTCTGTTACAATACACCACCAATTGCAAAGTCGAAAGCGTCACACTCTATGTCAAATGGATCTTGAAAGATGGGCAGCTGCAAAACTGGCTTAGAAGAGATAACTTCTTTAAGTTTGACAAATGCACACTAGCACTCTGGAGTCCAATGCCATGGAATGTTCTTTGTGAGATCTATCAATGGGGCTACTATCTTTGAGTAATCTTTTATGAACTTACGATAATAACCTATCAGACCAAGAAATGATCTAACTTCATGCACGTCTTTCAAAGTCGACCACTCAGTAATAGCTTGAATTTTCTTTAAATCCATAACAACCTTCCCACCTAAAATTGAGTGTCCTATGAAATCTATCTTGGTTTAACCAAATGCACACTTGCTTTCCTTAACATATAAATGGTTCTCCCTCAACCTCTGAAACACCTTTTCCAAGTGTTTTGTATGTTCCTCAATTATCAAATTGAAGACTAAAATGTCATCAATATACACCATTACAAACTTGTTTAAATAGTCTCTAAACACATTATCCATCATTGTGTAAAAAGTTGTTGAAGCATTGCACAATCCAAATGGCAAGACTAGAAACTTGAATGATCCATAACACATTTGAAAAATGGTCTTCTCAATGTCATTCTCTACTACCCGAATTTGATAGTACCCAGATCTCAAGTCTATTCTTGAAAAATATTTTGCTTTCAATAACTTATCAAATAAGTCATTCACTTGTGAAAGAGGATACTTATTTTTCATAATTATCGCATTTAACGCTCGATAGTCCACACACATCCGCATTGTACCATCTTTTTTCATTACAAATAGGATCGATGCACCATACAAGGATCGGCTAGACCAAATGTTTTCTCGACCAAGTAATTCCATTAAATGTCTCTTCAATTTCATTAACTCCTAAGGATTCAATCGATATGGAGCTCTTGTTGGTGAAGATGAACCTAGCAAAATCTTTATTATGTGATCCACACCTGGTAGCTCAAGTGATAAATCTTCTAGCAACATGTCTTTAAACATGTTTAAGACTTCTAAAATAGGTTTAGGAACATATTCTTGACCATCTCTTATCTTAAATTCACTAATATCCAAAACCATTGTAAGAAATACATGTTCCTGATGTCTAACTACCTTACGCAACTGAGTTAAGGTAAGGAACATAGGATTTCAGTCCTTATCAGTTAGCATTTCTATTTTGAGCGTCGTTTTTTTAATGTCCTCTTTGTCTGTTACAAGCGTGATTCAATTATCTTCAAAACCCCTCATTTCAACTATATGTTTATGAAATTATTTCATACTTAACACAAAGTCAAACCCCATCATATTCAAGACAACTAAATTTAACTTAGCTTTCCAACTTTTGATTTGGGTGGGAATTGTCCTTGCTATATTATTATTTTTGAAAACCTTTGCCAATATTGATCATTATTTCACTCATCTTTGTTACATTCAAATTCAATCGACGAGCTAAACTAGTCCACATGAAATTGTATGTTGCTCCAGTATCGATCATCATTCGAACTCAGTCATGTCGTATCCTTTTTGTCAAATACAAAAAAGGGTCAATTTTGTCTTGAATAGCGAATAAGGCAAGTTGTATCTAGCACAACATTACCTCTTCTAATTCATCTTCTGAATCTTCAAGTGTTTTAGATTCAGCAACTTCCTCTCTTTACCATCATCTTGAAATGACCCGATTGTTGTGAGGGTGCCCAACATTCTCTAGCAAAATGACCAGGCTGGTTGTAATTATGACATTTTAAAACTCTACCTGCAGACTGCGAGGGAGTAGATTTTGGAGCTAGGCCCTTGGCCTGCTGAGGTGGTAGTAACGCTAACAATTTCTAAAATCTAGCAGGTCTTGATGTGTCCAAAAACTTGAAACTGTCGATAAAGGGACTTGCACTTCGATTTGATGGTGGTTGAGTTGGTCTTCTATCGAACCCCCTCTGTCAGAGTTTTAACCCAAAGGGCCAACACGTGGCAACACGTGGCTGCCAGGTGGCCATTCGGCGTTATCACCCTGTGTGAACAACGCTAAGTTTCCTAGAAGACCCCTAAGGTTAGACTCTAATGCCCAAGTGGACAGGAGACTTAGGGTTTATCTTAAGTCTCTCTAGAGTGTCTACCCCCAAAAACCCTTGAGGGATAACCCTAATTGACTTAGGGTTAGCCTAAGTCTCTCTAGAGTGTCTGCCCCCAAAACCCTTGAGGGATAACCCTAGTTGAATTAGGGTTTTGCCCTAGAAGACCTAGACAGGCTCATGCCCTAACCCCCATCAAGGAGACGTGTGTTCCACACATACCCCTAGACAGAGCTAAGGCATCGTCACTTACCCCTTGAGGAATCACCCTCATCCGGGAGTACAACCCCTTTAGGGCGACAAGGGGTACCCTGAACCACGACTAACCCCTAAGGGTTTGAGTGGCCAAGTTATACCCTAGACCTAGGCTAGTACTTAGTGAGGACACGAGTGTGCGCCGTAGGCGGACACGAGTGTTCTGCTAAGCAAACTCCTTAAGGCTAGGTTTGGGATAACCCTAAGCACATGACCTTGCGAGTGCCTTATGAAAAGGCTTCTGCTAATGAACTTAGGTTGTTCAACCCCTGGATTCCAAGGAGAACACTCCCCTAGCCAAGTGTGCCAAAGCACACCTAGTTACGAAACCTAACCTCCCTTAAGCGGATGCCCAAGGCTTAGCACCCTAGTGCAAGCACAAGCATGCCTGTTTGCTAGAGTATCCAACCCTTAGCAACAAAGCCCATGACATAACCCCAAAGGGCGTGCCTCGGGCGTGTACCATGTGACGTTTAGCCTAGTGTCACATCTCCATGTGACTGCCTTCCATGATGTGGGCTATCATGCCATAGCCCTTAGATTCAAGAGTTGCACCAAGTACCACAAACGTGGTTCCTAAATGCCAACTCTAGAACCCCTCAATGAACCCTCAGGAACCAGGTAACGTGAACCTGTCAAACAAGATCCCACGCCCACAGTTGGACAAGGACACGGATGTGCCTTGCTTGGCCGTGAGTGCTACACCTAGCTTGATGTGGAGGAGGAGGCTGGAGACAAGCCTCAACCTCTGCCTCTTGGAACGTGCATTCCGACAAGTCCTCCCAGGCATGGATTTGCCAACGTTAAGGGTAAGCTACCCCGAAGGTGGGACGTACCCCTGGCATCTGGAAGTTAGGGCGGCACAACAGAGGGTTGTACCTTAACGACACAAGTTGAAGCTTGCACCGGTAGAAGAGCAACGAACTCATTCATGAACCCAGGAGCTCTCCTACGTATACTCTACCTTATTTATGTGACGGAGCCCCCCCCCCTCTTTTCCTATTTGTGTTAGTGGGCTGGCACTGAATTCTAGCCCCTTAGATAAATTAGTAATATGAGCCTATAACTCACCCTTACTCCTACCCCTAAACCCTACCCAAGGGGGTGGGGGTTTTAGGGCGTGGGTTAGGGCAACCCTAGGGTTAGGTCAACCCTAGGGTGTTCCTAACCCTACTTAACACGCCGAACTCATCTGCAAAGACCAATCAGCCTATTCGGGACGTCAAAATTGGGGGTGGATTTCTAGAAGGTAAGTTCTAGCTTCGTTTAGAGTTTCCTGCAAATACCTAATGACACCCGACCGGACCATCACCAGATACCCAAGTGCACTAAGCGGGCCTGTTTCCTACTACATCTAGGGTCCATCAACATAGTACAGTAGGTAACAACAATCAACGTCCAAAGTAAAGGGTCGAGTCATAGTAAAAACTATGACACCCTCCACCTAGACCTTAGAGGATTTAGGTTTTAGTTCATTGCCTTTATTGTACAAGTCTCCTAATGACATGTTGTAAGCAACCTTTTGTGCTGCCTCTTGACATTCCGATAGCTTGTTGGCTTTACCTTAGGATCTCCTTTTGAGTCTTGTCATTCAAGCTAGCCATGAAACAACTTTGAGCTTCATCATCGCTCATGTTCGAGACAAACGTTGTACACTTTTGAACCAGTAAACATGGTCCACCGGGTTTCCCTAAACTCCTTATTTATAAAGTGCCAAGTCAATACACAATCACAACCTAAGGTCATCCAGCATATACTGCTTTTTAATCTTCCTTTTTATGTATTTCTAGCTGTTTCAATATCCACATTCACCTTCAACAATCCGCCACCAAGTCTTAGCTTCTCCTTTGAAAAACTACTTAGCACATGCAACCTTTTCTGTCTTTTTCATGAAAGTTGCTTCGAAATAGCTTTCATCATACAATCAATCATCCAGAACCTTGTAATCCTTTGAACCATGAAATCCAAAGGCTTGACCGGCTTGAACTTACTAGGAACCTCCACCATTTACTTTTGTTGAAGAATTTGATTCAGATGAACCTGACTCTGAATCATGTTTCTTCTTCTTTTTCCGTCTGTCTAGCTATGAAACAATTGATAATGTGGTAACCACTGGAATCCGTTGGCAACATTATCGATTCAATCATTCAACCCTAAAATATCCCTTTGAAGTTCATTCAGGCTATCCATCATTATTTCCCACCATTGTCTATAACGCTAGGGGGTCGACTTGGGTCAGCTTCATCCATCTCCTCATTTTGAGCCTCTGCAATAACCCTCTTTGCCTCAGGCTCTAATTGCTTTCTCTTGCTCATCGTATTGAACCCTAGTTTCAATAATCAAAGAATATGCTTGGAAGTTGGAAACATCCTACATAGGTTATACATCCACATACATCAGCTTGAACCAACATAAGACTTTTAAGCATACCTAAAATTTCATGCCAACTTGCTGAGCAAGTATTCTCTGAAGATTGATAATTCACATATCAAACTCTTTATGCAAAATACAGACATGTCAACCAAAAGTGATAGAGTAGATTGAGAATTTAAAGTTATCTAAACATTGAAATACCCTATAACTTAAAGCAATCCTACTGACCACAGAGAACCTGGCTCTAATACAAATTGTCAGAGTTTTTACATGATGTCACAAAGGCGGCTTGCCAAATGCCAACCCTGGAATCCCCTCTCTGGAAACCCCAAAATTTGGTAAAGTAACCCATATTAAGACCCTATCCCTTAGGAACTTAAACCCCCAGCTGACTAAGTCCATGAATGAGGCTCACTTTGTGAATCAAGATACATGGGCTAGCCAAGCTACAGATATCATTCTTAGTTTGGCGTGGTGGAGGTAGCCAGAGCAAGGCCTCAATCACTAATTATGTGAAACGTGGACTCAACTAATGCCTTTGGGCTTGCGAGTAGGTTTTTGAACTAAGGAATTTAATTAACTCCTTAGAAGTGACGTACCCAATCATAAAGGCAAAATCTTGCCAATGATAAGGGTAATTTAACCCAAAGGTGGGATGTACCCATGTCGTGTGGAAGTTAAGGCGGCACAACGGAGAGTTGTGCCTTGATGACACAAGCTTAGCTTGCACTAGTAGAAGGATAACAAGCTCTCTTTTGAACCCAGGAAGCCTCACTACATATATTATACCTTATTTATGTGATGAAACCCCCTCCCCTTTGTTTTCCTAATTGAGTAAATGGGCTAGCATTTTCATGCTAGCCCTTAATGAAAATGAGATGCCTAACCTAACCCCTAGGAGGGCAACCCTAGGGTTAGGTCAACCCTAAGGGTGTCCCTAACCCTTTTGACAAGCTATACTCTTTGTGAGGAAACCTAACTGGAACGTCAAACCGAGGGAGAGTTTCTAAATGGAAGTGCTAGCTTCACCTAGAGTTTCTTGTAAATACCTAACGACACTCGGCCGAACTATCACTAGATACCTTATTTTCTTCTACACCTAGGGCCGTCAACACAACTCAGTAGATAACAACAATCATCAAAGTAAATGGTTGAGTCATACTAAAAACTATGATAATTATGCTCTCTCAAAAGTTATAGGTAGGTGTGAAAGAGTTTATGTACATATGGAACATTTACACAATGAAGACATTTAATTGGGGAGGTTTTATCGGTTGTCTTTTAC
Organism: Selaginella tamariscina; assembly: GCA_003024785.1. Classification (NCBI taxonomy): domain Eukaryota; kingdom Viridiplantae; phylum Streptophyta; class Lycopodiopsida; order Selaginellales; family Selaginellaceae; genus Selaginella; species Selaginella tamariscina. The sequence goes on from PUQB01000039.1 coordinate 433,937, forward strand.
TCATGCAATGGAGTTTCAACCGGAGTAGAGGGAAGACAAGTGAGTTTTACATGTTCATATATACAATATGTGATAATGATTTAAGTGCATGAGAGTTTCTTCTCTCATTGGGAAACACATCGCAAACATTTCTTTTCAAGCTTATGTCATCAAGAACACACTACTTCTAAAGGCGAGTGCTTTTAACTAGTTACATGCAACTGATGTAATTCTTCTCTACAAAATTTGCAAAAACTTAGGGACACAATGTATTCTTGTTGCCCAATAACACTCTTCTCAATAAATGTCTATATACCCATCTAGAATTCAGTCTTGAATGTGGTCAAATGATGGTAAATGCAACACTATTGCATGAGCATGTTTGAACAATAGACGCATGGAATAACTGTTTGGCTTAAACCATGGTTTTTACTATTCATGAATAGTAAACTTTAATTTTTATAATATATATATATATACTAATAAATTATATAATGAATAATTGAAAAGGTTTTCATAAAATTAAAGAATATAAGATGAAATTTAAATATTTAATTTAATTTAAAATTATTAAAAATTATTATATAAATTGATTTGAAGTTTGTTAATCTAAACTACCATGGTTTATTTGGTGATTTAAAACATGGTTTGAATCAAAATTATTAATTTATACCCCCAAGGAACATAAGGTAAATTTGCACTTGCAACCTTCTTCGTTCAATAACACATGCATTAGGAAACTACTGAGACTAATATATAAGTCAATCTTAATAAAATAAATTAAAGAATAAGTGGTGTGCCAACTAGCCAACCACTTAAGAGGTCAATTAGAAGTCCTAATTCAAAAATTTGTGTTACCATATTGTTTATGCCAATTACTATCTTCTTAATTGACCATGGATTTTTATTAAGAGAATTTGTTGGTCACCCCATTAGTCACCATCTTAATTAGCACTATATGGCTTGATGTGTTAGGAGGATGTAATGACTAAAAAGAGAACCATTCAATTTCTTTTTTTTTTTTTAATAATGACCAACAAAATAATTAACATGTTCCTAAATACTTGAGCTAGTGATTATTTACGATAATTGGTGACCAACTCTGTATATCTATTGAAGAAGATGAATAAGGCAAATTAATAAACATCAAGAGCACTTATGATCAATACTACTTGTGTAATTTAGTATAGTAACCGATTCTATTCTTAGTAATCGTGTATGCTAACATGATGATTAATAAAGTTTAATATGATGACCAACATGAATAGTCGTTGACTACACTATGCACATTACTAAATTCATAACTAAATAACAAATTGTTTCTTATGTAGGAAGAAGTTAGGAATTATAAATTATCATGAAATGAATGTAATGTTTTATTAAGTAGAATAATGAAAAAAACTTATTTTTTATTATAGCATTTGAAAATTAATACATTATTCATTCTAAGCAAATGCAACACACTGGACACTATTATTATGCAATTGTAATCAATTGTGTTACACAATACTAAAAGACTCCACTTAGTATTAAGACATTGTGAGGAACCAATATAGCATAGCACATATTTAATCCTTTTATTATACATATGAAAAACATAATCATATGAACATTATAATTATTTAAATTTCTTGCATATGTTATCAATCCCACGTGTACCCAAAATAATGAACATGTGACATCTTTCGATCAGAAATATCCAATTAAAATCTATTATACATGTCTCATCACCGTATTTTAATTTGCAACATAAATGGGATCTATATTGTTCCTTGTAGATTTTAAACATCCTGTTCATTTTAAAAATGATTACTGATTTTAATTAACTTTAATTTTGGAAAATGAAATGTGTGATTATGCCCAACCATGCAGTTATACGATGCTAGCCTGTTGCAGTAGTATAAGAGTGGTGTTTTGACACATATTAAGCACATGATTCTTTCCACTTATTATATAGGTTACCTGAGAGGTTCATATGTATAAAATATGAACAAGGTGTTTTGCATATTATTCTCAATGTTCAACGCACGCCCTCTCCCACGTACAAATGTGTGCATTGTGTGTTGTATGGAGAGTTTGTTAAAAGTTCCATTTTATTTAAGATTCTAACTGAATGTAATAGTACTAATTACTTGTGTGGTGTGTGTACAACGCAAACAGTCTCCCACATGTATAAATTCACATTGAAAGATATACATTACAAGATATTATATTATATTAATTTTACACATGTAATTAAAGAGCAATAAACTCTAAACATACCACATAATATAGTAAAAAGAATTTTGTATAGGAGGAATAATACAGTAACTAGGTTATTGTTTTACCACAGTGAATTGAACAAGAAATGAGATGTGTTAATTACTATCCCATAACCGTGACCATAAAATCAGATGGTTTGGCATATTACTTCATTTTTACTTGTAACTTTGTCTTGGTACACATATCTCTCTATATATTTTTTTATTTTTAAATTTTTGTTTATAACTTTCACCGTTCGAGAGTGGCTTGTGACCAGAGAGGTATATCCTGGAATATATATCACTGGTATATACCAGGAATCTAACAAATTAATGAAGTTTAATGGTCAGTCCTAGGGTAATGTGAATCAGTAAGGATTGAGCTGGGAGAGATGGTGTAGCGGCAGAGGAGCTGAATTCGCGGCGCTGCACGATGGATCAGGTATGCGGCGGCGAAATCGTAGTCGGCAATCTAATCCGCATTCGGATGAGCAGCGGCGAGGAGATTGAAGGCCATGTTCTTGCGTATGACAAGGGCGTGAACATCGTCGTGATTCATATCCTTTTGTATGCATTTCTAACTTCCAATCGCATAGTTTCCTCGATTAGAACCCTAATCGCTTGTTTTCATCGCATTTGTGGAGATTTCTCAGCGATTTCTGTTATTTATGTGATTTGTGCATACATCCTTCTTTTTTTATGTGTATTTGTGTTTATGTGTGGCGCTGCGAGATTTCTCAGCGATTTCTCGAGGGAAAATTCATTGAAGATCACACTCAAAAATAGTGATTTCTTTACTGTTTTTCCCGGAAAAAAATGCATCAAAACAGTGGTTTGTGCAAGAGGCGCTGTATATGGCTGTTTGTAGCTCGCATTTGTCTTTGGGATGTTCTGTGTTTTTTCTGCCTTGACTGCGATCCGAACAGGAATGCGGCGAGGTCGGAGTGCGGGGAAACTTGCGGTTTCTGAAGGCGAATTACATTAGGGAAGTGACAGTGATTAAGCCGCTTGAAGATACCTTTGAACAACGGCCTCGGGTCATTGATATTGCTAGTCTCCAAGCCCGTGAAGAGCATGCATTGAGGTATATTTCTACTTGCTAATTGTTATCACACAAGTTTCATGTAGGTGTATATAATTTGTGTACATATGTTGTCTATAAATAATATAAAGAATTCTCGATTATGCCATAAGCATCCATTCACGCATCTACTTATCATCCTATTGGAAACTGCGATATGTTTGTATTATTTGTCTCGTATTATTCACATGTCATGGTATACGTATAGAGAATACAATAGATTAGTTAGTGGCTCCATTATGTCGATTCCAAATCATTAATGATGCGGTTATACGCATTTTCTGATTATTTACAGAATACATACTTAATAGATACGTATATACAGATATCAATATATACTTTCGTTTTATATAAATAGTGTGCGTGTTGCGTACTGAATACGTTTCGCTTTTGCAGGCAGGCTCAAAATGAAGCTGAGCGCATCGGTATTGGGGTAACACAGGAAGCCCAAGACATATACGATGCCTTGTCAAAAACGTAAGTTGGTTTTTGTCAATCAAGTCAATCGATATTTATCTAATAAATATCAGTATCAATATTTATATATGAACAAGTCTTTATTTGCAATTTTTCAGGCTTCCGGTGAGGTGGGAAAGGCAACGATTGTAGTTATGACAGATGTCAGAGTTAACGAACCGTACCTTCCAGAGAACGTCACAGGTGGCGCTCCTGCCCTTAACGATCGAGTGAAGAAAGTGGTAAGCTGATTTTCAATTAATATAATATCGTCAATATATCAGTCAACAGCTATCTTTGAAGGTTTAGAGATACTATATATAAATATTAGTAGTATGAATACTACACGAATACTAGTATTCATGTTAACTTTATATCATGCGATGTAGCAATGATGTCATCCATAGATTACAGGTGCATGTCTGTCTGTTTCTCTCGATGAGAGAGAGCCTCTCAGATTTTTTTTTATCGTGAAGAAATTAGGGGGTTAAATTTAATTTAACCTCTCGGAATTTATTCAATTATCTGTCCATTAATCTTATGAATGCTATGATATTAGCTAATGAAATATTGTGTACATAATTTGGTATTGTTTGTATATGTACACGTGTGTTTATGTGCAGCTGGAATTAGAGAGAAGAAGGTTGCAAGCTCGAAACGCGGCAAATCCTTAAGGATATAAACGAGGAGGAATATACAGGCGGTTTAGACGAATATAAAGGAAGAATATACTATTACGTCCAGGCAAGCAAAGCTAAACTCGTCCTCTTTTTGTTTTAAATTTCTCTCTTTTTTATTTTTCCTTCTCTTTCTCCCTTTTTATTTTACCATCAGGCTGATTTTTCTGCTTCTCTCTTAGCACTTGGTAATCGATGATATTGGTGGTTTTAAGTTTAATAACATGCAGAGTATTTATCTGTATAATGAAGTAGTATCTGTTAATGTTTAGTAAGATTTATGAACTGTATCAAGCATAATATTATGTTTGTACATGTTTGACATGAATCATATAGTTAAGAAATATTAAATTGTAGATAAACGTTAAGTTTGAAAGTGGCTTTACTTTTAATTAAAAAAAAATTATACGAGTGGAAACCTATATTTTCGAGATTTTAAATCATACACTTTGTTTAATAAAACTATCGTGTGTTAATGGTATCCCTGCTCCATATGTCATGTGGCGTGAGAGTGTACTTATCTTATGTGTATATCATGTTCAGCTTATATATGTGTGTATATATATATATATATATATATATATATATATATATATATATATACACACACACACACACGTGTGATAAAAAAAACCATACATAAAAGCATACACATACGTACACATTATTTGTACTATAAGGTGAAAAGTTAAAAATTTAAATTTCACCTCTAAATGTTTGTTGAAACGATCCCCCCATTTATAAACACATCTATAATAGTTTTCTAATATATTGAATAAAGACGTGTTCATATATGTTGAGTTGCATGCATGTATGTGTATATTAAATACTAATGAATGTTTTACTCTAGTATATATCTTGTGTTGAAAATATTAAATCATACTTATATATATTAAGAATATTTAGTTTAATTCCTCTTAAACTCTCCTAAATGTTAGTCTAAACATGTTTACACTTATTAAACATGTATTAAATCTGCACATTAAAGATTAAAATTCAATCGGTAACATTACTGATTTGATTAAAATATCCCTTTAAAGTTCATTTAGGCATTCATCGTTATTTCTTATTAACATGGCCATTTAGTAATAGTAAAGAGTCAACTTGGGTCAGTTTTATCCATCTCCTTATTTTAAGCCTTTGCAACACTAGTTGTATTGAAACACTCAAAGAATATGCTTAAGAATATTGCCTCAAGCTCTAGTTGTATTGAACACTAGTTTCAACATATTTAGAATATTCCCAATACGAAGTTACAAGTTGTACACCTACACACATTAGCTTAAACCAGCACAAAACTTTTAAACATACCTAAAATCTCATGCCAACTCATTGAGCTAAGTGTTCTTTGAAAATTAATAACTTACATAATTAAACTCTCTATGCAGAATACAGACATGTCAATCAAAAGTGATGAAGTAATTCAATAATTTAGAATTATTTAATCATTGAAACACATTATAACTTAAGATAGTTCTATTGACCACAGAGAACTTGCTCCAATATTAATTGTCAAAGTTTTTATTTAGTGCCACAAAGGTGACTTCCCAAATGTCAACCCTACAATCCCTCTTTGGAAACCCCCACATTATTTGGTACAATACCTGCATTAGGAACCTATCACTTAGGAATTCATACCCTCAGTTAGGATTGTTAACCCACTCGCAAGTTTATAAAGATTGCATGAATTCACATTCTAGTAGATGAGGTCTTGCTCCAACCGCCTCATCCACGTTAAGTTAAAAAATGATACTTGTAATTCAACTAGCCCACACATCATGACTCACGAGGTGAGCCTTGATGGTAGGACTGACATGTATTCAATCACAAGAGCAAAACAATGATAAAGATAAGCTAACCCTGGGACGTACCCTTGAAGTTAGGGCAGCACAATAAAGATAACGATACAAACTTAACTTGCATCAGTAAGAAAATCAAAACTCTCTTTTTAAACCTAAAAAGTCTCACTACATATACTCTATTTTATTTATGTGATGGAGCTTCCTAAAAAATGCTTCCTATATTACAATAGTAGTCCACTCTATATATACTCACTGCATAAATCAACATATTCTCAATAGCATATCTTAAGAATATCCCCTTAAAGAATATCACTCAACTCTAGAATTACTAACCCTAAGGGTTAGGGCAACCTAAGGTTAATCTAATTGAAACGTTAAATGAAGGAGATTTTTCTAAAAGGTAAGTAATACCTTTGCCTAGAGTTTCTTAAGATATTTAGTAACATTACACATTAAACTTAGACAATTCCTTAGGAAGGTGGCATTTAATAGGAAGTTATTCAAGTAGCTTGCCAACATAGCCAAGCCCTTAGAGAGAGATCATAGCCAACGGAACACCATACGACTGGACGGAGGCACACCAAACTCCATTTGAGAGACTATGACGTAGCTTGGTTGAAGCATATCACTAAACTGGGATTGTTACGACCCGTATAACGAATCAAAGAATATTCCCTAGAAAGGTATAAGCTAGAATATTCCTAAAGAGCTATACCTAGATCTAAGAGAATTAAGGGCACGCTAAGATGGGAAGCCTTTTGGAGAGCAACGTGTGAATAGAGACAGCTCGGGGAGGTCGGGTGGTTTTGTGAGGGTCTCTAGTTTGTACGTAGTGGTGCCTAACAATTGGTATCAGAGCAAGGTTCGAGATGAGTGCCTGGTGGGAAGGGATAATACCACCTGTGTGGAGACGTTGGACACTGAAAGGCAAATTGTCCAAGGAGAAGCAAGCCCAAGGGCAAAAGTTTCAATGGCAGCAAGGACAAGTAGATGCCTAAGAAGCTTTAGGAGATGGAGTGTGGAAAGAAGCACAAAGGAGACTTCTCTAAACCACAAGGTAAATTTCTATTTGTTCTTGCTCAATAGGTAAACTATATGGCACGGGAGGAGCCACACACACGTGCTATTGTGGTGGAGGGACGACTTGGTGAGCGTTCAATGCGAGTTCCTTATGGATAGCAGGAGTAGCAATAACTTTGTGTCAACAAAGTTAGTGGAGGAGTGCAACTTGTCCACGAAGACTGTGCCTCAATACAAGATTGAGAGCTCATCTATCACACAGAGCTACAGTGCTTATGTGGAGGAGTTACAGCTATAGGTTGGCAAAACCCCAGCTGGTGGAGATGTGCGAAGACTGTGCCTCAATACAAGATTGAAGGCTCAACTATCACACAGAGCTACAGTGCTTGTGTGGAGGAGTTACAGCTGTAGGTTGGCAAAACCCCAGCTGGTGGAGATGCGCGAAGACTGTGCCTCAATACAAGATTGAGAGCTCATCTATCACACAGAGCTACAGTGCTTATGTGGAGGAGTTACAGCTATAGGTTGGCAAAACCCCAGCTGGTGGAGATGCGCGAAGACTGTGCCTCAATACAAGATTGAAGGCTCAACTATCACACAGAGCTACAGTGCTTGTGTGGAGGAGTTACAGCTGTAGGTTGGCAAAACCCCATCTGGTGGAGATGCGCGAAGACTGTGCCTCAATACGAGATTGAAGGCTCAGTTATCACATAGAGCTACAATGCTTGTGTGGAGGAGTTACAGCTGTAGGTTGGCAAAACCCCAGCTGGTGGAGATGCGCGAAGACTGTGCCTCAATACGAGATTGAAGGCTCAGCTATCACACAGAGCTACAATGCTTGTGTGGAGGAGTTACAGCTATAGGTTGGCAAAACCTAGCTAGTGGAGCTGCACAAAGACTATGCCTCAATACGAGATTGAGGGCTCAGATGTCACACAGAGCTAAATTGCTTGTGTGGAGGAGTTACAGCTAGAGGTTGGCAAAACCCAACTGGTGGAGACTTTCTTTCTTGCGGAGCTGGAGTGTGTGGATCCTAAGATCCAGTGGAGCACCAAGCGCATAAAGCTTGAGTACGGTGAAGTGAAAGACACTTGGTTTGGAACAAAGCTTGAGTCTCCAAATAAGTTCTTCTATTGTCACCACGAGCGAAGCTGTTGTGCGAGGAGTTGTTGACATCTTCCCTCATGAGCTACCTCATGGCTTACCACTTGCAAGAGGTGCGGAGCATGAGATTGTGTTGGAACAGGGTACGAAAGCCATTTACGGTAAGCCGTTCCGACTGAGCTATGCTAAGGAGCAAGAGGTTAAGAGACAAGTGATGGAACTATTGGAATATGGCTTCATACAACCGAGCAAGTCTTCATTTGGTGCACCAGTATTGCTTGTCAGGAAGAAAGATGGCATCATGAGGATGTGCATAAACTACAGAGCTCTCAACAAACAAACAATGAAGGACAGGATGCCCATGCCACGTGAATCATCTCGGTGGAGCCAGAGTGTTCACCAAGATAGATTTGCACAGTGGGTATCATCAGATTGCTGTGAAGGAGGCAGATATCTACAAAACTGCTTTCAACACTAGCTTCAAGCATTTCGAGTTCATTGTTATGCCATTTGGCTTAACAAATGCCCCAGCCACATTCACTCGGTTGATGACTGAGGTGTTTGGTGACTACTTGCAAGACTTTGTGGAGATCTTCCTCGACGATATTCTTATTTACAGTAAGAATATGAAGGAGCATGTGGAGCACTTGCGGAGAGTCCTTCAGTTGCTGAAGGAGAACAAGCTCTATGCAAAGAAGAGCAAATGTGCATTTGCTCAGTGCGAAGTGGAGTATTTGGGTCACATTGTGACGCCAAGTGGAGTAAAGACTGATCCACAGAAGGTGGCAGTGGTGGAGCAATGGCCAGTTCCTAGCAATGCACAAGAGTTACAAAGTTTCTTGGGCATGGCTGGTTATTACCGGCGGTATGTCAAGGATTATGCCAAGAAAGCTTCTCCGTTAACTAGGTTGCTGAGGAAGGACATTCCCTTTGCATGTAGTGCTTCAGAGGAAAGCAATTTCCAAGCTTTGAAACAAGCTTGGTATGTGCACTAGTTTTATATATTGCATATCCCTCTAAGCCTTATGAGGTAGCGTGTGATGCAAGTGGAGTGGCCATTGGAGCTGTACTTATGCAAGAGGGAAGGCCTATTGCTTATGAGAGTCGTATTTTGAATCCTGCAAAGCAAGGGTACTCAACGTATGAGCAAGAACTACTGGCTATTGTTAATGCATTATGAGTTTGGAGGCACTATCTTTATGGTGCAAGTTTCAAGGTGTTTATAGATCACAAGCCTTTAGTGTATCTGTTCACACATAAAGAGTTAAACTCTTGACAAGCTCGCTGGATGGTTAAGCTCATGGAGTTTGGCAATTTCCTATTGAGCATTGCATGGGAAAGGTAACGTGGTGACAGATGCTTTATCACGCGTTAGGAGAGCCACAGTGGTTGGAGAATTCCAAATACGCTTATGTAATGCATTAATAAGAACGGTCAATGAGTTTAGCCAGGTAGTTCAACATGCTTAAGCACAAAACACTGAGGTGCAGGAGCTTAGAGGACAATTAGAGCCACCATGGAGTTTTTACTACAATGGCCATGTGTATCTTCCTCGTGTGGACCATTTGATCAACCAGGTACTATATTTCCATCATGATCACCCGGAGGCTGGTCATTTTAGGGGGAGAAAAACGTATGAGTTGATCAAGAGAAGGTTCTATTGGAGGAATATGAAAGCTAATATCATAGAGTACTGCAGGACTTGTGACAAGTGTCAGCAAGTAAAGGTGCCCAGGGAAAAACCAAGTGGGCTATTAGTACCATTGCCTATTCTAGACAAGTGATGGGGTAGTATTTCTATGGATTTTGTCACCCATTTGCCAAGGACACAGTGGCATTGGAATGAGTCCATATTATGCTATGTTTGGACGACATTCCAAGATAGCTTTTAAGCTGGGTTTAATAAGTAAGAAAGCTCAAGGCAACATGGATGAGGAAGTTAAAGATCTGAGTGTTGAGCTTAGAAACATTTAGAGTTTGTGCAAGAAGAACTTACAAGTAGCTCAGAGCCGAGCTATCAAGTTTGTTAATGAGCACAGAAGCTTCTAAGAGTTCCAGGTGGGAGATTATGTATATCTTTGAATGGTATTTGCCACACATGTAAGGCAGAACACTATTGTGGCCTTATGGAAGAGACACAATGATAAGTTGTCTCCCAGGTACTCAGGTCCTTATGAGATTCTGGAGCTTATCGATAAGGTGGCATATCGACTACGGCTGCCAGAAAGAGTGAGGGTGCACCCAGTGTTTCATGTTAGCCAGTTAAGAGAGTACTCACAAGAAACGAGTCCCGGGTAAATTCTTTGTGGATGTACAAGGCTAACGATATAAGACCAGTTAAGTAAGTTATACTGCCCTTAAGGACAAGGACTTGCTAATGGGGGAGGATTGTTACGACCCGTATAACGAATCAAAGAATATTCCTCAGAAAGGTATAAGCTAGAATATTCCTAAAGAGTTATACCTAGATCTAAGAGAATTAAGGGCATGCTAAGATGGGAAGCCTTTTGGAGAGCAGCGTGTGTGAATAGAGACAGCTCGGGGGAGGTCGGGTGGTTTTGTGAGGGTCTCTAGTTTGTACGTAGTGGTGCCTAACAGGGATCCACTTATAATTGTGAATGTCATAGCAGGGGCAATGCTATCACACAAGGATGCTTAAACTAATTGCTTATGCAAGTCCAACGATGACAACGTAACTGCTCAATTGCAAACAAGGAATGTCTCACGGTGACCTACAGTGTCACAAAATTTCGACATTACATGTTGGGCAACCACTTTGTCTATGGTGTTATATTTAATCAACAAGTCACAATTGTGGGTACTAATTCTGTAGGAGTTTGATTTCACACTAATATATAGGCAGTGAAAAAAGGCACATGTCATATGATCTCCTCCCACAAATCACAACTAGTATCCCGGGGAGTTACTACCTGCGTGCACAACTCTTAATAAAACCCCTTATGTCCTTGTTTAATTAATCTATCCCCTTATGGTAAATTTATAAATAAACCTTAATAAAACTTTTACCCCCTTAACGTAAATATATAAAACAAATTTGAGCTCATCTCTAGAATTATTATCAATCAAAAAATGAGTTACATCAGGCCTATTCCTTTGAGTCCATATCCTTTATTCTATTTACAATTATGATCACTGAGAACCTAAACACCCACCCTAGTTCATCTGCAGCTATACCACTCAAAATCCCAAATCCCCTTCCTATTCATCCCAAGAAAAATTTAAAATGTGGGAACCCGAGCAGTAAAAACACATAAATTTATTAAAAAATTACCCAATGCCCCCTACGTTAACGTACGGAAATAAATATTATTTGAGTTACTATAAAATTAAAACTATAAAATTACTTGCACGCACATGATATATATATATTTTCAAATGAACTCCCCAGGAACTAATATCTACCACTCTTAACATTATAATAAAACAAGAGTTAAGTTTCAAAATCAACGTGCATGTATATGTGACATGTTACATGTATACAACATCAACACATAAGATTTGTTTCCTGAACTTAACGGTGAACAATAAATAAGCAAGTAATTTTATATAAACGTATGGAAGTTTACCTGGATTAAGACACAGGCTTTTAATATCAAAGATTAACAAGAATATTTATTTTATATGGAAACAAGTGTGTGTTTGTGTTGTGTGTGCGTGTGTGATAAAGACGTTCTGCAAATGCTCCCTGGGAAAATATGAATGCGCCCGCAATTACCTTCACTACGTGCAAATAGCTGGATCTTTCAGGTGCCTGTATTTGTTTAAACCCATGTACACTTAATTATTCATTCGTAAGTTTTCTCAGAAAAAGTATGTGTGGGTGTGTGTGCGCGTGTTATAGAACATGATATGAAGCTTGAAAACGATGCATTCATATGTATATATGCTACACAAAAGATATATTACAGAAAAGTTTTTGTTTTATAGTAAATGGAATGATAATAATAATCCAATTTGGATTCTACAACAAATCTATATCATCCTATCACATCTACATGGTACAACAAATGACCGTGTGTAATAAGACTGATATAAATAAATGTTCTAAACCTTTTCTGCTTGTGGAGGATTCGCATATGCCGAATATTCGTTGATTTCAACAGGGTATCTATGTAAGCACTCCAACCACGGACTCTTCTTTGGTTTTTCTACGTCCCTCTGTGCTTTCCATACAACACTGTTACACTTAAACCCCGATCCGAAGGCAATCTGCCACACACGGTCTCCTCGCTTGATCCTCTCCTTTGCCTCAGAATATGCCAACTCATACCAAAGTGAACTGCTCGAAGTATTCCCGAATCTATGCAACAAATGTGTAAGAGAGAGAGAGAGAGCATCATTATTGGTATGATGTAATTCTATATATACGTATAGATAACATGTTCATCCAGTTCGCATTTCACACCAATGGAGAGCATGTGTGTGTGTGTGTGTGTGTGTGTGTGTGTATAAAAACACGCGGGACATACTGGATCTAAACCTACTCTTATGTATATATGTATGTATGCTGTACGATTATTGAATATATCTAACATACCAAACATACAGCATTATGTATAATACATCATAGTGAACATGTATATCATTATATTCATTCATATATAAATACGTAGAAATCAAGTGTTGTGTAGAAAACTAAATGTAGACGTGCAGTGTACCATCGAAGGCTTGTTATACATATGTCCGTGTATAAATATACATAATACGTAGGTACACAATGCAAATATACATCATACCTATGCAATGTCATTCGTGCAGGTTCCATATGCCAACTACCGAGTTGAAGGTTCTTCTGAATCTCATCAAGTACTCCTCGTCCTCCAGCGTGAATACAAAAATGCTCAAAAGCCAGCTTGAAATCGGGAATATACGGTTTTACATCCTTCAGCCCCAAGAATCTCCGTGCAAATAAATGTGCCACAAACATAATCTGCAACACCATAAACCGTGTGATATAACTATACAGACACACACACACACGCACACACACACACATATATATATTAATTAGCTCAAGTATGCTTACCTGTTCAGAAAATGGAAGAACAAGGGGTCCAAGGTACTAATGTTCGTTTTTAGAGCTTCGCCAGCAACACCCATAAGATGTTTAGAAAGCATAACCCCCAGTAACCCGTTCTCGTCTTCTCTCTGTTGAACGCATCCGAATGATTTATCATCTGCTCCTTTGTGTGTTCTCACTGAATGTACAAGCTCATACTTCACTCTCGGCCTGTTACGTATATATACGTAAATATTACCAGTGCGTGCGTGTGTGTGTGTGTGTTTTGTGTGTGTGTGTGCTTGTGCGTGTTTGTGAACCTGTCTGATCTCCGGTTTGTCAAAAGGATCGCTGCTCCACCAATTCGGAATAAACAGTTTGTGACAAGCATGGATTTGTTGTTTCCTACGTACCTGCATTATAGCCGGTCTTTTAATAGCCATATATATACGTACATAGTCATCACATAATACAAAGATATCACACACAACTTCCTAAAACTATAACAGCTTACAAACCTAGACACACACACACACACACATAAACAGGCGCACAACATACCAGTTTTGTGTAATATTCTCCGTGCTAACAATGAGAGCGTAAGAGTTGGGATGCACACGAAGGAGGTCCTTAGCCAAATCAATAGAAATCACCCCAGCACTACACCCCATACCAGCCAAGTTATAACTCCTTATATTACCACGCAACTTGTAATGATTAACTATCATAGCTGATAACGAAGGCGTAGGGTTAAACAAGCTACAGTTAACTATGAGTATTCCAATATCCTTCGTCTTCACATTTGTCTTCTCTAGAAGCTCATCAATGGCACCAAACATAACTTGCTCAGCCTCTGTTATAAATTCCATCACTTAAGTTAGCATATACACATATACATGTATATAGACGTCGCGCACGCACACACACACACCTATTCTTGCTTGTTTTATACAGGGTTCTGTTCCAGGTTCACCAAATACGAATGCCGGCACATAAGTTTCTGGACCAAGTCCTGATCTCAGTACAACCTTCTTTTGGAACTCAAGACCTTCCTCGTTGAACTTTCCAGACTTTGTTGCAAACTCCTCTAGTACCTACATACACAAATGTACATATGTTGCATAAAAACACACATATATACACACACATATGCATGTGTGTATATATGTGTGTTTACCTCCATGGGGCATCTGTATTTGTCATCAGGCTTGTAACAAGCAAAGTCCAGGAGATAAACTCGTCGAGGCCGAGCCATGAAATAAACAGTGGCAAGGAACACAAGCGCAGCAGAGCATACAAGCACACTTAGCAGGTTGAGATGGAGATTCTCCCATAGAATCCATATATGTTCACGTCGGCCGACCCGACCAATCTCAGCAGCAGTAGCAATAAAAAGAGGCAACTACAACAAAGAGTTAAAATGATTTGTATACATATATTACATGTGTGTGTGTGTGACTGTTTTACCAGTGTCAGGTACATGAAATGCTTGATAGCATAATGGTATCCAAGTTTAACATACTTGAGGCTAATAGACTGGGAAAAGTCCGGTAATACCAAATGCTGTTGGATCTTAATTACAACGTCAGCCATCCCTACTTCAAACTGCAACAATATGAACAGGAATAAGTGACAATCTGGTGTCGTGGCAGTATATGTACGCATACACATTTTATGTACTCATATATAGTAGACACCCCCATATCAACATGTAAATACACACAACAAACATACATATCACTCTCGTATCGATATTTCTGACACACAAATCTCAACAACCAAAACTTCTCAAAAACAGTTATAATGTTGAAGGTTAGATATCCATGTGCTATCTATGTGATATAATAATCATGCCCACAAACACAGAGAATGCATATGCTCTCTCTCTCTCTCGTCTCTCCCTCCCTCCCTCCCTCTCTCACACACACACGTTCTATATACTCCAAATGGTACTCAACGAGATGAAAATGACACCGATTTGAAAGATCTATGTATGGAAAACTGTTGAATTCCCACGGATAAGCACTACATAATGAATAAATGTAGCCCACCTTGTGCTCAATGTAGTGATAGATGCACACTCCACTTCCAAATGGTAGTCGCAAAGTAATAGATTCGAACTTGTAATGCAGTCTGTTGTATGAGATATTGAATTCCTCCGACTCCACTTATATACTAAGTGGTCCTTTGTTACTGAATGCTACTTGCTGCCACCTAAAAGATGATAAAATCCGATGGATTCCCTACTCTCGTGAACCCTGTGAACGCGGATACATATATGATATATATACACGCAACTTGGTGCAAAAATGGAGGGACAGGACGAAAGGGAGGAAGGTGTGTGAATGTATGCGAACTGCGTGCGTGCGTGTTGCGTAGGAAAATCGTAATCAGTCTGCGTAGTTATAGCAATGACGCTCGCCGTCAACGCGTCAATCCCAGGGTGCCACGTGTCCCACTCGATTTATTTCCCACCACCACCGCTATCCAAAAAATAAGTTTTCCTGAAACCGAAAAAATACGGGTTTTTTTCTTCACGAGTCAGTAGTTAATGATATGCACGGGAGTTACCTGAGGTAGGTTGCACCTAACGTTGACTCCGTGTTTGACCATGGTTGACCTGGTCTGTCTTTAACTTTATTTGACCGTAATTGACCATGTGTATGGAATTAAAAAAGTACAAAAGAATGTACGTGAGTGTACATGTGCACTAGTATATACGCATACAGAGTCTATTCTGTTACCAACTGTTAAACCATGGCTAGAACAATTGACACCTGAATTAAGCACCCTCCATCCGTACACGTATAGATTCTTGAGCCTAAGTATTCTGGTTTAATTAAAGCTAACTAAAAAGGTTTCTTACACCCTCCTGTCACCCGTATCTCCTGCAGTTGCCCAGAGCTGACCACTACTGAATATACTGTTGATTGAACAGCTACTTATATACAGTTAACTCTGAGTTGACCAGCGTTGACACTTAGTGCTTGTTCTTCACTCTAGAAAGCCATGGATCCCTGACAAGCATTAGTTGCTAACAAGTCAACCAGCTAATACTATACACGTGGCACAAAAATCCACGTTGACCTACTCACGTTTGGCTTCTTCCATGTCACTTAATGCTTGTTCAGCCCTGTCAACAGCTCCCTGCACCTGGCTTTCCGAGGGAAGCAGACGAAGGAAGGGAAGCGGAAGAAGGGACGAGAAGTTGCATACCAGAATTAGTAAGGCCAGGTTGTTGAAGTTATTACTTGATACGCCCAGGAACTGCGTTAAGCCGGCACCAATGAGACCCCCAAATACCCCGCTCCGTTGCTGATGGACATTAGTGTTGCGAACAACGTGGCTTCTACTCCAGGTGGGCAGAGTTTGGCTGCCAGCACTAGAACCGGCATGAAAGATACCTGCTTTTAACATCAGTTAATAGTTGAATATACACAGTTGTGTACGTATAGACCACTACCTACACATCCAATACAGTCACAAGTATATGTGACGTGTGCATAGTTCTCTCTCTCTCCAAACACAAAGCATACATGTCCATGGGTGCATAAAGTACATGTGTATAATGCATACATACTACGTACATGTATCTGTCACACACACGCACACACACACACACACACACAGAACGTTATAAACGCGCAGCATACACGCACCTGACCAAGGACCGTCAATACTAATGAGTCTCCCATGGAAAACCACTCGTCACTTATACCCAAGCTTCGATTCATTCCAGTAACCAAGAGTAACTGCAGACATTTTAATAAACAGACATTACAAGATGCATAAATTGTGTTCCTATATGTAAAAGAAAAGAAACATCTCTTACCTGTGTGCAGCCGAGTCCAACTCCTAGCAACGTGGTCCACAAGAACATTTTCCTAACTGAAACATTCTTCAAAAAACTGTTGTATAATCCAACTCCAACTAGGGAGGCAATTGCAGTTATCAGCCTCACACGTCCCAGAAACTCTGGTCCAAAACCGAGCTTATTTGTCCTATTAAATACTCCAATAAAAAAGTGTGTGTGTGTGTGTAAATTTGAGAGAGAGAAAGAGAGATTTTATGCACACTTACGTGAAGTAGAACATAGCAGTGTCGGAAGATGGTGTTGCCTGCCACAGGAAAATAAACAAAGTAGGAAGGAAGATCGATGGCTCTTTAACGGTTCTCCAGAGACGTATAACTTGTAACTTAGCAGATTTGATCACACCGCCAGAACGCATATCCATTTTATACTCTTCATCTTGTTGTTTCCATACAGGCTCTTCTTGTACAAGTCCCGCAACCGCTGAAGTTAGAAGTGGAAGAAGAGACGTAACCGCAAAAACGAACCTGCATAAAACGATCTTATAGAAGAGCACACATATGTGTGTGTATGTATTGTTAAAGAGTGAAATGCGTTCACCTTACACCATAAGTTTGAACAAAATAACCACTAAAATATGCGCTTATTATACCACCAGCAGCTGATGATCCCCAACAAAGAGATTGAAGCGAACCTGAGGTGTTTTGTGACTCGTCACGGGCCCTTTCTACGACCATTGAGTCAACCACCTAACCAAAAACATTATTTACTCAGCACAAATATTTGCTGTAAGTATGTATCACACACACACACACACACTTACCACGTCAGAGAATGCTACAGATAAAGAACTAAGAAAAATCATGGCAACAGCACCATACTTGTCATTTACAAGAGTTGACAAGGATCCCCATGCAGCAGCACCGACCAAACCACATAACACAAGATACGACCTTCTTCGATAACCAAAGAGAGGTAAACCATCGCTGCTCATTAAAAAAAAAGTTAGGTATGTGTATTTATCTACATATCTCAGTTATCTGTACACACATGCACACATCCATATAGCCATACACATAGTCACACGCACAAGAGCAAAGGCGAAGCACAAACCATCGAGATTGCGGTGAGAGGAAAGATACGCGCAAGGCGCATTTGGGATTATGCAACATGACAAGCTTTTGAGATGTAAAAACGTTGCTTGTATGTGTGTATGGAGAAATGAGAAGCCTTCTTGTGTGAAACAATGTGAAAAGTCGTACGCTCGTATAATACTTTCGACGAACATAGTTCTCTGTAGTAATTTCTTACCTTATAAAGCCGTATAGAGGTTTCACGAGCCATGGAAAAGCAGAAAAACCAGATAAAATTGCGGTCTGCAAGAAATCACTTTACCTACCTCCTCTTATACATCAGCAAAAGATTGTAGAATGTATATATATATATATATATATATATATATATATATTACTTTACCTCTGCAGGGTCAAGATGAAGGTCATCCTTGAGAAAGAAACTCACAGCGAGACGAGAGAGTCCCAGAATTCCCTGTACAAAGTAGACCATTGCGATCGCAACAATGTCCGGAGTGATCTCCACCCCCACCAAGTGTTGTGCTGCTTTCTTCTTGACTAGACTTCCCCATCTCTTCATTCTTCCGCTTAACAGTGCCACAGACTCTTCACTGTTTGCTGTATTCTCACCTAAAAGCATGAAAGTAAGTCTTTATGAAGCAAAGATCGATTTGTTAAGTTCTAATGCGCAAAAAAAATGCAGAAAATCATCTTTTCTGAAGGAAATATGGATTTATTTATGACAAAAACTCTAAACTCGATTCTTTTTTTTCTGGAAACAATATGAAAATGTG
This sequence comes from Selaginella tamariscina, assembly GCA_003024785.1. Lineage (NCBI taxonomy): Eukaryota > Viridiplantae > Streptophyta > Lycopodiopsida > Selaginellales > Selaginellaceae > Selaginella > Selaginella tamariscina. Next base: position 452,994 of record PUQB01000039.1, read on the forward strand.
ATCGAATGAATAAGACATGATTTTTTTTAGTTTATCAAAAATGAGGACTTTTCATATCGATTTTTATACTTACCGTCCAGCTGCGGGATTTCGATGCTCATCGGGGGCACATTCTGTTCCATCTTTCCGATCTTCTTGATCCTGTCGGCGATCAACTGGCGCCTTCCCGGCGGCATAGACGCACCATTTCTTCCCCTGTTCGCAACAACCCTAACCCTAGAATACCTTAAACAACAACAGCAACACGACGTAGGTAATACGGCTGCCATGGCTGTGAAAATCCCGCCAAATCTGCCGGACCAGACCGCTCCAAAATCAAACAATGGATTTCAATTTCTTCATGATTTGTAGATGTATAATCGCTATATTGTTTCCTGGTGAAAATTAAAGTGGTATCCTTCGTACACTTGTCTGGTTTTCGTGCAAATTTATTACCTTGATTCTAGTATTATTGAATAACTACTGTTAATATCAATTTAGAATGTTTAAATAACATCTGCTCGGTTTCATTGTGTGCCTCAAATAATATTATATTTACATATATAATTTATATTTATCCTGGATTCATTACTTTTTCTATAACTACAGTGCAACCATTACTCACAGGCATCTGTCTCATGGTTAGCATAATAATGTTATTGAGTAACTAACTAAACACATTCCTTTAGCAAGTTAAAGGTATGATCAAGTATTTAGCAGGATGTTTGTTGAAGACGCATAGTCTAATGGCTTTTAACCCACTATTTACGGTATGCACAAATTTTATTATTGCATAAAACATACTTGCAAATATTCTAAAACATATACCATATTAGACAAACATGTATTGCATACTAAACGGGTTCTTTATAATAATATATATTAATTACTTTTTTAACAATTTATTATATTTGATAATTGTGTATGTTAGTTTTCTACGGTGACCTTCACAATAAAAGAAATAGAACCGGAAAGCATCTTGCACTTAATTTATTAATGTTATATATTAAGTTAATAAGATTAAATAGTTTAATTAATAATTTTCATGTCTTAAGTGAGAGTCTTTATATTTGATCAGAGTCCTTATATTCTAATCTATAGGTTAAAAAAATGTAGAAAAGATTGACAACATTATTAACATTTTGTTTTTCACGATCCGTCGTCAAGATTGCACATAGTGTGCGTGACACCAAAACACAAAAACGAAATACCAGCGTTAATTATACCATTTGGCTATCACAAACTCTTAATATGTACGTGTTTACTATGGAAGTCTAATTTTTATACATTAATTTTTATTTTATCACACATCATCAAATAATTTTTGTGCATATCTACGTATGTTGATAGCATATATATTTGGTATATATTCAGGATTTTATACATGTGCTATTAGATATTTATATAAATATTTAATATTATATTTATAATTTAGAAAAAACATAACTATGGTAAATACCTAAATTACCTTAATTATATACGGTAAATACGTAGGTTACATTATACATGTTTATAAATCAAATATAGAAGGCGGCAGCCGAAAATACACAATTAATTATATGCATGTGGATCCGTACATGTGGCAATTAAGTCCGTATGAGGTAGAAAATCTCTAACCAATACTCTTTTTTCGCAGGCCAAATATTTTTGCTACCTTCCTTCTTCCTTCTTTTCGTTGTTAGGACGTCTTTATAAAGAGGCATACTTCATATGTTAAACTTGATGCGTGTGGGGTGGTCTGGATAGCTGTTTGAACATAAAAACTTTATACAAAGGGAGAATCTCACTTTTCTTTTTAAAAATGTTTAATGTACCCACATCGCCTTAATGGGTAGTGCTGTAAATTTAATTAATTTGTAATTTTCAGACATGACCCCAGAATCCTTAGCATTGAGTACATGGACTAAGAGTCTTGATTTCTTTTTAAAATTTTCAGATTTTTAAAAAATAAACCTAAACATAAACACCTTATCCAATAATCATAATCGTGGTAAATCCAACCATTGTAAATCTTCAACCTTATGTGACCCATTCTTAAATTTAATTCCATTTAATGCTTATTTTTTAAAAAATCCATTGGAAAGATTATATTTTCTTAAAAATAAATCTCAAAAGCTCTCGTAAATACACTATTTTAAATTTTAACCCCACGCGACCCCATCTGATAAGCATCTTGAATCTTAAGTGCATGTGACTCGTCTGAAAATTAAATTGTAATGTTTGTTTTTTTAAAATCCATTAAGAAGGTTAATATTTTAGAAAATCCTTATGCATGGTTTTTTCTAAATTAAATTGGTGTCGAGTGTCAGAGTTTTAATCCGAAGGGCTAACATGTGGCCACCAAGTGGCCTTATAATATTAATTTCTTATGTGAGCAATACTAAGTTTTTCAAAATGATCTCAAAATAATCTCAAAAGTCTAATTCAAATGCCTAGTTAAATAAAAGATTTAGAGTCCTACCCTAAGTCCCTTACAATGACCATCCTCCAAATCCTAAAGGATATCCTGAGTAAACTTTAGGATCTTATCTCAATAGACTTAGGCATATTCATGCCCTAACCCCACAAAGGATATGTGTCTCCCCAGGGACTTCACTCTTCACAATCCGTATACACTATGTGCATAAGCGGCACGGGTTTTTCTTTTTTACTACATTTTGTACACATATGTACGAGGATGGGGGTTTTGCAATTATAATGGAAATCCGTATATACGGTTTAGGGTTGGAAAATTAAGGGCTAGAGATGGAGCGAGATGTAGGGCTTGATGTAGTTGTGAATCTCATCCTCGATGAACGCTAAGAGGTAGTGGGTTTTGTTCATGTTTTTGGCGACTACACATTTGATAAGGTCAGGGAGGAGATTGCTCTAGATGAAATTCCAGCATTATAGGGTCAAAAATGGGTTTTTGTTGGGCTTGTTGGTCTTGCAAGAACAAAAATCTAGAGCAACATGTCTTTTGGGATGATGAGATCCTTGTGAGGCTTGAAGGCAATGGTGCTACTACTTCTACAGACGACCTTATTCCTCATGGCACAAGCAGTACAACAATTGAGGCAAGCAATGATGCTATTGTTTGTTTAGGATTACACTCGAAGAAGGCTCATCCTCATGTTGTTCATGAATGGAAGAAATCTTGGAGGAAAAATTTGCTAAGATTTTGGGCACAGGGATGCACAGACAAATGTGAGCTTATATCCTATAACAGAGGTGATCAGCCAATCTTTGGAGTGTATTACCATGAATGTGATTTGGTCTATGGGAAGGGACTCAAAGATACTTGCTATAACTTCTTCAACAAACACTGCTTTGGAAGGAAATATGAAGAGAACCTAAAGAAGAATGAATGTTCATCTGCAATGGAACTTTTTGATGACAATAATGAGGCACACGAGGTAGCAACAATAGTAGTACAGGAATTCGAACAGGTTCAGGAGACTCGTTTGTTAGTAGAGCGGCTGATGACTAAAGTGGTGGGCAAGTTTGCTAGCGAATGTCAAGCCACGACCCAAGAGCAAGATAACAACAAGAAGGCTTGACTCAAGAACAAAGTAAGAGCAAGGAACAAGACAAGAATGATCGTAAAATGACTGGTGTTGATAGTAACTGATTGTACAACAATTAGGTCAGAGCTTTTATACTCACAACTCCAAGCTAATCCGGTCATGAGTCTAATATGGTCATGAGCTAAAAATAGTGACCCTTATCCTTTAGGCATATCCTATAGTATATCCTATAGGCATATCCTGTAGGTATATCCTACATGCATATCCTGTAGGAATATCCTACAGGCATATCCTGTAGGTATATCCTGTAGGCATATCATGTAACTCGTATCCTGTATCCTGTATCCTGTATTGGGTCGTGACAGCACCTCCTCCCTAAGGATGAGTTCCACGAGTCTTGGGACCTGGTTTAGCAGGATAAAGCCGATGGAAAGCAGCAACTTTGGAAGAAACATGGAGTAAGTTGGATGCAGGTTCCCAAGTGCGATCGGTAGGCAAATAACCTTTCCAATCCACCAAGTATTAAAGTTGGCGATGATGAAGACGAGAATCAAGGATGGCTGCAACTTCATACTCAAGTTCACCGTCAATGACCACAGGAGGGGGAGGAGAAGAAGCACGACCAAGAAGAGAAAAAGGATGATACAGCTCCAACAAAGAAGTGTGAAACACAGGATGAAGTTTCACTGTAGATGGTAACTCGAATCGAAAAGCTACAGGATTAACCTCAGTCGCAATCTTATAAGGGCCCAATCGTTGAAAATCCAACTTAAAAGAAGGCCTGTTGGTGCGAATATGCTGACGAAGAAGCCACACGAGATCACCAATCTTGTATGTAGATGCCGGTTGACGATGAGCATCAGCATAATGCTTGTACCGTTCCTGTGCCTACTGAAGATGAACCCGGAGATCCTCATGTACCTAACGAAGATGCTGGAAACGATCCTGTACTGTAGGAGCAGAAGAAGGAGAAGCAGAAGGAGCAAAGTCAAAACGTGGATGGTAGCTTGTAAGAGCAAAGAAAGGTGTCTGGCATGTAGATGTGTGAACGGAGTTGTTGTAGGCAAACTCCACCATTGGAAGAAGGTCAAACCAGTTGTCCTGTTGGTAACTGATGAAGCAGCAAAGATATTGCTCCAAGGTTTGAATCGTGCGTTCTGACTGCCCATCAGTTTATGGATGGTATCCTGAAGAAAGGTCCACTTTAACCTGTAGACTCCGGAAAAGTTCTTACCAAAACTTAGATATGAATTGTGGGCCTCGATCAGAAACAATGCTCTCAGGAAGACCATAATGTCGGAATACTTCACGGATCACCAACTCAGCAGTTGTCTGGCCTGTAGCAGTCTTGTGACATGGTAGGAAATGAGCTTGTTTGGTGAAACGATCAACCACGACAAGAACTGCATCAAATCCACGAGAAGGAGGAAGATCTGTGAGGAAATCCATAAAAATGGATCTCCAAGGAGCAGAAGGAACAGGAAGAGGACGAAGAAGACCAAAGGGCATGTGACGAGGCATCTTTGACCTATTGCAGGTGTCACAACTCCGTACAAACTTGTCCACAAAACCTCGCAACCCAGGCCACCAATAATTGCGAGTCACCAACTCAACTGTCTTGGCCACATCAAAATGTCCTATAGCCGGGGTATCATGACAATCCTGTACCACACGAGTCCTGTAAACACCAACAGGAACATACAGGAGACCTTCCCGATATAGAAGTCCGTCCTGTATGGTAAACAACTTGTAATCTGTACGGGAGAAGAGAGGAACTTGCGATGTCAGGACTAATGTGTGAAAACACATTCCTTGCCAAGTCGTCTATAACCAACTGCAAACGGATGTCCTGTAGGAGTGTGGAATCTGCTGGAGCTGATGAACTTGTAGTGCTGCAAGCCGAAGTCGATCAGGACCCAACAACACTTGCTTTTGACAATCATATGCAGATCGCCCAGGGTCGGTCAAGGTAAGAGCGCCTAGACAATGCATCCGTCTGCCATTTCGAAAACCAGGCTTGTAAATGATGACGAAATCAAAACGTATAGGAACTCCGCCCACCTAGCCTGTCGCCGACTGAGAACTTGAGCCGTTTGAAAATACTCCAGGTTCTTGTGATCCGTAAGAACTTGTACAGGATGTGCAGCACCTTCCAGGAAATGCCGCCACTCCTCGAACGAATCCACAATGGCCTTGAGTTCCTTGTCATGAATCTCGTAATTGATCTCAGTCAAAGGAACTTACGAGAGTGAAAAGCTACAGATGAAGCAACTTATCTTCTCCAACTTGTAGAACAGATCCTACTGCAAAATCCAGGCATCTGCTTCAACGAAGAAGGGACGAGAAGGATCAGGATATGCTAAAATTGGAGCTGTCGTGAAGATGTTCTTGAGTGTTGTGAATGCATGTTCTGCCTTGTCGGACCAAGAGAACACTCCTGTGCGCTTGGTGAGTTCCGTGAGTGGAAGTACACGCTTGGAGAAGTCCTGTATGAAACGCCTGTAGAAGTTTGCAAAGCCAAGGAAACATTGTACATCTCGTACAGACTTGGGCCTCTCCCACTCCACGATAGTCTTCACCTTGTGCATGTCCATGGAAACGCCAGCAAGAGAACGATGTAGCCCAAGAACTCTACAGTATCCCTGTCGAAGAAACACTTCTCCTGTCACGACCCGATACAGAATAACAGGATTCCGGATACAGGACATGGGTTGCAGGACTTTCCTACAGGATTCCGGATACAGGATATGGGTTGCAGGATTTTCCTACAGGATATTCCTACCAGGATTCCGGACACAGGATTCGGTTGCAGGATATTCCTACAGGATATGCCACAGGATATGCCTAGAGGATAAGGGACATGTGGACTCATCTTAGCCTCTGCATGCATGCAATCACTTTTGCATGCATGCAACCACTTTTGCATGCATGCCTAGATTAGCTCTTGGAGTTGTGAGCATAAAAGCTCCGACCTAATTGTTGTACAATCAGTTACTATCAACACCAGTCTTACTACGATCAATTTGTCTTGTCTTTTTCCTGTCCTGTTCCTGTCTCGCTCCTTTCCTGTCCTTTCTGGATCCTGTCCTGCTCCGGATCCTGTCCTGTTCCTGTTTGCTCCGGATCCTATCCTGCTTTCCTGTCTTGCTCCCGGATCCTATCCTGATCCTGTCTTGCTCCTAGATCCGTCCTGTTCCTATTCCTAGTTCCTGTCCTGCTCTCGGTCCTGTTCCTGAGTCAAGCCTTCTGTCCTTGGAATCCTGTTCTTCCTGGTTCCTGGATCGTGGCTTGACAGTTTGATAGTAACTGCTTCATAGTTCTCCGTTTTCCAGCTACCTTTTTCTTGATTCCTTTCCTTCATTTTCCTCCTTTTTTCTTTCCTAGATCATGGCTGATTTTGAGCGTTTTCAACAGAGCACCAAATGCTACTTCATGAGCTGGCCACTTTGCGCCAAGTGGTCACCGACCTGCAAGGTTCCACCACTGCGGCACATGCAGCTGCTGATGCATCCTCCAAGGCTGCTGCGCAGGCTCTCTCCCAGGCATCGGTGGTTCCCTCTTCATCAAACTTTTCTTCGGAGCCGAAGGTTAGCATGCCAGAGAAGTTCAGTGGTAATCGTGCCGATTTCCAAGGTTTCCTGAATCAGATCCGGCTCTTGATCCGTATGCAACCACGGCGCTACTCGACTGATGCTCAAAAGGTGGGTCTTTTGGCATCCTTACTAAGTGGATCTCCACGGGCTTGGGTTGCCCCCTTGCTGGAGCGTGACGATCCATTGATGGAAGACTTTGAAGGTTTCGTGGCTGCCTTTGAAGCCTGTTTTGGAGATCCTGATAAGTACCGTTCTGCATGCACGAAGTTACGGAAGCTCACTCAAGGATCCCGACCAGCTTCCGTCTATGCATCCGAATTTCAGCAACTTTGCACGAACATTCCATGGGACGAGACTGCATTGATCGAACACTTCCGTTTTGGGTTGAGGGACGACGTGAAGGACCTTCTCCTTACGTTACCGGATGCCCAAACATTAGCGGAGATCATGCAACAAGCTGTTCGTTGCGACAACCGTTTGTTCGAGCGTCGTCAGGAAAGATCCCGTCAACAGTTCCTGCAAACCAATCCTGCAGCTGTGGTACATGTTCCTGCACCACCTTCTGGAGTAGTTCCTATGGAGGTTGAGAAATCCAAGCGTGGCTCTCTTTCCGCTGCGAGAAGCAACGTCGTCGCAGTGAGAACCTGTGCTTGTATTGTGGTGGAGCAGGACACAAGGTGGCAGATTGTCCTATTAAAGCCAGGAACTTCAAGACGCGTGAAGTTGAAGCTGAAGTTCAGTCGGAAAACTCCAATGTCCACTTCGTCTAGGAGCCGCGAAGTTGGACGTAGGTGCAGGCTCCATTGGTGCTGCTCATACCATCCCATCACTTAAGTTTCCTGTACACATTCATCTTAATAATCGAGAGCTCATGGAGTTTGCCTTGTTAGACACTGGTGCAAATGCATGCTTCATGGATGACACGTTTGCAACTCAACATGGCATTTCGGTGGTGAAGTTGAAGCGTGCAGTTCCTGTAGAGGTGGCCGATGGGCGTCTAATTGCTTCTGGTGCAGTTACCCATGCTACCGAACCTCTCTCCTGCAGGTATGGCACATTCAACTGTTCAATTTCCTTCAACTTGATCAAGACTCGGTCGACTCCCATCATTTTGGGCATGCCATGGTTCGTTGTTGCAAATCCGCAGATCGACTGGAGGTCTAGGACGCTCACGTTTTCCTCTCCAACTGCTAGGATCAATCCTGTACCTTCCTGCGTGCAGGATACATCCTTAGTATCTGAGGCAGTACAAGCTACAGGATTGACCGTGCCTGTTCCTGTACCAGTGTTGAAGACTCCTCCTCGACAGGATTCACCTCATATCAGTTCCTCAGCACATCGCAGGCTCCTCCACTCCTGTAAGTTTGCGGTGTCCTGTACAGGGTTCTTCCAATCCTGTATCAGTGTCGAAGGTTCCTCCTCAACAGGATCCACCTCCTGTTGATTCGTCAGCACATTCGCAGGCTTCTTCCACTCTTGCGCAACCACGGACTCCTGTACAGGATTCTTCCAATCCTGTACACTCATCACCCACACAGGTTTTTTCCAATCCTGCTTCTTTCTGTTACCCTGCTTCTGTTCCATCCCCCAAGATCCTTCCTCTTTTTCAGTCACAGCTCCCTCCTTCTCCTCTCCGAGTTCTTACACTACCATGCATGAACTCGCCACTGATCCTGCTCCTTCCACCTTTTTGCCTTTCAAGTAACTCCTACGTCCTCTTCTACCTTTCCTGTATCCGACTCCCCTTTTTTTCTCCTTCTCCTTCTCCTTCTCCTCCTTCTTCCCTACCATCCAAGTACCACGACTTTAAGGACGTTTTTGACAAGCACAAGGCTGCAGTTCTTCCTGTTCACAGGTCCTACGACTGTCCTATTGATCTTGCGGAAGGAAAGACTCCACCATTCGGACCGATTTATGCATTGTCACCCACAGAGTTGGAGGTTCTTCGTCAGTACATCGAGGACAACTTGGCATCCGGCTTCATTCGTCACTCAAAGTCCCCTGCAGGAGCTCCTATCTTCTTTGTCAAGAAGAAGGATGGGAGTTTACGTTTGGTTGTGGACTACAGGGGTTTGAATCAAGTCACCATTCGGAATCGGTACCCGTTGCCATTGATCCCGGAACTTCTCGATCGGCTGCGAGGAGCAAAGGTGTTCACGAAGATCGACTTACGAGGAGCCTACAACCTTGTACGGATTCGTCCCGGCGATGAGTGGAAGACTGCCTTTCGTACAAGGTATGGACATTTTGAGTACACGGTAATGCCTTTCGGCCTTACCAATGCCCCAGCTGTTTCCAACACATGGTGAACGACATTTTCCGTGACTTCTTGGACCAGTTTGTGGTGATCTACCTCGACGACATCTTGATTTTCTCCAAGGACCAGGCGGCACATGACAAGCATGTACGACTAGTTTTAGAGCGGCTTCGCGAGCATGGCCTGTACGCGAAGTTGGAGAAGTTTTTTTCGATAGGGATTCGGTGGAGTTCTTGGGCTACATCGTCTCTCCTGCTGGCGTTTCCATGGACATGCACAAGGTGAAGACCATCGTGGAGTGGGAGAGGCCCAAGTCGGTACGAGATGTACAATGTTTCCTTGGCTTTGCAAACTTCTACAGGCGGTTCATACAGGACTTCTCCAAGCGTGTACTTCCACTCACAGAACTCACCAAGCGCACAGGACTTTTCTCTTGGTCCGACAAGGCGGAACACGCGTTCACAACACTCAAGGACGTTTTCACGACAGCTCCGATTTTAGCACATCCTGACCCTTCTCATCCTTTCTTCATTGAAGCAGATGCCTCGGATTTTGCAGTAGGATCCGTGCTATCGCAAGTTGGAGAGGACAAGTTGCTTCATCCTGTAGCTTTTCACTCTCGTAAGTTCCTGTCGGCGGAGATCAACTACGAGATTCATGACAAGGAACTCAAGGCCATTGTGGATTCGTTTGAGGAGTGGCGGCATTTCCTGGAAGGTGCTGCACATCCTGTACAAGTTCTTACGGATCACAAGAACCTGGAGTACTTTCAAACGGCTCGGGTCCTCAGTCGGCGACAGGCTAGGTGGGCAGAGTTCCTATCACGTTTTGACTTCGTCATCGTCTACAGGCCCGGCTTTCGGAATGGCAAGGCGGACGCATTGTCTAGGCGCTCTTACCTTGCACCAAGCCCGGGCGATCCTGCATTTGACTGTCAAAGGCAAGTGTTGTTGGGTCCTGATCGTTTCCGGCTTGCGGCACTGCAGGTTCATCAGGCTCCAGCAAATTCAACACTCCTACAGGACGTCCGTTCGCAGTTGGCTACAGACGACTTGGCAAAGAATGTGTTCTCACACATTCATCCTGACGTTGCAAGTTCCTCTTCCTCCAGTTCCCGTCCAGACTACAACCTGTTCACCATACAGGATGGACTCCTGTACCGGGAAGGTCTCCTGTACGTTCCTGTTGGTATTTCCAGGACTCGTGTGGTACAGGATTGTCATGATACCCCGGCTACAGGACATTTTGGTGTGGCCAAGACAGTGGAGTTGGTGACTCGCAACTATTGGTGGCCTGGGTTGCGAGGTTTTGTGGAGAGGTTTGTACGGAGTTGTGACACTTGTAGCAGGTCGAAGATGCCTCATCATGCACCCTCTGGTCTTCTTCGTCCTCTTCCTGTTCCGTCTGCTCCTTGGAGATCCATTTCTATGGATTTCCTCACAGATCTTCCTTTCTCGTGGATTTGATGCAGTTCTTGTGGTGGTTGACCGTTTCACCAAGCAGGCTCATTTCCTACCCTGCAACAAGACAGCTACAGGTCAGACAACTGCCGAGTTGGTGATCCGCGAGGTGTTCCGACATCATGGTCTTCCTGAGAGCATTGTTTCCGATCGAGGTCCACAATTCATGTCCAAGTTTTGGCGAGAGCTTCTTCGGAGTCTACAGGTCAAAGCGGATCTTTCTTCAGGATATCACCCACAAACCGATGGGCAGTCCGAACGCACAATTCAGACCTTAGAACAGTATCTTCGTTGCTTCATCAGTTACCAGCAGGACAACTGGTTGGACCTCCTTCCAATGGCGGAGTTTGCCTACAACAACTCCATCCACGCATCTACAGGACAGACACCCTTTCTTTGCTCTTACAGGCCACCATCCACGTTTTGACTTTGCTCCTCCCGCTTCTCCTTCTTCCGCTCCTGCAGTACAGGATCGTCTTCAGCATCTTCGGCAGGTACAGGATGATCTCCAGGTTCATCTTCAACAGGCACAGGAACGATACAAGCATCATGCTGATGCTCACCGTCAGCCGGCACCTGCATACAAGATTGGTGATCTCGTGTGGCTTCTTCGTCGACACATTCGCACCAACAGGCCTTCTTCTAAGTTGGATTTTCAACGATTGGGCCCTTATAGGATCGTGGCGGAGGTAAATCCTGTAGCTTTCCGACTCGAGTTACCATCCACGGTGAAACTTCATCCTGTGTTTCACACCTCTTTGTTGGAGCCGTATCATCCTTCTTCTCTTCCCGGTCGTGTTTCTTCTCCTCCCCCTCCTGTGGTCATTGACACGGAACCTGAGTACGAAGTCGCAGCCATCCTTGACTCTCGTCTTCATCGTCACCAACTCCAATACTTGGTGGATTGGAAAGGGTACCTGCCTACTGATCGCACTTGGGAACCTGCATCCAACTTACTCCATGCTTCTTCCAAGGTTGCTGCCTTCCATCGGCATTATCCTGCTAAACCAGGTCCCAAGACTCGTGGAACTCGTCTTTAGGGAGGAGGTGCTGTCACGACCCGATACAGAATACAGGATTCCGGATACAGGACATGGGTTGCAGGACTTTCCTACAGGATTCCGGATACAGGATATGGGTTGCAGGATTTTCCTACAGGATATTCCTACCAGGATTCCGGACACAGGATTCGGTTGCAGGATATGCCACAGGATATGCCTAGAGGATAAGGGACATGTGGACTCATCTTAGCCTCTGCATGCATGCAATCACTTTTGCATGCATGCAACCACTTTTGCATGCATGCCTAGATTAGCTCTTGGAGTTGTGAGCATAAAAGCTCCGACCTAATTGTTGTACAATCAGTTACTATCAACACCAGTCTTACTACGATCAATCTTGTCTTGTCTTGTTTCCTGTCCTGTTCCTGTCTCGCTCCTTTCCTGTCCTGTTCCTGGATCCTGTCCTGCTCCGGATCCTGTCTTTCCTGTTTGCTCCCGGATCCTATCCTGATCCTGTCTTGCTCCTAGATCCGTCCTGTTCCTATTCCTAGTTCCTGTCCTGCTCTCGGTCCTGTTCCTGAGTCAAGCCTTCTGTCCTTGGAATCCTGTTCTCTTCCTGGTTCCTGGATCGTGGCTTGACATCTCCAACTTCGCATACAGGCCATGCTCGTGAAGCCTCTGTAAGACTAGTCGTACATGCTTGTCATGAGCCACCTGGTCCTTGGAGAAAATCAAAATGTCATCGAGGTAGATTACCACAAACTGGTCCAAGAAGTCACGAAAGATGTCGTTCACCATGTGTTGGAACACGGCTAGGGCATTGGTAAGTCCAAAAGGCATCACCATATACTCGAAGTGTCCATACCTTGTATGAAAGGCAGTCTTCCACTCATCGCCTGGACGAATCCGTACAAGATTGTAAGCCCCTCGTAAGTCAATCTTCGTGAACACTTTTGCTCCTTGCAGCCGATCGAGAAGTTCCGGGATCAATGGTAACGGGTACCGGTTCCGAATAGTGACTTGATTTAAACCTCTGTAGTCCACAACCAAATGTAAACTCCCATCTTTCTTCTTGACAAAGAAGATACTAGGTGCTCCTGCAGGGATTTTGAGTGACGAATGAAGCCGGATGCTAAGTTTTCCTCATGTACTGACGAAGAACCTTCAATTCTGTAGGTGACAGTGCATAAATCGGTCCGAACGGTGGAGTCTTTCCTTTCACAAGATCGATAGGACAGTCGTAGGACCTGTGAACAGGAAGAACTGCAGCCTTGTGCTTGTCAAAAACGTTCTGAAAGAAGTGATTCTTGGATGGCAGGGAAGAAAGGGAGAAGAAGAAGGAACAGGAGAAGGAGATTGAAAAACAGGGGAATCAGATACAGGAAAGGTAGAAGAGGACGTAGGAGTTACTTGGAAGGCAAAAAGATGAAAAGGAGCAGGATCAGTTGCAAGTTCATGCATGGTAGTGGTAAGAACTCGAAGAGGAGAAGGAGGGAGCTGTGATTGAAAAAGAGGAAGGATCTTGGGGGGTGGAACAGAAGAAGAGTAATGAAAAGAGGTAGGATTGGGAAAAACATGTGTGGATGTTGACAAGTGTACAAGATTGGAAGAATCCTGTACAGAAGTCCGTGGATGCACAGGAGTGAGGAGAACTTGTGAGTGTACTAACGAACCAATAGGAGGTGGATCCTGTCGAGGAGGAGTCTTCAACACTGATATAGGAATAGGCACGGTCAATCCTGTAGCTTGTACTGCCTCAGATAGAAGGATGTATTCTGCACACAGGAAGGTACAGGATTGGTCCTGGTTGCCGGAGAGGAAAACGTGAACGTCCTAGACCTCCAGTTGATCTGAGGATTTGCAACAGCGAACCATGGCATGCCCAAAATGATGGGAGTCGATCGAGTCTTGATCAAGTTGAAGGAAATTGAACAGTTGAATGCGCCATGACTGCAAGAGAGAGATTTGGTAGCATGGGTAACTGCGCCAGAAGCAATCAGATGACCATTGGCCACCTCTACAGGAACTGCATGCTTCAACTTCACCATCGGAATGCCATGTTGAGTTGTAAAAGTGTCATTCATGAAGCATGCATTTGCACCAGTGTTTAACAGGGCAAACTCCTTAAGCTCTCGATTATTGAGATGAATGTGTATCGGAAACTTGAGTGATGGAATGGTATGAGCAGCACCAATGGAGCCTGCACCTACGTCCAACTTCGTGGCTCCTAAACGAAGTGAACATTGAAGTTTTCCGATTGAACTTCAGCTTCAACTTTACGCATCTTGAAACTTCTTGGCTTTAATAGGACATTTCGCCGCCTTGTGTCCTGCTTCACCACAATACAAACATAGATTCTCACTGCGGCGACGTTGCTTCTCAGCAGGGGAAAGTGGGCCACGCTTGTATTTCTCAACCTTCATAGGAACTACTCCAGAAGGTGTCGCAGAAGTATGTACCACAACTGCAGGATTGGTTTGTAGGAATTGCTGACGGAATTTTTCCTGACAACGCTCGAACAAGCGGTTGTCGCAGCGAATGGCCTGTTGCATGATCTCCGCTAATGTTTGGGCATCCGGTAACGAAAGGAGAAGGTCCTTCACATCATCCTCAACCTAAAACGGAAGTGTTCAATCAATGCAGTCTCGTCCCATGGAATGTTTGTGCAAAGTTGCTGAAATTCGGATGCATAAACAGAATCTGGTCGAGATCCTTGTGTGAGCTTTCGTAACTTTCGTGCATGCAGAACAGTACTTATCGAGATCTCCAAAGCAAGCTTTAAAAGCAGCCACGAAACCTTCAAAGTCTTCTATCAATGGGTCGTCACGTTCCAGCAAAGGGGCAACCCAAGCTCGTGGAGATCCAACTAGTAGGGATGCCAAAAGGCCAACCTTTTGTGCATCAGTCGAGTAGCGGCGTGGTTGCATGCGGATCAAAAGCCTAATCTGATTCAGGAACCCTTGGAAATCGGCACGATTGCTATTGAACTTTTCTGGCATGCTAATCTTCGGCTCCGAAGAAGTGTTTGATGTAGAGGAAATCACGAATGCTTGAGAGAGAGCCTGTGCAGCAGCCTTGGAGGATGCATCAGCAGCTGCATGCGCCGCGTTGGTGGAACCTTGCAGATCTGTGACCACTTGGCGCAAAGTGGCTAGCTCATGAAGCAATATTTGGTGCTCGTGTTGAAATTGCTCAAAATCAGCCATGATCTATGAAAGAAAAAAAAAAGAGGAGAAAAACGAAGGAGAAGAATCAAGGAGAAAAAAAAGTAGCTGAAAATCGAAAAGCTATGAAAGGAGTTACTATCAAACTGTCAAGCCACGACCCAAGAGCAAGATAACAACAAGAAGGCTTGACTCAAAAACAAAGCAAGAGCAAGGAACAAGACAAGAATAATCGTAGAATGACTGGTGTTGATAATAACTAATTGTACAACAATTAGGTCGGAGCTTTTATACTCACAACTCCAAGCTAATCTAGTCATGAGTCTAATATGGTCATGAGCTAAAAATAGTGACCCTTATCCTTAGGTATATCCTGTAGGAATATCCTACAGGCATATCCTGTAGGTATATCCTATAGGCATATCCTGTAACTCGTATCATGTATCCTATATCCTGTATCGGGTCATGACAGCGAAACAGGATTGGAGTTCCCTCTTTATCAGCCTAGCATCCAGAATTTCACGATAAAATAAACGATTGCAGTTGAATGCAAAGCTTGTGGCAAATTGATCCGCATATTTGGAACAGGTAGCCTTGAGAACAACTTGAAGTTCCACTTAGCATTGATATGCATAAGGGATACCATAGATATACATGATCTTCCAGCATTTGCCACAGAAGGACATTTGGAGTTTGTCTTTGCCTACTACAAGAAGATGTGTGAGGAAGGGGAACTACTTGGTATTCCTTTGATTACCATGATAAAAACATGAGGGTTGGAATTGCGAGTGTCATTGGGCTTGCACCACTTACATATAACACCGAGAACAGCTATATGCACTTGAAGATATTGATCGTCAAAGGTTTAATGAATTTGTAACCAACAACCCGGGAACCAATTCTTCAGCATTGGTAAATAAAAATCGTAAACATTGACTTAAATGTAAGTTTAGGCATCCAATTTTTACATGGAAATGAAGTAAATGTACATTTAAGGGGTTAAAATGAAATATTAAAAAATGTGTATTTGTGAGTACCGGGGGGAGCTTTCAAGTGGGATTTTGCGTATAAGAAGGGGGCAAATAATTATCTTGTGTAAACACATGGTATATACATATATGGAGAGTGAAGTCCCCGGGTGTGTCTCACCATACCCCCATGACAGAGCTAAGACATCATCACTTATCCCTTGAGGAATCACCATCATCCGTGAATACAACCCCTTTAAGGCGATAAGGGGTACCCTAAACCACAACTAACCCCTAAGGGTTAGGGTGGCCAACTCATATCCTAGACCTAGGGCTAATTCTTAATGAAGACACGAGTGTGCGCCATAGCAAACTCCCTAAGGCTAGGTTTGGATAACCCTAAGTACATAACCTTGCGAGTGCTTCACAAAAAGGCTCCTTTAACAAGCTTAAATTGTTCAACCCATGGATTCCAAGGAGAATACTCCCTTAGCCAATGTGCCTAAGCACACCTAGTTACGAGACCTAACCTCCCTTGAGCAAATGCTCAAGGTTTAACACCCTAGCACGAGCATAAGCATGCATGTTTGTCAGAGTATTCAACCCCTTAGTGACAAACCCATGACACAACCCTAAAGGGCATGCCTTGGGCATTGCATTGCGTGACGTCTAGCCCAGTGTCACATATCCATGTGACACTGCCTTCCACAATGTGGGCTATCATGCTATAGCCCTTAGATTCAAGAGTTGCACCAAATGCCGCAAATGTGGCTCCTAAATGCCAACTTTAAAACCCCTTAGTACTGGGTAATGTGAACCTGTCAAACAAGATCCCACACCCACAGTTTGATAAGGACATGAATGTACCTTGCTTGGACATGAGTGCTACACTTAACTTGACGTGGAGGAAGATACCCCGAAGGTGGGACATACCCCTGTCATTTGAAAGTTAGGGTGGCACAACAGAGGGTTATGCCTTAACGACACAAGCTAAAGCTTGCACAGGGAGAAGAGTAACGAGCTCAGTCATGAATGTAGGAACCCTCATTCTTACATACCTACCTTATTCTACCTTATTTATGTGACATAAGCCCCTCCTGTTTTCTTATTTACATAAGTGGGCTAGCACGAAATCTCATTCCCATAGAGAATATATTTAGTGAGTTAATTAATAACTCATTAACCCCTAAACCAATGTGGGATTAGGTCAATCCTAAGGGTGTTTCTACCCATATCCGACATGCTAAACTCATCGGAACCACTCAAAAACCTAACTGGGACACAGAAAACCAGGGTAAAAGTTTTCTAGATGAAGTGCTAGCTTCGCCCAGAGTTTCTTACAAATACTTAATGACACCCGCCGGACCATCACTATATATCCAAGTACACTAAGCAGGCATGTTTCTTTTACACCTAATACTTATTAACATAGTACAGTAAGTAACAATAATCAACGTCCAAAGTAAAGGGGAGTCATAATAAAAACTATAACATCGAGAATCTCATGAACACATTATTCAATAACCATGCTCCACATAGTCCTACTTAATGGTTATCTTAAATCTTACTTAGGTAGTCCATTTGATAATTAAATCCTAAGGTTTCTTTTTAAAATTCATCAAAAAAATAAATAAATTTATATTTTAAAAAATCTTTGGTGCCAATATTTTTAAAAAATAAATTCAGTGCTAAAGATCTCATAAACATATTATTCAATAATCATCTTAAATCATAAACCTATATGTCTAATCTAATGGCTAACTTAAATCTTAAGTTCGAAAATCCATTCAACATGTTATATTTATAAATTCTTAATGCCAAAGATTTCATAAACATGTATTTAATTACTATTCTCACCCCATTGACAACCACTTTATAGTTCATCAAAATGTTATATTTTAAAAAATCCTTGGCAGTGAGTATTTTTTAAATAAACTTTTATTCCTAATATTTCATAAACACTATCTAACCAATGGTCATAAATCCTAAAGAAGAAAACAATTTGTAATACATTGGTTAAGAATTTTCAAAAAGAATATCATCAACTAACTTATCAAATGAAATTGTTTAGACAACCGAAACAAAAAAAAAGAAGTTATAGATTAATGTTTAAAAGAAGAACAAATAAAGAGTTATTATGTTTATTACTTTATTATAAATTCACTAGTGTATTTTTTATACAAATGTATAAATCTAATGTATTTATCTGTCATTAATGCATATGTAGATATTGATTTGAAAAAAAGTTTTTCTCATTATTATTTACATGATTATTCAAGTGATTTTCTATATGTCATTTGAGAAAGTAGCATGAATAACATTAATGAGCATAAGCTCAATTAACATTCATTAATGTTTTACTTAAAAGTATAATTTAATGTTATTTATAATCATTTTTCATTCTTTACAAAAGAAACTTAAAAAATACCCTAAATATTCCATGAACAGTAAGGACATTTATAACATATAGATTTTTGAATTAAAATTATTTTCACTACGATCCTTAGTATTGAAGTTTAGTTAGTAGAATATTCTCTATATCTTTGGTATTTAGCATGCATATGGCCGAGTGTAAAAAATACTCACCCCCTTAAATAAATGCATAACTCATATAAATACAATCAAACAATTTTTGAAAAATCAAAAGATTTTAAAATGCATACAAAAGTGGAGTTCTTCAAAGGTGTTCCATGAGATTTTGTATTAACATTATTACAGGTTGATATGCATAATTATCTCTCTTATAATAAATAATATTAATATATTTTGATTTTATTCATATGTAAATTTAAAGTTAGAAAGAAAATGTTTTTTTAAAAAAATCGTAACACTCGGACGTGCCATATTTCCTTTGTATAGAATGAACATTGTATACGCAAACCAGTATATAATATTATATATATTATAAATGTATATTTTATATAAACTAGATATAAATTTAAAAGATATTATATGTATATTCTTGAAGGTCCTAAATAATGACAGCTTTGTGTGGAATAGAAACAACAATATACAATATAGTTTATATAGAATAAATCTTATTGTCTAACTTCTGCTAATAATTAAAAAAGTTAAACTTATATATTTAATGTTAAATTACTTAAAACATACTGTAAACTGACATCTGGCAATTATTTAGCATCACTTAAGCCGAACATCACTAGCATATTCCATAGAGATGTCACACGAAACATGGATCTTCCTCTCAATGGAACTTAGGAATGTCCGTTCAGTCGTAATAAAAAAAAGTAGCAATTTATAAAGAGAACATCATGGCAAAAGCAGTGATAGCATGCTTGTTAATCGCCCTCTCGCTAGTGTCTAGTGGTAAAAAAAGGGAAAATTATATTTAATATTATTTATATCCCTGAAATTTATCATATATATATATATATATATATATATATACCCCTGGAAATTTTATATTTACATATATACCCTTCTAAAATTGTAAATATATATATTTATTTTTGAAAAACCTTTAATCGTAATATTTATTTTTTAAAATAACAATATTAATTAAAAATATATTTTCAATTCATAATATATTATAAATAAAATAATTAAAGTTTATTTGTATGTATAAAAAGTATGAAATATGAAAATTAGATCGCTTAACGAGTATAGATGAAGAAGATAATGGAATTGCATTTATATTATTTTATAAGGGAAAGTTATCAAGTACTTATATACATAAATTAATGATACTAGTTTCTCGTGTATTTCATATTTCATACTTTTTATGTTTTTTATTTTTAATGTAATATTAATATATTCTAGTTAAACATGAAGTATGAATAGAATTTAGAATTTTCTTAGCTTAATAATTAGTAAATACCGGTATATGAATAGTGTGTGCGTGAGTGTAATAGATTATTTAAAAGAATGGATTTACACTGAACTTGTAAGCTTATCACTGCATATGTCTAGACCGCTCGCTTTGATTGCGTGCGTCAATATGAAAACTTTGTATAAGTAAAAAACACATAAGTTGTGTGTGTGTGTGTCCCACATATATTTGTTAATTTCATGTGTGTGTGGTTACTCTCTCTCTCTCGCTGCGTGGGCTGGCAAACGCACTTTCAATATATATGCACCAATAAGATATATATATTATCTGATATGTCTTCAAACTATTATATTAAATACTTATTTGATAAATAGTAATATTATGCAAAAGACTAAAATGTTTCTATCCAAAGCAGTCACCACAGTAGCCAGCTTTGAGGCAACCCATGTCATAAGCAAAGCAACCATCACACTGACAATACTTCTTGCTTGTCTTCAAATCCGCATCCATAAACATCCACGTCTCTTGCAGCTACTGAATCGTCCCCAATAAGTTCAATTTATTAATAAACTTTAAATTATATTTAATATAGAAATCAGAAATTTTATTTACCACTAGACACTAACAAGAGGCGATTAACAAGTATGCTATCACTGCCTTTGCCATGATGTTCTCTCTATAAATTGCCACCTTTTTATAATGACTAAACGGACATTCCTAAGTTCCATTGAGAGGAGATCCATGTTTCGTCTGACATCTCTATGGAATATGCTAGTGAGGTTCGGCTTAAGTGGTGCTAAATAATTGCCAGATGTCAGTTTACAGTATGTTTTAAGTAATTTAACATTGGAATAGATGGAAATATGTATATTACATATGAATATACAATACTTATTATCTAACTTCTGCTACCACAAAGCTGTCATTATTTAGGACCTTTAACAATATATAAATAATATCTTTTAAATTTATATCTAGTTTATATAAAAATATACATTTATAATATTTAGGACCTTTAACAATATACAAATAATATCTTTTAAATTTATATCTAGTTTATATAAAAATATACATTTATAATATATATAATATTATATATTACAAAGTTCATTCTATACAAAGGAAATATGGCATGCACATTATTACAGCAATGTCCTCTCGCTCAACGTGGGGTTCATAACACTTGGACACTACAATCAGAAAAAAATAAATACACACTTTGTCATCTTATTTAATGAATTATTAATTAATGAATATTAATTAAAATTCAGTTAAAACTATATGGAATTTGAAATGATGTTGGCAATAGACTCCTCACTAATTTCATAATAGAAAATTTGCTCCCACTCATTTCCACTGTGCTTGGTTGGTGTCTACACTAACGCCTTGCATAACCGCAATCTCGCTTAACCCTTATTTGTGTGATAGCAGATTATCAGAGTATTTGGTAAGTAGGGGCATCTATCTGCGCAAACTTAACGATGGACTAGGAATGCATAACGGATACCATCTTTAAATATTGGCTGCCAAACTTCATCATTAACTAGTCTCCGTTTGTCATCCATTAAATATTGTAACACCATAACAACACTGTACTTACCTATATGTGGATTGAAGCAGCCATCTCAAGTGGATACCCCAATATAATATGCTTCATGAGCACTAAGAAACATCAGAATCCAGTTTATTGTTATGATCATACATGTGGATGTTCATTATTCATCATGAAGAATAAGAAAAATATAACGCACTGTTATTAAGATCCTTTCCTTTTTTTGCAATAATACTGAGGAGATCCTTAAATTACTTCCATGTCGAAGGAACTTTAACGTCACTTAATGTGCATGCAAACTTACTGACATTCTTTTAGAATTGCTAACTTTAAAACCATTAGATATATTGGTTTAGACGTGTTTTAATATAAAAAACTTGTCTATATTTGAAGTTGATTGAGTTTAGATGGATTATTCAAAAACTTGTTTACTAAACACGTTCTAAAACATTGAAAATCTAGCCTTCAATAATAAAAACTAGTTAAGACTGTATTAATAAACATGAGAGACTTTTTTGGTAATTATAAATAATTAAGAATAACAACTTTGGTAATCTACCATTTCTAGCTTTGGTTTTAAATAATTATGAAATATCTTTTTATTATTAACAAATTTTTATAAGATGTTATAATTGAAAGCTTTATTATAACACTTACTATAACTTAGACTTGAAAATTGGGTTCCGAGCTTCTAAAGTAGCATGTTGAGTGGAGATTTAAAGGGAAACATTACTATTTCTCTTCAAGAACGTATATAGATTTGAGTGCTGCAAGATGGGACAATTGTCATGGACTCATGAAACGCAAGCGCTGGAAAAAGAGGAGAGAAACGTGCAAAATTAAAATTGAATATATAAATAAACAAAATTCAGAAGATAAAGAAAATATATATCATAATCTTAAAATAAACCCAAGAATTGCGCAAATAAAATACCAAGAATCAGAAGATTATATGTATTACGTTTAAATATGTGTGTGCGTGTTTAAATATATTTAACAGTGAACATCAAAGTATATCGGACAGTGAAACATCAAAGTATTTCCCTTGTAAAATAAAAATCGACTTTTTTACTTGTGTTGAGAACCAATAATAAGTCCCTTGAAATTCATTATCAGGTTTATCGTGCATTCTTTAGTCTGTATATTCTGAAAGACAATCTTCAAGTCTCTTTAACATCCCAGCTGAAACTTTCCCAGCCTCTTCACTTTCTTCACATCATTCTCATAAAGAGTGTTTTAATCGGCCCCAAAGCAAACCCGAAGTACTTTAGGTCATCCATCTTTTTCTCCTTCTTCTTCTCTTCAGTCTGGCCAAGCTCAAACTCTGCAGCTCCACTCAAATACACAGTTCTGGCTCTTTCCCATCCCCACACTTTCTGTCTCTTTTGCCTCTGTTCGTCTATCTCTTCCTTGCTAAGGTCTCGGACAATCGTGAAACCCTTTTGCCATGCTTTATTAGGCAAAGCAGTTCCCAGCAACAGTTCCTTCACCGTTTCGTTATCACAATTCACAAGTATGTGCCTTGTGGCCTTGTTTCTGTATGCAGACTTGATCCCCTTCACATTGCAGTCTAACACACTCAAAAAGAAATTCTCCACATACTCCTTGTTGATGTTTTCTCCCTCACCTTAAAGCTCCTTCTCCCTTATATACACCCCCCTACACGCAACCCCCCTCAATCCAACGGCCACAAAGAGGTAACCGACTACGACAAGACAAAAGCATGTTAGTTTAGGCACTCTAGTAAATGTTCACAAACAAATAAAATAAGAAAGGAATATGTGCATGTTATGCAAACACTATATAGAGACACGGAAATATATATTTATTAACCTTACATATGAAGTAAAACAATATATTAACAAACTGCTAAATGTAGATTGCCACGCACGCCACTCTGTGCTTGCGCATGTGGTACATTGTTAAAATGTGGATCACCACACTAGGTGATGACGTCAAATTTAAGTTGGATCCTAAATTAATTATTATTTTTAATTTAATAAATTTAATCTTAATATAATTATTATTCTTAATTTGATAAATTTATTTTTGTACACTCATACATAATTATGTATAACCCATGCTTAATCCAACGACCTTAATAGTGCCATGCCAATTTAGATTTAAGACGATCGTTGGATGGGATGTTAACAAGACATTATATAAGATCAGCTGCAAAATAAGGCCACATGGATTTAAGATTTACCATGCCATCTTATTAGTCACGTGTGTTTAAAATTTAAATGATTATTGATGGGGAATTGATGACAAACAAATATAATATGAAAATAGTACACATGCTCACCATTGATGGGTGTTAAACAAAAAAAGCGTACCTTTCTTTATTTCACAAATAACTTTGCACAATAGTTAAGAAAGGGTAGCCATTTTCCATTGGTCTGCTCTTTAATATATTATATCACTTCCTTATGGAGTTATAATGACTAATTTCTAAAATAAAGGCAAAAATAGATTTTAGCTATTACCTTATTAGACACATCTATTGGAAGTACACATAAAATATGTTTATAATTTTTGGTATGATTGCTCTTTATTTTGAATGTTAAATGTTGTTATTTATTGAATTATGTTAACAAGACTCTAAGTGTTTGTCATGACCAAAGTTAATAACAAAATATAAATGAAATTATTTTAGTGAAGAAGAAAAAATTAATTACTTAGTATTAAAAAGAAATCGATCAACAATTGGTGTTGAACCGAAATGCTGAAACTCTAACCTTAACCTTCTTTATATATTATGACTTGGTGTTTATGGACCACCAATATAAATCTTAATTTGAATATTTGATTTTGGATCTAAATTTAAATCATCATTTCCTTATCCTATAATACTCTAAGTTAATATTTTAGTGTTGGCATATACTAACATTAACATATAATACATCATGGACTGCAAAGAATGTTACCTAACAAAAGCATGCATCAAGTTGTTGTACACAAACTTTACAAGGGCAAGAGTTCGGCCCAATTGTTTTGTTGGTAGTTGTTGAAGTATCAAAGGTACTGCTTCAAGGTTTGAATGGTACGTTCAGATTGACCATCGATTTGTGGGTGATACCCTAAGGACAACTTGCACTCAATGTTTAAAAATTGAAGTAATTTCTTTCAAAACTTGGTAAAAACTAAGTGCCATGATAAGTGACGATATTTTTGTGTAGACTATGTAGTTAGAAAATTTCCTTAAACAACAATTCCGCTCATATTGCATACGTGGTTGTAGTTACCAAAGTTGTACTAGGAATCAGAACTCAAGGCTTTGCTAGGAGCAAAATGGTTTATAACATCCTGAGTAACTAGATCTTTTGGTAATGTTTCATGAACCATTTCAAGAATGTTAAAATTCACTAGAGCTTGTAACACCTCAATAACCATTAACTTCAACTAATTTGATCCCAATAGAACTTGTCATTGTTGGTCAAACATTGGGTCACTGGAACAAGGAGCTAAGTAAGACCATTGGGGTAGAGCATCTACTTTACCCTATTGCAAACCTAGTTAATACATAATGACAAAGTTCAATCGTGTTAAAAATTGGGCCCAACAAAACTATCGACAACTCAAAACTTGTGTTGACTAAAAATATATGAGATTCTTATGGTTATTGTACACTATAACTTGGTGTGATAAACCCTTCAAGAAGTGCCTCAATTTTCAAACGAATCACAATAGTCAAAAGCTCCTTAGCATGTATCTTGTAATTGATCTCCGGTGCGAGAAACTTGCGGGAGTGAAATGTTACTAGGTGGAATTGACCATCTTTACCGACTTGGGACATAATGCTACCCAATGTAAAGTTTGATGTATTAGCCTCAATGACAAAAAGTTTATCCAAATCAATATTGGAGTAGAGGTGAAGGCCTACTTCAAGATGTTGAAGGCAGATTCCACCTTTAGTGCTCAACTTGTTCTTCTATGTGAGTTTGGTGAGTGGTAGCATGATTTTGGAGTAGTCCTTGATGAACTTGCAGTAAAAGTTGGCAAAGCCAAGGAAACACTGAACATCCCGTACGGACCATGGGATATGTTAATTCAACATAGTTCTCACATTGATAAGATCCATCAAAACTCCTTCTAGTGAGATGATGTACTTCAAAAACTCCACTTGATCTTGCTCAAATTTGCACTTCTCAAGCTTAACATAAAGGCCATGGTCATGCAATTTTTACAATACCTGCCAAACATACTTTTTGTGCTCCTCCAATATCTTGAAATATATGAAGGTGTTGTCAAAGTACAAAATCATAAACATGTCCAAGAACTCACGAAAGATGTCGTTGGCCATGTATTGAAAAACAGTCGGTGCATTGGTGAAACCAAATAGCATCACTATATATTCAAAATGTACGTATTGCGTGCAAAATGCAGTCTTCCACATGTCTCTTGGGTAGATCTTGAATAAGTTATACGCACCTCAAAGGTCAATTTTGATGAAATATTTGGCCCCGGCAAGATGCTCCAACAAGCTCGACATCAATGGTAAGGGATATTGATTTTGCACCGTTACCTTGTTGAGGCTATAATCCACTACCAGACGTAATGAGCCATCTTTTTTTTAACAAAGAAATGAGTGCACTAGCTAAAGACTTTCAGTATCGGATGAACCTGATCAAAAGGTTTTCCTCAATGTATGCTCACAAAACCTCAGCTCCACTAGAGAGAGCTTGTAAATTGGTCCCAATGGGGGTTGAACACATTCCACCAAATCAATGGGACAATCATACATGCACGTTGTAATTAAAATGGGCATGATACATGAAAATGGGAATATAAAATAAACTGCTAATTAATACTTAAGTTTTAATTATTAATTAATTATTTAATTAATATATAATTAAGCTTTAAATATTAATTAATTAACAAATTAATCCTTCAATAACCTTACTTAGTAAGAAATATTCCAAAAATATCTTAGAATATTCATATTATTCTTCATTCTAAAAAATTTATAATAATTAAAAAATATTATCAAACATAATTACAAATGAAATCATTTTCTTATCAACATGTTAATTTATTTATAAATATTTTCTCCTTAACCATACAGAGAAATCTCCTCATTTTGTTTAAGTCATCACTCTCCGGATTAATTGAATTATTTTGGTCAATATCTTGATATTGTTGCCACCACTTAACACTCTCACGAATGTAGTTAGAAGTTACCATCTTTGTTAATACATAAGATGTGATAAGACCAGGTCTGCATAAAGGCTCATTTAAAAAATAATGTTCCTTAAGAATAATATTGTAAAGCGCCTGGTTGTTCTATTTCATTTTATAAAATTTAAAATCACGAGAAAGAAAAGCGTTAGAAAATGTTTGATATGGTGGATATTATTCACAAAAGTTTTTGAGATTCTTCTTTCTGAGGCACATATCCAAGTAGTTCACTAGCTCATCCATGATATCGGTATCAGAATATGGGTCGAAAGTGATTGGATGAATACAAGCAATGTTCTTCATTATCCTTAACTGATTGATCTCCCTATGAAGCTCAATAAATCTTTCATTCTTAAAGAAGTATGGCTTGCTTTCCTTTCTTATATTGTGAAATTCGAGACGTTTATGACATGTTCGCTGGTTAAAAATCCAATCTTTACGAATCACCTCTTCTGCAACACTACAATGTTTCTTAAGCAAATTCAATAGCGATGTCAAGTTGTGAATCTGCATGCATGACCAAATCCCTACAAGTGCACCCATCTCCTTAAGCTTTTGAAAGAGACGATCCAACCCAGATGAAAAATGATATCATATCAAAATTTACCATGACAAGGAATGAAATTTCCTTATTTGATTTCTTTTTTTCTATCCTCAGGCCTTTATCGATGAAGTAGAACACTATTGACATCCAACAACACAATATGGCCATGGGTAACAGGGGGTAGCGTTGCCTCTTGAATGCTTTGCAACTCACTTATTTGCTCCCTTTTACATTTATCTATTGACACTATATCATTGCCTATCCTTTATCATTTAATTGTACATTATCCTTACAAGATTCAGATATTACAGGCGCTGAAGAAAGTGATTTAGGAACTGAAGCCAATAGAAATGGTGATGAAAAACTGAAGTGGTCCCCATGGTAACGATGTTTTGAGCTGCATTATTATCCATTTCCTGCATGAACTCTGTCATTCTGACATGTGGAACAATTTATTTTTGCCAAACCCCTCTCTTACTTCATGGCAATGCTGAAAATCCATGTTCTCAATTGTTTCATTACATTTACAAAATGATAGTTAGCTGGCCTTATGATTATCAAGGTATATTATATTTACCTTATTAATGTGACCCATGTTTGAACTAAAAGCTTAATTAATCCTTGAAAATTTATTTTCTGTACAAATATAAACGAAATATACAAAAATGCCTTATGTTACACTTATTTACAACTATTCGTCACTCTAAGAACTCATTAACAATTCTTCTTCGCTATTACCTTCTGAGTGAGGCGAAGAAGGTTTAAGCCGCTTGGTAGATCGTTTCTGATCTTCCATATCTTCTGTTGATGTTTCCATGGGTAATGGAGTATGTGAATGTTTGTACTCCTCGAGATAACTTCCGGTCTAATATCTGATTGAAGATTGTCCTCAAACTCCGACATTGAACTAGATTCCTCTTCAGAGCTATTGCACTTCTCGGGAGGGAACTTTTCCAAATACTCATGTATGGGTTTGTTAGGGTAGTTAGTTGAGAACCTCTCTATCCACTTGTTCAGGTCCTCAACCATGGTCTTATCCTTTTCAACGGCAAACACATATGTATCCCAAAGGTAACACTCCTTCAAGACGGACCCCCTAGTGCAGTAGTAAAAAACACATGCATCACTATAAGGACCCTGATCAAGTTGACAGCTTGACTTGTGACGTTTGGATAACGTACATTGTCCCTCTCAGCTATTGGTGTATCAGATGGAGGTTCAGGCCTGTTGGAGTGCAAACAAATGCCTGGCTAGTCATTTGGAAGTTTGAAATTGTTTGGTGCATTTCTAACAACCAAGTGAACAACCGTATCAATGCACTTGGGATCAGCATCGTTCATATAAAATCCTATCCAACGATGTCTATTCTTCTTGGCGAAGACAAAGGCAAAAGTGTTTGTGACATGAGCCAAAATGAAGAAATAAATACCTGAAAACGCAGGTATTAATGAAGAGTGCAAGTATGAATTCAATAATAAATACCTTCTTTGTACATGCTTGCACAGCTAAGTTTCTCCACCAAATCCTCTAGTGCCCTATCTGTCGAAGGATTTTTTGACACCGCTGATCCATCACAAACAATTGAAACCGTTTCCTACAAGCAGTGATGTTACCCCATAAAGTCTCTGAATCCGACAACAAACATCTGTAGGGCTTATCGTGACTTATAGCATCCTCATTTATAAGGTTCAACTCGGTTCTCCACTGCTGAAGGATTGCCATAAGAGAAGGCATCATCACAATGTTCTTCTTTTTGGCATTGGCGTGCAATAGATTCTTGCCCAAATCTTTCGATTAATTCACCCATTGGACAAGCATATCATCGTTTGTCACATGCAAATATTTGCTGACCTCTTCATATGTTGAGGCTGAGGTCCAATCCAGTTTTGTGGATAGTGTATTCCCAATCACTCCTTGAAGTGCTTGACCGTCTTCAACTCCATTGCCTTAACATGAAAAGGAGAGGTGGGGATGTTGTTGTTAATCTGTAATTTGCCATCAATCACCAAATCAGCCAAGACTTCCTGTCAGTAATTTCCAGATTGTCTTGTTAATATCTTAATTTAACAAAAATACATGTGACTATCATCTCCTCCATCGTTGTTCCATTTAAAGGCTTCAATCATGTAAGCTTGAAATCATTGTCTACATCCTTTGTAAATTGAACAGACTTAGCCTTCGGCGTCTTACTGGGTTTCTTTGCAGACTTCTCTAAGGGCTGCCCTTCACTTGTCTGCTTCTTCTTTAGTGTTCCTTTTGCAAAAGATTTCATAATCCCCAACCATTTGGCAAAGATCTTATCCTCTGGGCAATAAATCAACATCATCAAAAAGAATGTTTCCTTCCCACCCACATGGGCAAAATCAACTGCTACAATTTCTTCAACTCTCTGAAAAAAAAGAGATAGATTAATATACTGGCGAGATAAATCCCGCCAAGACAATTTACTTACCTGGTAGTTTGGACATTGTTCTTTCCCTACAGTAGCTCTTTGTGGTCCCTGAAGAGTTTTCCACACGGCTCACATGTGTTTGAACTTCTCCCATATTTTGTTGTTGTAGTGGTTGGTGTCGGTAGCGTCCTAATCTGCGTGTAACTTATGGTACTGCTCGATTATGAGATTCGGCTTAGCTAAAAACACTGATCTTTTTATCAGCTTTTCACAAGTATGCTTGAAAAGTTCTGTTGCCATCATTCCTTTATTGTGTCATCGAGAAGTCGTTGGGATGCCATTATTATGTGCTAGCCATTAATGATGTACTACTTGATTGATTTTCTATTCTCCATCTAAATCTTCGTGATTTGTTCTGGTGTTGTCATCCACACTTTATCAGTGCCTTTCTTTCTTTCATAGTATAGGCACAAAACAACATTATGTGGAATGGTATAAAATTGTCATCCTTCATCTTCTCCATGAGCTCAGCTACACGTTCCTAGTTGAGTGGCCTGTAATTGAAGTTTGGGTTGACGTTGCAATACTTAACCCTACACTCATAAATCCTATCATCTAACATCATTTCCTTGTGGCTTATTGCAGCATGGGATGCCACAGGTGCAGCTGACAAAACAACATATGATTTTCTTCTGCAATCTGAATCAACATGTGTGATCCTTGATTGCAGTTGTTCTAATGTTCTCAGCACACTCTTCCAGCTCCTAAAGATTCCTAAGCAAATTGAACATGATTTGTAAAGAACTTGGGGCCAAGCCACCTTTTCAATCTCCCTAATGATGTTGTTGTGTTCTTCTTCAATAAGAAGAGGGACGA
Source organism: Selaginella tamariscina (assembly GCA_003024785.1). Lineage (NCBI taxonomy): Eukaryota > Viridiplantae > Streptophyta > Lycopodiopsida > Selaginellales > Selaginellaceae > Selaginella > Selaginella tamariscina. Next base: position 483,254 of record PUQB01000039.1, read on the forward strand.
TTGCTCCACTTGTGAATGTTCTGTATTGTGATGCAATATCTGCTGAGAATACACCTACTCAATGAGTATGAAAATCTTCGAAGTAGACACCTCCATAGATGGGCTTTCGTTGAGTTGAAGAAGAACTCCACGGTCAACATCATTAGTGAAAACGTGAATGTCATTATTTACAAGTCGACAAAACCACCCAAGATTAATGTTGTAACTGGCGACCTCTGGATCCGAGAACGTGACATTGGATGGAACAAGGCATACGTATCGAGCATTGTCTAATATGGGTTCACAAACTGCTTTCAGGTGCTTGACTAGTAAATCTACTTTCCATTATTTTACTTGTCTACACAATGTGACAGAGGTTAGTTTGACAGCAACTATGGTTGCTTCAATGCACTTTCCATTTATTTTGAAATATGGCTAAGTTGATTCTAGAATCCCCTGCCCATCTCTTCTCCTCCTCTCGTCTTCAATGTCACCTCAATTCCACATCTGAATATAAAAATAATTAGTTCTTCAAGTACATATCTTGAGTATAACAAATTTTATTTTAATTCTTACACAGAATTTGACGATGACTCCATACTAATGATTGAATTTCCTTGTTTGAAAATTGTCCTTCTGCACAATAATACACTATGAATACAATTCATATAAAAATAAACACACACTTGTATAAACCCAAATATACAAAATTTATACACTGATAAATTCATATACACCCTTGTTTGTCTCAGAGAGAAGTGGATGAGATTAACTGTCCAAAGCTCACGTTGTGCTAGTGCAAAAGACTGATAACATTTGGTTTTAGAACCACCACAAATATGAGCTTTGGACAGTTTCACATAGTTTACTGGCTTTTACTCAAAATATTATGATAAGCTAATAAAAGTAAATAAAATGAGATATGCAATTTATATATATTAATACACATATATATTCACATGGAAGGTGGGGCGGGATTAATCTTGCCACCCCTTCTGTGTCTCCTAAAAGGGTGGGCGAGATTAATCTTGCCACCCTTCTTGATCCCTGAATGGGTGTGCGGGATTAATCTCGCCACCCTTCTCGGTCTCAGAGAGAACTGATCGAGATTTATTTGGCACATGCATTCAGGGGAAAGAGAAGGGTGGCAGGATTAATCTTGCCACCCTTCTTAGTCCTTTGAACTGGTGTGCGGTAACCCTTCTCCGTCTCAGACAAATGTAGTCGGGATTGATTTAACTCACCAATTTAGAAGACAGAGAAGGGTGGCGGGATTAATACCGCCACCCCTTCTATGCCTGGTGAGCGGGACTAATCTCACCCAGGACACTCTCATATGGATAATGGCGATTGGCGGGATTAATCTCGCCCCACACTCATTAAGACATAAAGGGTGGCAGGATTACACTCATTAAGACATAAAGGGTGGCAGGATTACACTCATTAAGACATAAAGGGTGGCAGGATTAATCCCACCACCCCTTCTATGCTCGGTGAAGGGAATTAATCTTTCTATTATTTTCACGCCTCGGAGGGACGGCGAGATTAATCTCACCACCATGCATAAGGGTCGGTAGGATTAATTTTGCCGCCCATGGGCTGCCCTCTCATAAATCATGCGCACACACATATATATGGGCGGCGAGATTAATCTCACCGCTTTCACGTAGGCCCTCCACACAGGTCATGGGCGGAGGGATTAGTCCCGTCGCCCTTTATGCAGGACCTCCGCGCAGCCCATGGGCGGCGGGATTAATCCCGCCGTCCTTAATGCAGGCCCCCCACATAGGCCATGGGCGGTGGGATTAATCCCGCTGCCCTTAATGCAGGCCCTCCGTGCAGGCCATGGGGCGGCAGGATTAATCCCGCCACCTTCACGCATGCCTTCTGTGCAGGTCATGGGCGGCGGGATTAATCCTGCCGCCCATGACCTGCGCGGAAGGCCTGCGTGAAGGGCGACATAATTAATCCCACCGCTCATGACCTGTGTGAAGGGCGGCAGGATTATCCTGCTGCCCATGAGGGTACGAATGTGCGACAGGATTAATCCCGTCGCTCAAGCATTAATCCGCACACACACAAAATATATATATATATGCATATGTATATACAGGAATGTGAGAGAGATGAACAAACACATATATATGTATATGTATATACGAGATGTGTGTGTGCCAGAGATAGAAAAATCAATAAGATTATACAAATACAAACACAACACACACACACACACACACACACACAATATATATATATACGGATATGTATATCATGTGTGTGCGTGTGTGTGCTAAATAAATTAAATTATACAGATACACACACATATATATATGTGTATATGTATATGTGTGTAGGAGTGTGCGTGTGGGTGCCAGAGATAGATAAATCAATGAAATTATACATATACACACACACATATGTATATGTATATGTATATATGTATATTGTGTGTGTGTGCTAAATAAATTTAATTTATACAGACACACACACACACACACACACATATGTATATATATGTATATCAGGAGTGTGCGTGTGTGTGTGCAAGAGATAAAATTAATAAATTAATAAAATTATACAGATAGACACACACACCACACACACATATATATGTGTGTGTGTGTGTGTGTGTGTATATATATATATATATATATATATATATATGAGTGTGCATGTGTGTGCGAGAGATAGATAAATAATAAAATTATACAGATACACACAATATATATATTGTATATATGTATATAAGTATATGTGTGTGTAATATGTCTATCGTGGTGTGTGTGTGAGCAAAACAAATAAAAATTATATAAATAACAAACAACCACACACACATATATATATAGGAGTGTGCGTGTGTGTGCAAGAGATAGATAAATAAATTTTATTTTAAGATACACATACATATAAATGTATATGTAAATACAGAGAAATAAATATACACCGGGTGTGGTGAGAGAGAGAGAGAAAGATTTCACCTGTTTGAATGCGCCTTCAAACCTTGCTGCACCGTGCGACATTTGCATTGCCACGCTTTCTGAGAGAGAGATCTATACATCTATGGCGCAGCCGTTAGCACAACCGCTCTAATCCACTATCGCCGCCTCTGCCGCCTCCACCGCCTCCACCGCCTTTCTTCTTGAAACCCTAAAAATAAACCTAAACCTAAAAGGAATAAAATATATATTAATCCTAATCGAATATTCCTTTCAAGAATATACTTAAACCCTAAAAAAATAAAATATATATTGACCTAAACGAATATTCTTTCATTATATTATTATAATTTTAAATTTGTGTGCGTGTGTGGGTTTGTAGGTGTATCACATACACCTCAAAAATATAAATTATGTAGGGGTTTAACATACGTGTATCTATAAGAGTGTTAAATTTTCATGTGTAGTAATATATATATACACACATACAATATACACATAGACACACGTACATAGTACATAATATTGTCACGTCAATACATATTATGGATTATGCATGGTGTGTATGTATGAGAGAAGAGAGAGTGTTAAAAAATTAATTTTGTATTGCATATTAATACACATATATACATATACATATTATACATAGACATACATACATAGTACATTATATTATAATATCAATACATATTATGGATCATGCATGGTGTGTATGTATGAGAGAAGAGAGACAAACTACATATTATGGATCATGCATGATGTGTATGTACAAGAGAAGAGAGACATTACATATTATGGATCATGCATGGTGTGTATGTACAAGAGAAGAGAGACATTACATATTATGGATCATGCATGGTGTGTATATATGAGACAAGAGAGAGAGTGTTAACAAATTAAAATCGTACATATTGCATATATTATTACACATATATATATACACACGTGTATACACACAGACATACATACATATTATATGTGTAAATTCAATGTGTTACATATACACAAACTTGGTACATATGGATCATACATGCATTGAACATGATGTTTTAATAAAGAAGCAACATATCTCTCTAGTTTGGTTTAGGGTTTAAACCCAATGAAAGTATTTTATTATTAAATTTTATATGATACATAATATATAATTAGTATAAATCTTTATGTTAATGCATGCACATTTTCTAATTATTTACTTTAAACACTAAACATATGTAAGTCCCAGTGTAGAGTGTGTGTAACTATAAATAGTTGGTTTTGGTTTTAAACTTTATATCATAAATATAAAGCTAGATGCTTTATTTATATCGTGATTCACTCATTAGCTTGTGCATTTATGTGCATATGTGTCTTTTTTAATGCATATGCATGTGTATATATAAATTTAAGATTGTGGTTATATATGTGTACAAAAGAAACATCAAATAATTAAGAAAATAATATTAATAAACACACTACGAACATATTTTAAATTATACATAATAATATATCATTTATCTAATATACAACCATATATAGTTTTAATAATATATATTAATTTAACATTGATAATAAGGTTTAACATTGAAATATTCTTGAAAAAATAAAAAATTAATTGAGAAAATCCCATTAATATATATAAATGTAGAATAATTACTAAAATAATTAAGAATAGAGACTAATTTAATTATGATAATCAGGTTTAATATTGGAATATTCTTCGAATATTAAGAAAATAATAAAGAATGTCCCATTAATATTAGGAAATGTAAATTAATTACTTGAGTAATTAAGAAAATAATATTAATAAACACATTATGAATATATTTTAAATGATACATAATAATATATCAATTTATTTATTGTATAAGTGTATATATATATATATATATTATAAACTTAATAATATATACTGGAATATTAAGAATGTAGAATAATTACCAAAATTTCGTAATATTAAATAACTTGAATCACATTAAATGCAATTTTATAATACTCATTGGAATTGGAGAGTATATATGTTAGAGTGTCGGTTATTTGTGTCAACTCATTTTAAATTTTATTTTCTATTCTTTTTAAAAAATTTGAATTTCTGACATAAGTATTGTCGGTCTGATATATAAATTTGAAAATGCATTTAATTTCCTACTCATATTTAGATCTGGTTCTTTCTTAGGCAAGGGTTTCTTCATTTCTGTATTTTTTACTCTTCAGATTTTCTTTTTTCTTGATAGTGATCAGATCATGATAACATTAAATTGGGTGATATTGTTTATAAGAAAGCACGGCACCTTTAGTGCTATTTACAAGTAAATATTATAAATAAATTTAGAAATACTTATAAAAATTCACTCTCTTACATTCTCTCTTAAAATTAAAATTTAGGGGTTTAGGAATGTATTAGGATTACATTATATTCTGTTAGGGATTTATCCTATTTAAACATCCTTTTTACTTAATATTCTTGGTTAGCCGGGGCAACGGGATTAATCCGGCCATTTCTTTTTCGCCTTTTAAAAGAGGTGGCGGGATTAATCTCACCACTATCTTTTTGATAACCATGACAGAATTAGTCAGGGCAATGCTTCTTCGCTTTTAAAAAAGAGCAACGAGATTAATCCCGCCGATAATTCTCTCAATTGTTAAAGAGTTACTAGAATTTATTATAGAGAGTTGTTGGCGGGATTAATCCCATCAACCATTCTAGGAGGTAGAGAAGGGGTGGCGAGATTAATCTCGCAACCACTTCCCTATTTTAAAGATTTGTGAGTAGGATTTATCCCGCCAATCAGTTTTGGATGCAGAAAAGCATTGGCGGGATTAATCTCGCCACTCCCTCGAGATTTCTTTGAAATCATAGCTTCAAAGAGAGTTGTGGGTGGGATTAATCCTGCCACCTATTCCCCGTCATGAGAGTTGTGGATGGGATTAATCCCACTGACTCTTCCTCGTGGAAGGGTGTTGCGGCGGGATTAATCTCGCCGCCTCTTCCTCGTGAAAGGGTGTTGCGGCGGGATTAATCTTGCCCTCTTCCTCGTCGGAGGGAGTTGCGGCAGGATTAATCCCGTTGCCGAATCTTCCTCGTCAAAAAGAGGCAGTGAGATTAATCCTGCTACCAACTTCCTCCGATGAGGTAAAGTCGGCCCTCTCTGAAGGGGTAGAGTGGCGGGGATTAATCCCCGCTCCTCTCCACAGGGAAGAGTCGGCAGCGGGATTAATCCGCGATTCCTCGTGGGTGGGATTAATCCCGCCCATCAGTTGTATTAATCAAGCATGAGATATTATCCTATACATAATTATGTATTATTGCACATGCATATTATTAAGCAACCGTAATTAGATTTCTTAAAATATTGCATAAACAGATATCATAAATAACACAATTATTTATGTGCAGGACAATATGTTTAATACTGGAGATAAAGTATGTCTTCTTCGGAACAACGAGATAGTTGGCACTGGAACTGTGGAAGTTCGAGAATAAATGCATCATGTCACAATATTGCCCAAGGATCTTGTGTGTACGTATGGGTGAACACCATTTCAAGCATGTTGAGGTTCTGGGAATGGAATTTGAGGAGGGTTCTCCTGTATTGTGGAATTTGGATGAAGTCAAGGCTGACACAGAATATGCAGAGTCACAAACAAATAGTAGCACGAGTTTACCAGATGATGGCTTGCCTGCTGTGATGGATGAGGTGATTCTCTTTCTTCATGAGATTGAGGTTGGGAGAGGCATCATCACAGCTATAAATCCAATGGAAGCAGTGTCAGAAGAGAAACTAGGGTCCGACTTCGTGGGTGTAGTTGTGACAGAGGTTTCACCTAATGGCACATTGCATCCTGGATCCCTCGTGAGGTGGCGAACATCTGAATTAAGACGGCAAGATGGTTCAACATATTCTGGGTTGGATTTCAATAATAACAACCCGGAAGAACAACTCATATTTGAAGAGGTTCCTTGCATTGGTCCTATTGTAAGAAAAAGGCGATTCATGGGTTGTAGATCTTCCCCTGCAAGTTTCAGCAAGAGGGTAAGATGGATCCTACATCTTCCGAAAGTGTTACGAGCATTTCCACGATTGACTGCTGCAAGAAGAAGTGTTGTCAGATGGCAGACCGGAATGAAATTACCCAATGTAGACATGTCTTTCGTATGCTCACCCAAAAGCAAAGGCATGAGTTTGTATATGCTGCACTAACTGGGTGTATTGATGGAATGGCCTCGGACACAGGTTATCAGAGTACATCCATGGTATTTAATAAGGTGGCCATCTGCTTCAAAGCTTGGTACAGTATATACGGGATCCCAAAGACCACGTTCTACCGTCGGAGGGATGAGTGGCTAGATGGAGCGCGAACCTCAGTACATGGGAACACTGCTTGGTCAAAACCCGCTCTCACATTATGGCAGCCATAGAGATACTCAAGGCTTTTGTGGAAGCAAATGCAGACAGGATGCCTCACAAATGCAGGGGTCAGGGAAAATCTCAAGGTTTTGCCTTCAATCTACACTCAATTGAAGCTGTGTGAACATGTGAACAAGTGCCTCAGTTTGATGGGGCTCCAAGCAATCTGCACTGGTACCTTCAACAACATATGGAATACTCATTTTAAGGATGTGGAGATTGCAAAACACTCTAGCTTTTCCAAGTGTGACACTTGTACATCATTGAAGGCTGCAGAGGCTTGTGCAAAAACCTTGGTGGAGATCACTGCCATTCAAAAGAAGATGGAGGCCCACATGATTGCACAACAAACTTGCCGGTCTCAGTACTATGCACACCGCATGCTTTCTGTGTCACGCCCATCAGAGTACCTGTGCTTGATCCATGACAAGATGGATCATTCAAAGACCAGCATTCCAAAGCTCGTTGCAACACCAAAGTGCCTTGGAAATGTCATGAAACTTCCGATTTCATTGACAGGTGTGCTAACACATGGACACGGTTGTGAGTCATATGGACACTTTTCACTTCCACATTGGTCTAGCGACTCCAATTTCACTATTGGGTCGTTGGCCATGTGTTTCAGAAACCTTGAAGCCCACTCACAGACAAGTCCTATCAGTGATCTCAAAGTGAAGAAACAACACCTTCAACCTTTACATAATGCTCTCATGAACACGTCTGCACTTGAGGCTACTTGGGAATATGAGAGGCATTGTCAGCAACCTGCACAAAAAACAGATGGCCCTGTTGAGAGTTCAGGTTCAGTGGAGGGATCTAGCTCAAATAGTGTACATGTGTCCTCAACATCAAATAAGCTTCCTCGTCATTTGCTTTTACAGATGGATAATTGTGCAGGCGAGAACAAAAATAGGTAAATCATTTTACTTAAGGGTTTCTCAAGCTCATACTTACTTTTATTTTCTAGATATGTGCTAGCATACTTGTCAATGCTTGTTGCCAAAGGTGTGTTTGAAACAATCACGCTCAGTTTCCTTATGGTTGGTCACACTCATGAAGATATTGATGCGTTCTTCAGCAAGGTCTCCAACTCTACAAAAAGGACAAGTGCACTTACCTTACCGCATATGATGAATCTTTTTGAAAATTGCATCTCCAAAAAAAGTTGTGCTTTGCTTGTGACTGAGGTGCCAGACTTCAAAAAATTTCTCAAGGAGTATATAAAAGAGGGAGTGATTCTTTAGTTGGTCACCTTGTGCCGCTACAATTCTTTTTCTCCATACGAGATGGTATACCTATTATGCAGTACAAGTTACGGCCATCAGAGCAGGAGTGGTTACCGAAAGAGGGCTTAATGCTCTTCAAAAGTGGAGAGGATGGAAAGCCACTTCTCCCAGAAGGACAACCAGACCCTATTCCATTGAGTGCCCAGCTCAAGGAACAAGAGGTTATTATTGATGGCATCAAAAAATATGTGGCATGGGTTCAAAAATCGATGCCAAAGAATTCTGATAAGGCAACTGGTTACTCAGAACTATATAAGCATGTGGTCGACTATTGGGAGACTGTTGTTCGAGAGTTGGAAGGGCCTACTGTCACAAGTACAGAATTGCAACACCCTTTTTGGCCTAAAACAAGGTGGCGAGAGGAGATTGAAATGAATCACTGAGCACAGACGACATAGAAGCCAGTAGTGATGTGGAAGTGCAAACCCCACACTTTGTTGGACAAAGGAACCAAAAACCTAAAGCATACTTTGATTGCTGCAAGGATCTTCAAAAACTAATGATGGTTCTCATTACTCCAGATGCGTCATATAATCAGCCTATTTGGATGGGTCAACACACCTGAAGTAATCACAAAAAATAGTATTGTTAAGGTTGCATGGTTCAAACCACAAAAAAGGCGACACGAGAAGGAGAGCGAAAGATATAATGGATGCCTAGAGAAAACATGGTCTCCCAATCAAAAAGACCCAGCATGTTTTATAAATGTTAAATCCATTCGATATGGGTGGATGTCAAGAAGCGTTGATAAAGTCACGATTAACAAAACTGCAAGGGAATGTATGTTTTCTGAAGCTTAAAGCAATTACAAAATTATAAAATATCATATATTTAATATTCATAATTATTATAAACTCTTTAATAATAGTACCAAATTGTTACTTAACTATATAAATTTAAAAAATGATATGGAAGATTGACTATATTATTATAGGATTTTATATATATATTATTATTACTATACAAATTTTTAATTAATAATGTTATATTTAAATATTAATATTTTAATAACAACATCAATATTTATATAATGTACCTCTTATGCTCTTCCTTAATTGTTATATTAGGCTAATTTAAATAATATATTTATTTTAATACCTTTACTTTTATAATGTTATTAATTTTTGTTCAATGAATGCTATAATTTATTAAAGGGTCGGATTACAAAAGAATATTCTAAAGAATTGCTAATTATTAAAAATGGGACTATAGATATGTTACAACTTGCATATATGGTTAATGTTCCAAAAGTTTATTGGCTTTAACTTTGTTGAAGACATTAGCAAACTCATTCTACTTAGATGGTAGCTGGATTAGAGATTTACTTGAGCTGGACTTGGGTGTTAGGGTGATAGCTATAACAAAAATTGATGAAGGATCCCGCTTACTTTCTTAAATAAATTCATTTAATGAGATTGTGCAAACTCATAAAGGTTTTAAAATTGCGTCTAGAGAGTTAAAAACCTTGACCTCCCTTGATAAACTAAAACATTACTTGTACTAGTCGATGGTCGGATTGTGCATCTCAAACCACAGTGTACTAAGGATAACTAAATACTTAGGACTACCAATCATGTTGAGGGAGATCTTGCAAAACATATCTCCCAAGGTCATCTAGATGGGCTCGGATTCCTCAACAATAGCACCAAATGCCATAAGTTGAGAATCCACAATTGAGACATGAACTTGGTATGGGAGCTTCCTCAAGGAAATAGAGTGTGGACGTGCAATGGTACGATCCATGAAATAAGCATTGTGGCTTTAGAGTCCAACAAAGTTGATGCTACGATCTTGCAACCTCTGGCTATGCAGCTTGTGTCACAAATGACCTTCCCATTTGAGATGATGGAATGAAGCCAATTGTTTGCAAGAACTCTTTATGCTTGGGATTGTCCACCCAAAGAGCTTCTATTTTGGCTGGACTTACTTGTTTAACTCCTCACCTAACTTGTTAAGAACTTCAAAACTGATGCTTAAGACTCTTAGGGCAAATGTGATTGATCGTGATGGGTTGAGGATTCATGGGGTTAACATGGTTGATCATGCGCCTCAATCTATTTGGGTAGTTGATTATAATATGACCAAGATCACCATAGCAAAGACACAAACCATGGACCCTACAATGTTGCTTCTTTGTTGGGGTCAGGGACCTCAATGTTGAGCTTGGGTGACCTCACAATCCATGGGGACTAGTCCTTGAGCTAGGGTTGGAGCATGGCCATGGTTTCCCATTGGTGCTATTGGGGGTGAAGCTACTACTATAACGTAATTGGGACTACTTGAACCGTTTCGAATATTCAAATAACTTATTATCGCACCATACAACACAACTAATAACCTCAGAGAGACTTACTGGGTTTCATGGAATGTTAGGAGGAGATCCTTGACATCATTGTAGAGCCCTTAGCAAAATTGATAAATTAGGGCTTCCTCATCCCATGGCACGTCACATGCCAAACGGCGGAACTCTAATGCATATACTGAAGCTAAATGGTTACTTTTTTTAAGTTGGCGAATCTTGTTAATTGTCATTTGAATACTGTTGGTGTTGTCAAAGTAATACTTAAACTCCAAAACAAACAATTCAAAGTTGTCCAACAGTGGTGAAGCTTTCTTTAACAAAGGTGCAAATCAGGCTCGAGCGGTATCAGTGAGTAATAGTCCAACTAAACCCATCTTCAAACAATCGTACGTGTAACATTGGGGTTCATCCTAATGACCAAGGGAATTTAGTTCATGAACCCATGAAATTGGGACCTTGTGTTGTCGAACCTTTCTAACAAACTAATTGGTTTTTGCTTGTCCAAATCCTACTGCAACATTACAACTTAAAGATGAAGTGCATGTGTCTCCTTCCTTAGTTGCTTATTTTCCTCATGGAGACACTGGAACTCATCGACTACAACTATGAGAAAGTCGTAGTCTGTTGACTGTCATCTCATGCTCGCATGAATCCTTGGAACAAGGTCATTGATTCCTGTGATGCGCTTGACATCCATGACTAGACTTAGTGTTTGTGCCTTCCCGGTGTTGGACCCCTTGCTTACTATCCTTGAGTCATTGTCATCTTCGGTGCCATGACATTCTTAACAGCTTGCGCTGAATGTCTACTCTATCCTTGATCGTATACCTTGTGTTCACAAGGTGGTTGAAGAGGTTTGCAACTAGTTGTGTTACGTCCTGCATCTCATTTCCTCTTATAGCCATCTACTCCATAGCCTCATGCTGGAGTTGCACAAGGATTTGCACAAAATTGCACATGTATATTTGTGGCATGTGCATCCTCCCTTGCAAAAGCTCTATAGCATTTGAAGGTTATATCCACTCAACACCACTGTTGTTGTTGGTCCCTCCTCAAATTGGAAATCACAGGTTTGTATGTTTTGTGATCCATTGCCATGGTACACACCCCTACCATATATACCTACATGTGCTCATGGTGAATGTTAAAAGGGAGGTGGATTGAATTGATGCCTACTAAACTTTAGTACTCTCACCATGGGTTCGTTCTTGCTCATGATTCCTAAAGATGGATTGTTGGTTTTACCCTTTGTTGTTGGTATAATCGTTTGTGACAAATTATATTGGAATGAGTCTAGTTCTAGAATATTTTGCTCCTCAACTAGTTGTTCAACTGCCATATTCTTGCCCTTATCATGTTATACCTCATGTGAGGAATAAACCTCTTCCATCAAAACCATCACCAATGACTATACCATGGGTAACAGCTTGCTCAACTATAACAATCTGGGAAATTTTTTTTGCTCTGTTTCCATCTTTTGTTGCTTCATATTCTCGTCCATTTGTTCCTCCAAAGATTGTTGATTCTTTGGCCTTGATTTAGTGATTCCCTCATGTTTTGCCTTAGTTCTCTCTCGTTCCACTTCCTTTGGCTCATGCTCTTCACCCTAGTTCTCCACAAGTTCCTCCTCCTATGTGGTGACTTTTGGCTGGTCATCATCATCCCCGAGATCCACCACTATCATCTTCTCTTTTGAAGTCTTGTTAGTCACCAAGAACTTCAACTTTGCTACCTTAATTGACAACCTTGTAGTCCTCATGGTCAACATGGGTTTCTCAACCTTTGTCTTCTTCTTTTTTGGAGTTTTCTCTACCTAGTTCTCCCCTCATTTCAAGGATCATTACCTAGCTCCTTTGTCTTGAGCTCGGGCTCCTTACATTTCTAGCTTCTTCCATTTGGCCTCTCACTTTAGGAGTTGCTCTCTCTCTTTTTGTACTTACTTCATCTGAGCCAATATTTATGGCGCAGTCGACTCTCCATGTTGCTGCACATAGCTATACCCAAGTGAATGCCATTATGGATGATTTCTCACCATGTTTCTTCAACTCCTACACTGCACAAGTGCTCTCTTAGCCTTTTGGGCCAGATATTGAGCTACGTCGACCGACCTCTTCTTTTTTAGTCCTTCATAAAGGACATCACTAAATTAGAGGCCGTGATGTGGAAAGTATGAAACTTGAAGGCATTGATGATGAAATTCATTACCAATTGAGCTTCTTCTATCATATTTGAAAGCTTGAGATAAATCTTGCTAACATATTGTTTACCCTTTTTTAGATATGCAATCAAATGAGCCTTGTCCACCTTCAACTCACCTTCAGATGGAGGAAGAAAGAAAACCTTCTTTTCCTTTAGGTTTGTTGACCTTTTCTATGAGCATGACTAGTATAAAACACTACTTGTGATGGGGCTTTTCATCTCTCAGGAGTTGGACATATGCCTAGATCTCCAATTCCCTTTTCATTTTAGGAGAGAAGTTCCATTTTGTATGGATTAGTTGCACCTATCCTAATTTTTCACCTTCCAGTGGATTTACTAGCTCTTAACAATTTCTTACAACCCCTTCTTCATGGCCATCTCTCTCCTTGTGCACTATAGAAAACCCCAAATTTACTTCATCGTTTTTAGTGCAGAATGGTAAAGAGAATATACTTCTTGAACCAATTACAATTATTATTTACTACAACGTTCTCATGCAACATATGTTTCCTTAGCTTATTTGTGTTCACTCCACCTTCTATCTCCTCTCCCTCCAATGTTTGTAGTTCAAAAACACCTTCATTTCTTACAAACTTAACCCAAAAAGGACCTTCAATTTAGTTTAAGCTTTCGATTCATCTCATCTACTTTTCCTATGTACCATGTCCTCTCCTATGATTTCCTTTCTACATCTCTTCTTATCAAGCCACCTTTCTTCTTTTTTGAATCACTTGTATTGTCCACAAAATATACAATCTTAGCTCGTCTAATCTCTATAACTCTATTAAATGACTTTCTAGCGACTTTTTTCTCCTAGACTATATTGGACAACAATTCTCAAGGATGACACAATATAGTTCATAAGAGTTATGACCTAAACTTATATAGGATTAATGTCTTATAAAATCCATTTCCCACTTCTTGAAAGGTTCTACTTAGATGATTGAATTAAAAAGTTGCATTTGTTTCTTTAAAGGTAGTTGTGCATATTACTTATCAAAATGTCCTACGATACTCACTTATATCCACCATATCATAGGCCACCATAACCCTGCTTAAGGGATTTTCCTTACTGTTATATCTTTTGCAAAATATCCTCCTGCGAGGTCCGAATGAGCTTCCTTAAGGATATCTGAGACCTCTAAAGGATCTACACATCTCTTTAACACTCCATCCAACCTCAACTTATACAACTTTCTTTCCACCAAAGAGATCTGTTATGTCTTCATAATGAATAGTTTCCTCTTGTTCTATATATAAGTGGTATTTTTGTAGATAGGTACTTTGTTATATTATCTAACCACCTTAGTGGAACATTTACACAAAATAAATGTGCATAAGGAAAATCATCCATATTACAAATAGGAACTTCTTATGTCTTAATATGACTTAAAGTTCATGTTACCTTCTTGACTTATGAATGATTTCAAAATCATATTCATGTAGAAGTAGAAATTATTTAGCTAATTTTTCTATAAGTACTAATTTATTAAGTAAATATAATAGTGCCTTATGATCTACAAAGATTTTAACTTTGTTAATCAAAAGGTAATGTTTAAATTTATGAATGGCATATATCATTCCCAATGCTTCTTTTTTTGTTGTTGTATAATTTATTTTTGTAGGCATTAACCTTTGGCTACTATAATAAATAGGATGATAGTTTCCATTCTCTTGTGTTTTATAAGTATTGCTCCTATAATAATATCAAAGGCATCTACTTGGAAATGCTCTATCCCATTTAGGACTAACTAGTATATATTAAGCCATGACCCAAGAGCAAGATAAGAACAAGGAGGCTTGACTCAAGAGCAAGGAATAAGACAAGAACAAGGAACAAAACAAGAATAATCGTAGAATGATTGGTATTAATAATAACTGATTGTACAACAATTAAGTCGAAGCTTTTGTATTCACAACTCTAAGAGCTAATCTAGGCATAAGCTAAAAATGATACTCCAAGAGTTAATCTAGGCCTGAGCTAAAAATAATGTCCCTTATCCTGTAGGTATATCCTATAAGTATATCCTTTAGGCATATCTCGTAGGTATATTCTATAAGCATATCCTTTCTGTATCTTGTAGGTTGTATTCTATAAGCATATCCTGTATTTTGTATCGGGGTTGTGACAGTAGATTAGCTTTAAGTAAATTAAAGGTTTTGTTATTCATGCATAGTGCTTTATAAATCTTCTATGATAATCTATCTTATCCAAAAACCTTCTCAATTTCTTTACATCCTTTGGTGGATGTAAGTTTATCTTGGTCTACTAGAATGCCTTCTTTACAACCACATGTCCTAAAAGAACTCTTGATTTAATAAAGAAATTACACTTTTTTGAGTTTAAAGTAATTAAATTTTGCCCACATTTCTAAAAACACTTTTTTAAACAATTGAGATGATTTTCTTTTGTGCTATAAACACTAAAGTCATTCATAAACACTTTCATAAAATTCAAAAGATATTCACAAAAGGTATCTATTATGATCCTTTAAAATGTGAAAGGTGCATTACATAAGTCAAATGGCATAACTTTATATACATAAGCACCTCACCTTATAAAGGTTACTTTATATTAATCCTTTGGAGCTACCAACCATCCATAAAAGAATACATCTCATGACTTGCTACATTATTAAGCATTTCCTTTATGAAAGGAATATAAAAAGCATCCTTCACTGTAAGATTATTTTGCTTTTCATAGTTTAAACATACTCTTAGCTTTTCATTCATTTGAAGAACAATCACTAGTGGTGATAATCATTGTGCCCCTTGTATAAGATATATGAATCCGACTATCACTAATTTCTCCATTTCCTTATTTACTAGTTTAACATAATTTGGAAGGTAATTCTTTTAAGTCTTAATAGGACCATGCAAATACATCTTTATACATTGCAATAATTTCAATCTTTTATCTCTAAAATCCCTATCTAATCCTTGATTATGGTCAATATCTTAAGTTCATTTTTTGTACCAACATTGACTTGTTCAAAAGGATCAGTAATATAAATATGAGTATAATCCACATTTTGTTCTTGTAGATTAATTTTATAAAGAACAAACTTATAAAACTTTTCCTATAGTCCTAATTTATCCTCTTCATGTTCTTTTTAAGAAATAGTTTTTATTTCCCTCACAATTGCATATAGATCAACCTTTACAAGAACTTATATATTCTTAAAATTTCTTCCTCTTCATAATCATCCAAGCCTTGCAACCCTCCAATGCAATTAGTTTATCTTCCTTTGTGAAATTACTTAACATGATTATAGATATTTACCTTTGAATCACCTTTTGTATTAACTTCATTTTTTTTAAGCCACAATCTTGCAACACGTAATTTTGAGCTATGGTTGGCCAACAACATAGTCTTCACTAATATGGCGATTACTCTCTTTATGTCAAGAAGCTTTTTATTTCATTGATTAGCCATTTTAAGATTAAATGGAGCAAGTTGTATGGGTCTTAAACCTATTCCTTTACATTTATTCTTCTCAATAAAATTTAAGCATCATATATTAATACTCTTTTTAAATTGTTTCTTTTCACATATACTATGAACTTGTCCATCATAATCACATTTATATTCTACTTATCCACTTTATAAACTTTATGTCTTTTGCCCAAGTAATTGGTTTAGGGTTTATGACTTATGAACCATATTAAATATGTAATATACCATCAATTGTTTGAGTGTCACTTCAACCTCTTGTTTTATAACTTGCTGATACATATGTTCCATTACCTTATCTTATAATGATTAAGATTAAAACATTGTTTATTTATATTTGTGACAAAATCATTCAATTCATTATCAATTCGATCTTCCTAGTCAAAATTCTACTATTGATCTGTAACATTGTCATGTAACATGATTAATTCCTTTTTATTTGCAACCAGATTTGCTAAGGCACTTTGGTAATCTTAAATCAACACGTGTCCATCGTAAAACGCTTTGGAAGTTTTGCATTGTTGAACTATAAGCTTTTTGGGAAAGCATATCGACGTGTTGGTGGAAGGATGGGGGTGCAGCGTCTTTAGGAGGAGTAATTATCTCTCCTTCTACATTGGAAGAATATTTCTTTTCATTTTGTTGGAAAGTTGTAATTACTTTTATAACTTACATATACTCTTCTTTTCCCTTATCCATTTTAGCTAGCCATGTTATACGCTGTTTATTATTCAGCGTTGTAGAAGTAGAGAGCGTTTAGGGCAATCCCTATAAATATGGCCCATTTCACTACATATATATAAATCAAGGAAGAAAACTCTTACCATGTAGTCCTTACCCACTTCTCTCTGATTATGTTATTCATTTCTTCCCATTTAACTTTAATAAGGCCTTCCTTCTTCTTTATAGTGTCTGTCATTTTTTTTACATAAGGTTTATTATTTTGTCATCCATTATATAAAGCATTTTTTTCTTTTATAATACTTTCCCTCTTTGTTTTCATAAGAAAGCATGATTTTTTTTCTCATAATATTTATCATTTTTATTTTCATAAGATACATCATTCCTTCTTTCATATGATTTATCATTTCTTAGATAATCATTATCATTCTTTATCATTCATACAGTTCCCATTGAAAGGTAACCTTTTAAGAGGTGTGCGATCATCATTCTTTTTCTCTCCCTATAAACCCACACTTTCATTTAGAAAATATTTACAATCTAAGTCACATGTCCTTTGTTTCACATATTTAGCATATAGGCAATTACAACTTATATTCCTTTGCTATATGGTTAGGATTATTACATTTAGTACATAATGCATTTGTTTTAACTCCTTAAATGTCATTACCTTCAAGGTTTTTATTAATTGAGCTAATGATTTTTTATCCATTGGATATTTATGAATCTTTATAATGTCAGCTTCTGCCTCCTCGTCATTGGAGGATCCCTCTTTCTTCCCATATACTTTTAACTTTTCTTATGCAATCTTTTTTATTTGCCTTTTCTTTTTTCTCATAAATTTTTGATTAATTAATAAGAACATGTTTATCCTTTTCATTAATAATTAATGCTAAATCCCAATATGGTTTTAATAACCCTTGCTTATACAATTGCAATAAGGCATTCATATTTACATATGTTTTATATGTTTTCTCATGCTTATTAAATAGATGATTTATCTTTTTATTTTGCCTTGAAGAGTATTTTTAAGCTTCTTTAAATGTTCCTCAAGCAATTTCTCATTCTTAAAGTTTTTCTTAAAAGCATATGTCATCTTATGATAATTTTTCTTTTTCCTTCTCAAAATCATAATACTAATCAAAATCATTTCCTTTCAATATATAAAAATATAAATAACTTTTTGATTAGTCAATTTATACAATTTAATTACTTTTGTAAATATCTTTTTGGATTTTTTTTCTTTCCTATAGAGAATGTGGGATATATCATTGTACCCCTAAACATTCATAAGAAAAGTGTTATATTTGAAATAACCCTTTCTTCTTATGTACTTCCTCTTTCACCTTCCTCCTTAATTTTAAATAGTTCTTAAGAAACCTTTCTCCTTGTATTTTCTATATATGTTGAATAGACACTCCTTTTCCTTTCATAGACTCCGCTAGACCAGTTATTTAATATTGGCTCCAATTCTTTTTTGGATTAGCTTTTGATTTTTAAATTATTTCTGTGATATCCTTATTATCTTCCTAAGGATATTCTAACGTTTATTTTTGTTAAATTCAAGTTGTTGTTAGGTACCCACTATATGGCCCTATCTTTAATTCTTTTGATTGATTAATGCCAAATCAGAACAATGAATTCTCCAAAGTTTCATTCACATACCATATACACATCCAGTTCCACCTTTTAAGCCATTTATATAATTAAAATCCTGATCAATTGATCATTTCAACACTTTATTTTATGAATTTTAATAATGAAATGGTGAAATCCCTCCATGGTCATTAATTATTAAACAGAAAAGCTCACCTTTCCTTATTTTGTAAATACCTTCACACAATAGTTAAAAAAGATTAAACATTTTTCATTCGTATACTTTATAATATATTATATCACTTTTTATGACTAATCTCCAAAGTCAAAGACAAGAAGGGATTTTAGTTATTACCTTGTTAGACACATCCATTGGAAGTATACATCAATTATACATAAAAGATCTTATAATATGCACCTTCTTCACTAACATGAATACAAGAAAGCAAGCGTGGAGACTCTCTCTCTTTTGTTCTAACTACCATCTTATACCCCCTCTCTCACCACATCATTTTTTCTTTTCAAGACTTTTATTTATTTTTTCTCTCGATAAGGATTTTCTTTCTTTACAACCTTATTTTCAAGTTATATATGGACCTTCTTACCCTTATTCTCTTCATAATAGGATATCTTATGCTTCTAACTTTCTATCTTTAATAATGGGCTTAATTATTTAATAATACTTTATTTCATTGTTATCTTTAACATAATGAATTTATTTTTAAGTTGAACCTTTAACCTCCTAGGTTTACCCATGCCTAAGTTTATCCTTAAGCTCCTATACATTTTCTTAACTATTTAATAAGCCTTAAATGAGTTGTTATATTTAATATGATGAGTTTATCCTTAAGTTCATAATATTCAACTACCCTTAGCATAGTTGTTATCTTTAACTTAATGAGTTTATACTTAAGATGGAGTTGTTATCCTTAATTTGATGAGTTTATTCTTAAGTTAAACCCTTAACCTAGTTATTATTCTTAACCTTGATGGGTTTATTCTTAAGCTCTTATGTTTGGATTTAATTATTTAACTCAATTATTATACTTAACTTGATAAGGTTATCTTTAAGTTAAACCCTTAAACTCCTAAGTTTTTACATGCTTAGGCTTAACTATTTAATGACCCTATTGTGGTCCTTAGCTTAGTGAGTGTACGGACCCTTAACCCAATTGTTATCTTTAACCTAGTGCCTAAGATGAACTCTTAATTTAGTTATTATTCTTAATCTGATGAGTTACCTAATTGTTATCCTTAACTTAACGAGTTTATCCCTAATATAGTGCCATAGGGAGGCATGTGGGTTTAAGATTTAGGATGACCATTGATAGGGTGTTGATGACAGACGACATAATGTAATTGTTATTAACATGGTGAATTTGTTCTCAAGCTCCTAGGTTTATCCATGCCTATGTTTAACTATTTAATAACCCTCAACCTAGTTATTATCCTTAACATCACTAAGTTAAACTTTTAACCTAGTTATTATACTTAATTTAATGAGTTTATCCTTAAGTTAAATCCTTAATTTAGTTATTATCTTTAACTTAATGAGTTTATCTTTAAATTGGACCCTTAACCCATTTGTTATCCTTAACATGATAAGTTTATCCTTAAGCTCATGCTTGAACTATTTAGTGATCCTTAATTCAATTGTAATTTAACATGGTGAGTTTATCTCTAATCTTGACATTTTAGTTATTATCCTTAAGATAACTGTTGGATGGGGTGAGATATCAATTGTTGAATAACAAGTTTAAGATAATTATCGAATTGGATAAGATATCAATGGTATACACATATATATGCAATATAAACTTATTGTTATTATTAACCTAGTGGGACCCTTAGCCCAATTATTATCGTTAACATGGTGAGTTGTGTGTTCCTGAGTTGCCCCCCTCCTTAGCCTAGTTGTTATTCTTAACCTGATGAGTTTATCCTTAATCTAGACCCTTAACCAAGTTATTATTTTTAACTTAGTAAATTTATCACTCCTTAACCTGGTCAATTTATCCCTAAATTAGATTCTTAGTTTAATTGTTATTCTTAACTTGATGAGAATTTTATTCTTAAATTGGACCTTAACCCAGTTGTTATTCTTAACCTAGTAAGTTTATCCCTTAACTAAATTGAGTTTAAAATAATTGTCAGATTGAGTTTAAGATAACCGTCAGATAAAATTTAAGATCACTAAAAAGCTTAGAGCAAACCAAGCTTGAAGTTGTCATAGCAAGTAACCATGGGCCTTCCTCATTGCAAGATATGAATCTAAGGTTTGAGTATGAGGATCCAGGCATACGCCCAAGTAATCCCCATAGTCCTTAGGAACTCTATATTTCTTATTTCACTTTTAGTATTATTGTTATTTCGTGCATAGATAAAAATTATACTTGTCAAAAAAAAAAAAAAAAATCCTTATTGACTTAGAAGAGGTGCCAAAACAAATTTATCCACCAGCACCTTGAGTGTTTTACCATTCCCAATGTACTCATCACCCTCCTTATTTGATGAACTTTCTACTTTATTTTAACATGACAATGGATGAAGATCCAAAGACATGTGAGAAGACTCTCAATTATGAATATGTTTATCTTTGGGTAGAAGCAAAAGAGAAGAAATATTTTTATTTTATGAAGAACAACACATGGACTCTTGTGTATGTTACTTCACAAGGAGAAAGATCATTCAATGTAAGTGGACATTCAAGACTAAGAAGAAACTCGATAACACCATTGAACAATATAAAGCTCCATTAGTGGGTAAGGGTTTCAATCAAGGTGCTAGTCAAGACTTTCAAAAGACTTTATCACATGTGGTTCACTTAACAATCATTTGAGTCTTCTTAGCATTTGTAGTTGAACATTAACTTCATCTGCACTAGATGGATGTGAAGATGGCTTTCTTAAACAGAAATTTAAAAGAGGAAATCTGCATGCAACAACCTAAGAGCTACATAGTTCAAGGGTTGCTCGTCAGTGGTTCATGAAGATTGACATTCATCAGAGAAACTCTTCATGCTATCCTTACTCTAGCTAATTGGGACTAGGAAGATGTTATTAAGGGAGTGCTCAAATGTAGACTTTGCTAGAGCAAGAATGTCTATTGGCATTCAACCAATGGTAGCTACTTTTTGCTCAATAGAGGAGTGGTCTCATGGTTCTCCAAGTGACAAAGATGTATATTTGTTTTAATAACTAAAACACAGATGCACATGAAGTAGTTTGGATCAAAAGGCTACTTACAAAACTTGGGTTCACAACAACCACACCAACTACCTTGTACTGTGATAAACAAAGTGCCTTAGTTATGACCAAGTATTTCACACCAAATCTAAGCATATTGTTGTCCACTATCAATTTGTTCAAGTTGAGATGTGTAATAAGGTCTTATACACAAAAAATCTTCCTAACCATAAGATGATTACTAATGTTTTCATGAAGGCACTAAACACCACTCTCTTTGAGTATCATTGTAGTGTTGTTTAATGCCCATCACCATCTCCTAAAGGCTTGAGCTAGGGATATGTGGAGTTTTTATCTCAAGCCTAGTTTAGTTGCAAGGGAATGTTACGTAGTGCATCTGAACCTAAGGATGGTATTAACTACCCTAATACCTAAGGTTGTTTATTAATTAACACTTGTACTTTGTGATAATTATGAATAACCCAACCATCTCATTGGGCAAGTAAGGATCTCCTCATAACTTTTATGAGGCCATCTATTAGAACTAAAAATCAACATGGGTCCATCTTTAGTTGGCCATTGACTTGATTTTCCCACCATTGACCATCATGGTATCCATAGTCACTATGACATTGGAGAATATTAAAAAAAATCTCAAAAATAAAAAAAAAACGTGTCTCTTACTCATTCCAATGTCAGCCCAACAATATGTTCACAATCTCTTTAAATTTATTCACATGGCATCTTGATTGGGTTTAAAATGGAAATTGGTGGGTCCATTCTTAAGCTTTATTATTTCTAGTTTAGAAAGAACACCATAACGCTTATCAAAAGCTTTCACAAGTCTTTAACAGTATCTTTTACTAGCAACCAATACAATAGTAGGCTTCAATAAAGCAAGAATCATGGTTCTAGGAAATAAATTTCTTTTTGCCAATCTTGAATATATGTTTTGTTCTTAACAGTGAAAGGATCAGCTTGAGTTGGGCAAGCTTGATAAAGAGCATAATAATTAACATCTTTAATATGACAAAATACTTCATCTGAACAAAGTGCATTCCTAACAATGAATTTCCAATTAAAATAATTGGTGCCTTCAAAAAATGACAACAATCATTTTTTGTGTGATAGCCAAGGACAGTAACTAACTTTTAGACATTAAACATCTCCAATTAAACTTTTAGGAATTCCTTAATTTTGTGAAACCACTCTTATATAAAGGTTACATTAAAAACTTTTTTTCAAACTCTTTTTCTAAAATAACCTTAGGTTTAAATGTGTTATTGTAAAGGTTAAAATCTTTTTTTCAAACTCTTTTTTTAAAATAACGTTATTGGGTTTAAGAGTGCTTAATCAGCCTATGGCAAAATCAACTTTGCTTTCTTTTTCTTTCATTAATACATATTTGCTTTAACACATTTTTATTTTTTCTATTTTTCATTAACACATATTTAATCTCTATGTTTTTCGTTAGTATATCTTTGCTTTCTCTCTTTATTAATACTTATTTAAAGAGAATTCATGATTTTTCTTAACCAAAAAATTTCATTATATTATCAATTGTGCTTAACAAGTTAACCTTTCTTTCATTAGTACATCTTTAAATTCTTTCATTAGCACTTAATTAAAGAGAGTTCATGATTTTTAACCACAATAAAATCATATTATCAATTGTACTTAACAAGTTAATTTCTCTTTTATTAATACATCTTTGCTTCTTTTTTTTTATTAATATATATCTGTTTTCTCTCTTTATTAATACACAATCTTTTGCTTTATTTCATTAGCACTTATTTAAAGAGAGTTCATAACTTTTCTCAATAAAAAATTTTCAATATTTTATTATTTGTGTTTAGCACACCATCTTTTTTAACCATAACCATAAGCCATATGCGGCACACAGTTGATTAGTGTGAAGAAACATGCTTACCTAGTTTCCCAGAGTTAAAGCAACATAAGGATCACTCCCTCAAGTTATGAACTACTTTCAAAAATTTCGCGTTGTTATGTTCAGCAAAGGTTCAATGAACATTAGATGTTGACCACATTATTTGCTTTTGTAATAGGATGAGAAAAGGTTTCAATTCAAATTTTGTCATTGCATCTTGACTAATTTGTATAGTAGCCCTCTTTATTCTAATATTTTTAGGAGGAATTTAAGATGCCTTGTTATTATGATGCATGAGAAAAAAAAAGTAAAAAATTATAAATTTGTTGTAGATTAACATGTAAAGTCTTTTTGGTTAATGCATTTCTAAATTAATATATTTTCATATTTGAGTCTTTTGTGTGAATGGGCATGAAATAATAAAAAAATATGTAAGGAAAAAAACCCTTGGGAATCGAAGTAAATGTTAATTTCTTTTTAATTGCTTGTGCCTTCTTTAAGAAACATTTTTGGTATCTTGAATGTAGTTAACTATATGATTTAGTGATAATTGGGCCTAAGTCTTTCTAAGTATTTTAAAATTGCATATTTTGAGGTCTACACGTCAGAAAAACAAATAGTCTGAATATTCTGAACCTCAATGAATGAGAAAAACACTTGATCATATAGAGTTTTAACTTAAATCTTCAAGCAACGCAGTGGCATAGCTTGAGTGGCAAGCTTCTTGCCTATTTTTCTCCTAAAATGACTCTACTTCTCATTCTCTAATCTCTATGTTAGGAGCAACAAGGCATGGACGCAAGGGGAGCGAGCGTGGTCATGGAGTTGCCACGGTTGCTTGTGGGTGCGGCAGCTATGGCCATGGAGTTGTGGCAGATTGTGGCCTTGGCCGTGGCCGTGGAGTTGCGGCAAATTGTGGGTGCAGTCGTGGAGTTGCAGATCATGGGTGGGAGTGTGGTAGTGGGCGTGGTTGTTGGCTCCAGGGTTTTTAGCTGCAGAGGTATTACAAGTAGAAGAAGTAGTAGAGGAGGATGTAATCAGGAGTATCCAAAACAGAGTAGCCAACCAGAGCCACTACGATAAGCCACCTAGGTCTAGGAGGCCAATAATAGCAGTCTTGAGCGACCAATTGAAATAGTAGGAGAAGAGTAGTAGAGTCAAGGTCAGCCACGTGATTCAATCTGGAAATTTCTCTATTGTTGTTTGAAAGGACTTCTAAGCATTGGGTAGACTCTTACAGATCCTCAAGTCTATGCAGGAAATTTGGATTGTGGAAGAAAATAGTGCATTGTTCTATATGTTCCAGCATTATCAACTTTAAGTATGCAAAACCAAAGGGTATCAAGGAGCACATTCTGGGATTCACTACATATCCACTCGATCGCTGCCATGGGGATTGGTCAAAATGATATATGGCAATCCAACAGTCACAACTAGAGGAATTTATGTGCAGAGGTACTTTCCACTTTTAGAAATTTGTTCAAGCTCTGAGTAGTACCAAATAGTTGTCATGCGGGAATGCCTCTACTAAGGCAGACAAGCAAGTTCAAGCATCCTCCTTTGTTATGACCCATATAGCAAATCAAAGAATATTCCGAGAAAGTATAAGCTAGAATTATTCTTGAAGAGTTATACTTAGATCTAAGAGAATTAAGGAGGGCACCCTAATCAAGCCTTTTTGGAGAGCGGCGTGTGGAGACTAAAGACAACTTGGGGAGGTTGGGTGGTTTTGTGAGGTCTCTAGTTTGTACATAGTGGTGCTTAACAATTAGTATCAAGTAAGTTTGAGATGGTGCTAATACCACCTGTGTGGAGATGTTGAACATTAAAAAGATGGATTGTCCAAGGAGGAACAATCATAAGGAAAAAAGTTTTAATGGCAGCAAGGACAAGATGCCTAAGAAGTTTTAGGAGATGGAGCGTGGAGAGGAGCACAAGAAAGACTTCTTTAAACCACGAGGTAAATTTCTATTTGTTCTTGCTCAACAAGTAAACTCCATGACACGAGAGGAGCCACATACACATGCTATTGTGGTGGAGGGACAACTTGGTGAGAGTTCAATGCGAGTCCTCGTGGATAAAGGGAGTAACGACAACTTTGTGTCAACAAAGTTAGTGGAGTGTAGCTTGCCCACAAAGACTGTGCCTTAATACGAGATTGAGGGCTCAGTTATCACAGGGAGCTAAAGTGCTTGTGTGGAGGAGTTATAACTTGGTTGACAAACCCAATTGGTGGAGCTACACAAAGACTATGCCTTAATATGAGATTGAGGGGTCAATTATCACATAAAGCTAAAGTGTTTGTGTGGAGGAGTTACAGCTAAAGGTTGACAAAACCCAGCTGGTGGAGACTTTCTTTCTTATGGAGCTAGAGTGTGTGAATCCTAATATCTAGAGAAGCACCAAGTGCATGGAGCTTGAGTACAATGAAGTGAAGGACACTTGGTTTAGAACAAAGCTTGAGTCTCCAAACAAGTTTTCCATTGTCATCTCTAGTGAAGCTGCTATGCGAGTTGTCCTTGAGGAGTTTGGTTGACGTCTTTCCTCATGAGCTACCTCATGGCTTACCACTTGCAAGAGGCCATTCTGATTGAGTCATGCTGAGGAGCAAGAGGTTAAGAGACAAGTGATGGAACTATTGGAATATGGCTTCATACAATCGAGCAAGTTTCCATTTGGTGCACCAATATTGCTTGTCATAAAGAAAGATGGCACCATGAGGATGTGTATAAACTACATAGCTCTTAACAAGCAAATAGTGAAGGACAGGATGCACACGCCACTTGTGGATACTATCATGGATCATCTTGGTGAAACTAGAGTGTTCACCAAGATAGATTTGTGCAGTGGGTATCATTAGATTATTGTGAATGAGGTAGATATATACAAAACTGCTTTCAACACCGGCTTTGGGCATTTCAAGTTCACTATTATGCCATTTGGCTTAACAAATGCCCCAGCCACATTCACTCGATTGATGACTAAGGTGTTTTGGTGGCTACTTGCACAACTTTGTGGAGATCTTCCTCAACAATATTCTTATTTACAATAAGAATATGAGGGAGCATGCGGAGCATTTGTGGAAAGTTCTTCAATTGCTGCGGGAGAACAAGCTCTATGCAAAGAAGAGCAAATGTGCATTTGCTCAGTGCAAAGTGGAGTATATGGGTCACATTGTGATGCCAAGTGGAGTGAAGACTGATCCACAGAAGGTGCTAGTGGTGGAGCAATGGCTAGTTCTTAGCAATGTACAAGAGTTATGAAGTTTCTTAGGCATGGCTGGTTATTACCGGTGGTATGTCAAAGATTATGCTAAGAAAGCTTCTATGTTAACTAGGTTGCTGAGGAAGGACGTTCCCTTTGCATGGAGTGCTTTAGAGGAGAGCAGTTTCCAAGCTTTGAAACAACCTTTAGTACATGCATTAGTTTTTATATATTGCAGATCCCTCTAAGCCTTATGAGGTATCGTGTGATGCAAGTGGGGTGGCCATTGGAGCTATACTTATGCAAGAGGGAAGACCTATTGCTTATGAGAGTCATACTTTAAATCCTACAGAGCAATGGTACTCAATGTATGAGCAAGAACTACTGGTTATTGTTTAATGCATTACGAGTTTGGAGGCACTATCTTTATGGTGCAAGTTTCAAGGTGTTTACAGATCACAAGCCTTTTGTGTATATGTTCACATAGAAAGAATTAAATTCTCGGCAAGCTCACTGGATGGTTAAACTCATGGAGTTTGGCAAATTTCCTATTGAGCATCGTGTCACAACCCGATACAGGATACAGGATGCAGGATACAGGTTTCCGGATACAGGATACAGGATGCAGGATTTCGGATACAGGATACGGGTTACAGGATATGCCTGCAGGATATTCCTACAGGATATACCTATAGGATATTCCTATAGGATATCCTATAGGATATGCTACAGGATATGCTAAGGATATGCCTAGAGGATAAGGGACACTATTCTTAGCTCATGACTAGATTAGACTCATGACTAGATTAGCTTGGAGTTGTGAGCATAAAAGCTCCGACCTAATTGTTGTACAATCAGTTACTATCAACACCAGTCATTCTACGATTATTCTTGTTCCTTGCTCTTGTCTTGTTCTTGTCTTACTCTTTGCCTCCTGCTCCTGTCTTGCTCTTGGATCCTGTCTAGTTCCTATCTTGTTCCTGGATCCTATCCTGATCCTGTCCTGCTCCTGGATCCGTCCTGTTCCTATTCCTGTTCCTGGTTCCTGTCCTGCTCTCGGTCCTGTTCCTGAGTCAAGCCTTCCTGTTCCCGGAATCCTACTCGTTTCCTGGTTCCTGGATCGTGGCTTGACAGTTTGATAGTAACTGCTTTCATAGCTCTTCGTTTCCTAGCTACTTTTTTTTCCTTGATTCTTTTCCTTCGTTTTTCTCCTTTCTTTCTTTCATAAGATCATGGCTGATTTTGAGCACTTCAACGCGAGCACCAAATGTTGCTTCATGAGCTGGCCACTTTGCGCCAAGTGGTCACCGATTTGCAAGGCTCCACCCATGCGGCACATGCAGCTGCTGATGCATCCTCCAAGGCTGCTGCGCAGGCTCTCTCTCAGGCATCGGTGGTTCCTTCTTCATCGAACTTTTCTCCGGAGCCGAAGATCAGCATGCCAGAGAAGTTCAGTGGCAACCGTGCCGATTTCCAAGGTTTCCTGAATCAGATCGGCTCTTGATCCGCATGCAACCACGCCGCTACTCGACGGATGCACAAAAGGTTGGCCTTTTGGCATCCTTACTAAGTGGATCTCCACGAGCTTGGGTTGCTCCCTTGCTGGAGCGTGACGACCCATTGATGGAGGACTTTGAAGGTTTCGTGGCTGCCTTTGAAGCCTGTTTTGGAGATCCTGATAAGTACCGTTCTGCATGCACCAAGTTACGAAGGCTCACACAAGGATCCAGACCAGCTTCAGTTTATGCATCGAATTCCAGCAATTGTGCACAAACATTCCATGGGACGAGACTGCGTTGATCGAACACTTTCGTTTTGGGCTGAGGGATGATGTGAAGGACCTTCTCCTTACATTACCGGATGCTCAAACGTTAGCGGAGATCATGCAACAGGCCGTTCGCTGCGACAACCGTTTGTTCGAGCGCCGTCAGGAAAAATTCCGTCAGCAGTTCCTGCCAACGAATCCTGTAGCCGTAGCACATGTTCCTACGACACCTTCTGGAGCAGTTCCTATGGAGGTTAACAAATCCAAGCGTGGCCCACTTTCAACTGCTGAGAAGCAACGTCGTCGGGATGAGAACCTATGCTTGTATTGTGGTGCAGCAGGACACAAGGTGGCGGAATGTCCTAATAAAGCCAGAACGTTCAAGACGCGTGAAGCCGAAGCTGAAGTTCAGTCGGAAAACTTCAATGTCCACTTCGTCTAGGAGCCGCGAATTGGACGTAGGTGCAGGCTCCATTGGTGCTGCTCATATCATTCCATCACTCAAGTTTCCTGTACACATTCGCCTCAATAATCGAGAGCTCAAGGAGTTTGCCCTGTTAGACACTGGTGCGAATGCATGTTTCATGGATGACACTTTTGCAGCTCAGCATGGCATTCCGGTGGTGAAGTTGAAGCGTGCAATTCCTGTAGAGGTGGCCGATGGTCGTTTGATTGCTTCTGGCGCAGTTACCCACGCTACCACACCTCTCTCTTGCAGTCATGGCGCATTCAACTGTTCAATTTCCTTCAACTTGATCAAGACTCGGTCGACTCCCATCATTTTTGGCATGCCATGGTTCGTTGTTGCAAACCCGCAGATCGACTGGAGGTCTAGGACGCTCACGTTTTCCTCTCCAGCAGCCAGGATCAATCCTGTACCTTCCTGCGTGCAGGATACATCCTTGGTGTCTGAGGCAGTACAAGCTACAGGATTGACCGTGCCTGTTCCTGTACCATTGTTGAAGACTCTTCCTCGACAGGATTCACCTCATATCAGTTCCTCAGCACATCCGCAGGTTCTCTCCACTCCTGTAAGTTTGCGGATTCCTGTACAGGGTTCTTCCAATCCTGTATCAGTGTCGAAGGTTCCTCCTAACAGGATCCACCTCCTGTTGGTTCGTCAGCACACTCACAGGCCTCCCTCACTCCTGTGCAACCACGGACTTCTGTACAGGATTCTTCCAATCCTGTACACTCGTCAACATCCACACAGGTTTCTCCCAATCCTGCCTCCTTTTGTTACTCTTCCTCTGTTCCACCCCCCAAGATCCTTCCTCTTTTTCAGTCACAACTCCCTCCTGCTCCTCTCCGAGTTCTTACCACTACCATGCATGAACTTACCACTGATCCTGCTCCTTTCCACCTTTTTGCCTTTCAAGTAACTCCTACGTCCTCTTCTACCTTTCCTGTGTCTGACTCTCCTGTTTTTCAATCTCCTTCGCCTACTCCTTCTTCTTCGCCTACTCCTTCTCCTACTCCTTCTCCTTCTCCTCTTCTTCTACCATCCAAGTACCACGACTTTAAGGACGTTTTCGACAAGCACAAGGCTACAGTTCTTCCTGTTCACAGGTCCTACGACTGTCCTATTGATCTTGCAGAAGGAAAGACCCCACCGTTCGGACCAATTTACGCATTGTCACCCACAGAGTTGGAGGTTCTTCGCCAGTACATCGAGGACAACTTGGCATCTGGCTTCATTCGTCACTCAAAGTCCCCTGCAGGAGCGCCAATCTTCTTTGTCAAGAAGAAGGATGGGAGCTTACGTTTGGTTGTGGACTACAGGGGTTTGAATCAAGCTACCATTCGGAATCGGTACCCGTTGCCATTGATCCCGGAACTTCTCGATCGGCTGCGAGGAGCAAAGGTGTTCACGAAGATCGACTTACGAGGGGCCTACAACCTTGTACGGATTCGTCCCGGCGATGAGTGGAAGACTGCCTTTCGTACAAGGTATGGACACTTCGAGTACACGGTGATGCCTTTCGGCCTTACCAATGCCCCAGCTGTGTTCCAACACATGGTGAACGACATCTTTCGTGACTTCTTGGACCAGTTTGTGGTGATCTACCTCGATGACATTTTGATTTTCTCCAAGGACCAGGCGGCACATGACAAGCATGTACGGTTGGTTCTACAGCGGCTTCGTGAGCATGGCTTGTATGCGAAGTTGGAGAAGTGTTTTTTCGATAGGGATTCTGTGGAGTTCTTGGGCTACATCGTCTCTCCTGCTGGCGTTTCCATGGACATGCACAAGGTGAAGACCATCGTGGAGTGGGAGAGGCCCAAGTCTGTACGAGATGTACAATGTTTCCTTGGCTTTGCAAACTTCTACAGGCGATTCATACAGGACTTCTCCAAGCGTGTACTTCCACTCACGGAACTCACCAAGCGCACAGAGGTTTTCTCTTGGTCGGACAAGGCGGAACATGCATTCACAACACTCAAGGACACCTTCACGACAGCTCCGATTTTAGCACATCCTGATCCTTCTCGTCCTTTCTTCGTTGAAGCAGATGCCTCGGATTTTGCAATAGGATCCGTCCTATCGCAAGTTGGAGAGGACAAGTTGCTTCATCCTGTAGCTTTTCACTCTCGTAAGTTCCTGTCGGCGGAGATCAACTACGAGATTCATGACAAGGAACTCAAGGCCATTGTGGATTCGTTTGAGGAGTGGCGGCATTTCCTAGAAGGTGCTGCACATCCTGTACAAGTTCTTACGGATCACAAGAACCTGGAGTACTTTCAAACGGCTCGAGTTCTCAGTCGGCGACAGGCTAGGTGGGCAGAGTTCCTATCACGTTTTGACTTCGTCATCGTCTACAGGCCCGGTTTTCGGAATGGCAAGGCGGACGCATTGTCTAGGCGCTCTTACCTTGCACCAAGCCCGGGCGATCCTGCATTTGACTGTCAAAGGCAAGTGTTGTTGGGTCCTGATCGATTCCGGCTTGCGGCACTGCAGGTTCATCAGGCTCCAGCAGATTCAACACTCCTACAGGACGTCCGTTCGCAGTTGGATACAGACGACTTGGCAAAGAATGTGTTCTCACACATTCATCCTGACGTTGCAAGTTCCTCTTCCTCCAGTTCCCGTCCAGACTACAACCTGTTCACCATACAGGATGGACTCCTGTACCGGGAAGGTCTCCTGTACGTTCCTGTTGGTGTTTGCAGGACTCGTGTGGTACAGGATTGTCATGATACCCCGGCTACAGGACATTTCGGTGTGGCCAAGACAGTTGAGTTGGTGACTCGCAACTATTGGTGGCCTGGGTTGCGAGGTTTTGTGGAAAGGTTTGTACGGAGTTGTGACACCTGCAACAGGTCGAAGATGCCTCATCATGCACCTTCTGGTCTTCTTCGTCCTCTTCCTGTTCCTTCTGCTCCTTGGAGATCCATTTCTATGGATTTCCTCACAGACCTTCCTCCTTCTCGTGGATTCGATGCAGTTCTTGTGGTGGTTGACCGTTTCACCAAGCAGGCTCATTTCCTACCCTGCAACAAGACAGCTACAGGTCAGACAACTGCCGAGTTGGTGATCCGTGAGGTGTTCCGACATCATGGTCTTCCTGAGAGCATTGTTTCCGATCGAGGTCCACAATTCATGTCCAAGTTTTGGCGAGAGCTTCTTCGGAGTCTACAGGTTAAAGCGGATCTTTCTTCAGGATATCACCCGCAAACTGATGGACAGTCAGAACGCACAATCCAGACCTTGGAGCAATATCTTCGCTGCTTCATCAGTTACCAACAGGATAATTGGTTGGACCTTCTTCCTATGGCGGAGTTTGCCTACAACAACTCCATTCACGCATCTACAGGCCAGACACCTTTCTTTGCTCTTACAGGCCACCATCCACGTTTTGACTTTGCTTCTCCTGCTTCTCCTTCTTCCGCTCCTGCAGTACAGGATCGTCTCCAGCATCTTCGTCAGGTACAGGATGATCTCCGGGTTCATCTTCAGCAGGCACAGGAACGGTACAAGCATCATGCTGATGCCCATCGTCAGCCGGCACCTGCATACAAGGTTGGTGATCTCGTGTGGCTTCTTCGTCGACACATTCGCACCAACAGGCCTTCTTCTAAGTTGGATTTTCAACGATTGGGCCCTTACAGGATCGTGGCGGAGGTAAATCCTGTAGCTTTCCGACTCGAGTTACCATCCACGGTGAAACTTCATCCTGTGTTTCACACCTCCTTGTTGGAGCCGTATCATCCTTCTTCTCTTCCTGGTCGTGCTTCTTCTCCTCCCCCTCCTGTGGTCATTGCTGGTGAACCTGAGTACGAAGTTGCAGCCATCCTTGATTCTCGTCTTCATCGTCGCCAACTTCAATACTTGGTGGATTGGAAAGGTTATTTGCCTACCGATCGCACTTGGGAACCTGCATCCAACTTACTCCATGCTTCTTCCAAAGTTGCTGCCTTCCATCGGCATTATCCTGCTAAACCAGGTCCTACGACTCGTGGAACTCGTCCTTAGGGAGGAGGTGCTGTCACAACCCGATACAGGATACAGGATGCAGGATACAGGTTTCCGGATACAGGATACAGGATGCAGGATTTCGGATACAGGATACGGGTTACAGGATATGCCTGCAGGATATTCCTACAGGATATACCTATAGGATATTCCTATAGGATATGCCTATAGGATATGCTACAGGATATGCCTAGAGGATAAGGGACACTATTCTTAGCTCATGACTAGATTAGACTCATGACTAGATTAGCTTGGAGTTGTGAGCATAAAAGCTCCGACCTAATTGTTGTACAATCAGTTACTATCAACACCAGTCATTCTACGATTATTCTTGTTCCTTGCTCTTGTCTTGTTCTTGTCTTACTCTTTGCCTCCTGCTCCTGTCTTGCTCTTGGATCCTGTCTAGTTCCTATCTTGTTCCTGGATCCTATCCTGATCCTGTCCTGCTCCTGGATCCGTCTGTTCCTGGATCCGTCCTGTTCCTATTCCTGTTCCTGGTTCCTGTCCTGCTCTCGGTCCTGTTCCTAAGTCAAGCCTTCCTGTTCCCGGAATCCTACTCGTTTCCTGGTTCCTGGATCGTGGCTTGACACATCGCATGGGGAAGGTTAACATGGTGGCAAATGCTTTGTCACATGTTAGGAGAGCCACAGTGGTTGGAAATTTCAAACATGCTTATGCAATGCATTAACAAAGAAGGTTAGTGAGTTTAGCCAGGTAGTTCAACATGCTCAAGCACAAGACACCGAGGTGCAGGAGCTCAGAGGACAGCTAGAGCCACCATTCTCATTTTAGGATGGAGTTTTGTTACTACAATGGCCATGTGTATCTTTCTCATGTAGACCATTTGATCAACTATGTACTGTATTCCATCATAATTGCTCGGATTGGTCATTTTGAGGGGAGGAAAACGTATGAGTTGATCAGGAAGAGGTTCTACTTGAGGAATATGAAAGTTGATATCATATAGTACTACAGGACTTGTGACAAGTGTCAGCAAGTAAAGGTGCCTAGAAAGAAACTAGGTGGGCTATTAGTACCATTGCCTATTCCATACAGGCGATGGGCAGTATCTCTATGGATGTTGTCACCCATTTGCCAAGGACACAAAGTAGAATGAACAGGTGTAGTCTTTGTGGATAAGTGACAAAGTTTGTCAAGTTTTCCGTTGGGGAAAAATGTGAATGCATCCAAGCTGGCTACGATGTATTTACAATATGTATTCTTCTACGGATTTCCAAATGATATTATAAGTGATTAGGACTCCAAGTTCACTTTTTAGCTTTTGGAAAGGCTTTTCTAAGTGCATGGATGTGAAGCTTAAGCTGTGTAGTGGAATCATCCTGAAACAGATGGGCAAACAGAGAGGGTGAACCAAGTTCTAGAAGATATGCTGAGGTGTATTATTAACCAAAAGGAAGGTCACTGGGATAAGTATTTATTACTTAAGTTTGTTTATAATAACAGTCAGCACATTGGTATTTAAATGAGTTCGTACTATGCTATGTTTGAACGGCATTTCAAGACAACTTTTGAGTTGGGGTTAGCAAGTAAGAAGGCTCAAGGCAACATGGATGAGGAAGCTAAAGATCTGAGTGTTGAGATTAAGAACATTCAGATTTTGTGCAAGAAGAATTTATAAGCAGCTTAGAGCCAAGTTATTAAGTTGCTAATGAGCACAAAAACTTCCAAGAGTTCTAGGTGGGAGATTATGTATATCTCCGAGTGGTATTTGTCACATATGTAAGGCAAAACACTATTGTGGCTTTACGGAAGGGATGCAATGATAAGTTGTCTCCCAAGTACTTAGGTCCTTATGAGATTCTGGAATACTATCAATCAACTACTAGAAGAAGTGAAGGTGCACCCAGTGTTTCATGTTAGCCAGTTAAAGAGAATACTCACAAGGAATGAGTCCCATATAGATTCTTGTGGATGATGAGGCTAACAATACAGGACCAATTGAGTAAGCTAATTGCCCTTGAGGACAAGGACTTGCTAACGGGGAAGGTTTGTTATCATATAAATATAACGAATCAAAGAATATTTCCCAGAAAGGTATAAGCCAGAATATTCTTGAAAAGCTATACCTAGATCTAAGGAGGGCACCCTAATATTGGAAGCTTCTTTGGAGAGTAGCATGTGGAGACTAGAAAAATAGCTTGGGGGAGGTCGGGTGGTATTGTGAGGGTCTCTAGTCTGTACATAGTGGCCTAACATCCTTAGGTTCTTAACATGCTACTTCAGCCTCCACACATGGTTCCAAGTCTTGTTGTGTGGACATCCTTGACACTAATGATTTCAACTCAAGGATCCAAGAACAAAGGCCACTACGCAAAAACTATTTCAAGTGAATTTGAGTTTTTGCATCATGGTCTAAGTAGTATTTTGGCATGGGCTAGCAGATGGATAGAACCCAAGCTCTACAGCCTCTGCCCCACCACAATCTAGTGGCACCACATGAAGCACCTACATCTAGTGAGTCTATGTCTTTAGATGTCTGGTGTCTCTAGTGCATGTACCATTCACATTTCATCTAGAAGGTGGCCCAAAAACCCTACAGTATCTTTGGTTCACATGGCCACCAACTTGAAAAAATTCAACCAAGTGCAAGAACAAGTGAGATCCAGGAGGAAAGCAATATAATTAATATGGACTTAGACATTGGTCTTGTTGAGACATAAACTAATGCTCCATTGTAACAAAGATAGGGTTTTAGGGTTTTATGTTAGATTTTGAAACATGGTATCAGAGCCACTTCTGATTTGGGTGGGGAGCAATATGTAATGTAGCCTAGAGAGGCCATGGCCGAATCTGGTAAGGATTCCTCTGGAAGCTCATGTGGGAGTAAGTCCTTTGTGTTCAAGGGGCAAAACTTTTTGCTATGGAAGAAGTTGATGGAGACTCGGCTGCGTGTCAAAAGAGTTTTTGGGCTCATCCGTGGGACTAACTTGGAGCCCCCGAAGGGCAACTCCAATGAGACCTTTAGAATCCACCAGGAGTGGAAAGTGCGGGAGCACGTCGTGGGCTGCATCTGCACTTACCTTAGTTTGAGGATTATGCTCAAGGTGGATACTGACAAGTCCCCTGCTGAAGTCTAGAAGTGGCTGTCGGACACTTACGGAAAAAAGACCGACATAGAAATCATGTGGATCCACTCAGAGCTTGAGGCTTGTGTTTACGAAGATGGAGACATGCAGGAGCATGCAGACAAGTTGAGTTGGCTCTTTGCTAAACTTATTGTCCAAGGGGACGAGCATATCATCTTGGATTCCATGCAACCTGTATGCTTTCTAACGCTGTTCATCATCTTGTGCATAGCCAACAAAGATCAACTTTTGGCTCTTGGTGTCCAGCTTCTTCCACAGCTGGTTAGGAATATAGACATGCAGGTGAAGCTCTACCGGTCCCTCCCTGCTCAGTGGGACAGGGATGTCGAGGCTCTCAATCGTGAGGACAATCTCACATTTGAAATAGCGGTGGCCAGGCTTGTGGCCACAGCCTTGCTCCACAAGGAGAAGGCCAAAACCAATGCTTTGCATGAAGTCATGTATGCCAAACGACAGGTTCTCGAGCATGAGCTGGCCGGGCATGATGCTGTTGCACCCTTGCCGCCTCCAGCCCACGATTCAAGCAATGCTTGGGTTGGCTGAGGAGCTCAAGATGGTGGTTGGGCTAGCCGAGGTGGACGTGGACGAGCAGCTTTTGGAGGGGAACCAGAGAAGGGCGCACGAGGACGCAAAGGTCGAGGACAGGAGGTTGGCTTGGCCATGACCAATGCAAGATATGCCAAGGGTTTGGACATTGGGGTAGGGACTGCCCCATGCAGATGGGAAGGCTAATGTCGGTGTTGAAAGTGAAGAAGGTGAATGGGAAGAAGAATCCTTTGTAGCGAAGAAGTCCTCAATGCTGAGAGCAGCGGGAAGATACACATGGGTGCTTGATTCAGGTTGCACTAGCCTCATGACTAATAACAAGTTGATGTTTGAACAATATATCCTAGTTCAAAGAAGTAGTGGTGTGGTGTTGGGGAACAATGCCCGATTGGACATTGCTGGTCAAGGCACTTTGACACTCCCACTTTAGGACGGTGGGGAGATGATGTTCAAAGACGCCTTGCACGTCCCAACATGCAGAAAAACCTTATGTCGGTGGCGAGGTTGTGTGATGATGGGAAGTCGATCATGTTTACTAATCATGGTGCGGATTTATATGACAAGTTGGATTTCTGTGTGATTGGGAGGAAAGTTCTCCACTCTAGGCGACGTGGAAACTTGTATGAGATTCTCTCACACCCTCATCTTGCTGCAGCCACTAAGAACGTCATTCATGCAGATGCTTATTTGTGGCATTGCCGTTGGGTCATGCAAATCACAAGGCACTACACGAGCTTGTGTCCAACTGCATGGTGGAAGGGCTGGATCTGAGGCTTGGTTTTTCACATGCATTTTGTGAGTCATGTGTGTTGAGCAAACATCATTGTCGAAGTTTTGGATCTTCAAAGCACCGCTCTTTAGAGTTCTTGAAGCTGGTGCACTCTGACCTGTGTGGGCCCATGGACATCCCGAGTCATTTTGGCGCACGTTACGTTCTTATGTTCATTGATGACTTCAGTCGCCTCACCAAACTTTTCTTCCTACGTCGTAAAAGTGAGATGGCGGAGGCCTTCCGCATGTACAGAGCTACGGTGGAAACTCAAGTTGGCAAGAAGTTTAAGGCCTTGTGCACAGACGGTGGCAATTTAACTTACCATGCAAAGTTGTGTCGGAATGCCGATATTTAACACCATGTCACCACCCGGTACACCTCCCAACAAATGGCGTGGTTGAGAGGAAGAACCGGATGCTGGTGAATGTAGTGAGTAGCCTTCTTGCTCATGCACATTTGGGCAAGGAGTTCTGGCAGGAGGCGATTGCGGTAGCCATGCATGTTCAGAACCGGTTGCCAACTGTGGCATTGAAAGGCAAGACGCCTGAGGAAGCATGGACATGTTTGAAGCCTGATGTATCCCACCTCAGGGTGTTTGGTTATATGCCCATATTCCTGACCAGCTGCGGAAGAAGCTGGACCCCAAGAGCTAGAAGTTGATTTTTGTTGGCTATGCACAAGATGATCAACGGTGTCGAAAAGCATACAGGCTGTGGAACTCGGTGGACAAATGCACCATCATCAGCACGGATGTGGTGTTTGTTGAGGATGACCTCACATGGTGTTGTTCCACGGAACAACATGTGGACTCCTTCATTGACGATGACTTGTTGGCTCCCCTAATCCTAGTTGGTTTTGTGGGTAGGGGAAGACCATGGCCTTGATGCCTTGGGGGAGCAGCTGCCAGGTGATGCTCGAGGTGATCAAGGTGATGATGATGTCCATGAGTAGCTGGCACT
Source organism: Selaginella tamariscina (assembly GCA_003024785.1). NCBI lineage: Eukaryota > Viridiplantae > Streptophyta > Lycopodiopsida > Selaginellales > Selaginellaceae > Selaginella > Selaginella tamariscina. The sequence goes on from PUQB01000039.1 coordinate 521,972, forward strand.
TGAACAGCTTGAGCGGCAGGCATAGTCGGAGCAACCAGTTGATGTCCATGAGCAGCTGGCACCTGAGCAGCCAGAGCAGTAGGTTGATCGGCCTCCTCATGTCCCTCGCTGGTGGGGCATGCCGGATCCTATGGTAGCTCCAAACAGACCACGCACGAGAGTGCCTTCTCGCAAGGTGTTGGAAGATGCCACTTCTTTACTTGATGAGGAAGCCGAGATGTGCATGTTTGTGGATGAGAAGGTTCCCTCCACCTTTGAAGATGCAGTGACCGGAGCGAAGTCTCTTGAGTGGAAGCGGGCCATTCAGGACGAAGTGGATGCACCAGGTTAGAACTATGACACTCTCCACCCATTTGAGAAAGTGGATGCCCTCATCCACAGTGGAAGCGGGCCATTCAGGACGAAGTGGATGCACCAGGTTAGAACTATGACACTCTCCACCCATTTGAGAAAGTGGATGCCCTCATCCACAAACTTCAAGGGGTTGCTACTAACTTCAAGGGGTTGCTACTATGCCTTCCTTTAGAAGGTGCAGCCAGAGGGGTTGCTACTATGCCTCAAGGGGTTGCTACTATGCCTTCCTCTAGAAGGTGCAACCAGAGGGGTTGCTACTATGCCTTCCTCTAGAAGGTGAAGCCAGAGGCGTTTCTACTCACGCTTGACTCGCATCACATGTCAATCGGGCCAGAGGCAATCATAGGCGTTTCTACTCACGCTTGACTCGCATCACATGTCAATCGGGCCAGAGGCGATCATAAAGCCGCTTGGCTGTACACATGTGATCAAGGGGTCTAGTTAGGGAAGGACAAGTGCGTCAACCTTAGTGGCGTGAGCTTTACTCAAAGTTTATTTCCTGATGAGAATCGAACCCGGAACCGCTCCGATACCAAATGTCACAACCTTTCCCTCTCCCTTATGCCAACTAGGCAAAGGGCCAATTGGTGTTTATGAGAGGGCCCCTGGTCATGATAACCCAGGTCCGCTTGGGTCTTTTTGCCCACATATCCCACATATCCCACAATCTTTACTCAGGTAGTCATCTCACCAGGTTAGAACTATGACACTGGGATATCAGACACAAAGCCAAACTCGTGGCAAAAGGCTTCACCCAGGTGCGAGAGTTGACTATGAGGAGACATTTTTGCCTGTGTGAAGTTGCCTAGTGTTCGTGCACTCTTGGCACTTGCTAACACCAAGAGGTGGCAAATGCACCAGATGGATGTAAAGACTGCGTTCTTGTATGGGGATTTGCATGAGGAGATCTTCATGCGCATTCCCCTAGGCTTTCTCGGGCATGGGGACACAGCTCGAGCTTGGCACCTTAACAAGGCCTTTATGGTCTCAAGCAAGCTTCTCGGGTGGGTACCAGAAGTTTGATGAAGCTTTGCATTGACAAGGCTTTCAGAGAACACACAGTGATTCCAATGTCTATGTGCGGGGGAGTTGGTCGTGGATATATCATTGTTGCCCTGTATGTGGATGATCTCCTCATCACTGGAGGTGATGAAGACGGGATTGGCAGGTTGAAAGCAAGCTTGGCACAATGGTTTCGGATGAAAGACATGGGAGAGGTGAAGACATTCTTGGGCCTACAAATTGAGTGGGATATGCAGGCTAGGACTTTGAAGATTCACTAGCAGCACTATGTGCAATCTCTTCTCTCTTGGTTTGGCATGCAAAACTGCCGTCCAGTTGAAACTCCCATGCTTGTTAGTGCTGTCAATCCGAACTTGCCTCAGACGGAGAAGAGATATGTGATTCTAAAGATTCTGTACCACAGCCTCATAGGTTGTTTAATGTTTCTAGCGTTTTCCTCTGAAAGAGATACATAGCGCATTGCATGTGTCTGCTTAGCTAGTTTGGATCTACTCTGAGTTTGTGCCATTGGAAGGCTGCCAACATGTACTCAGGTACCTAAAGGGAACACCTCACCACGGCCTATGCTTTTAGGCTGTGACACAAACTGGTCACTTACACTGATGCAAGTTGGGGGACAAAAAATCCACCACTAGACTCTTTGGAATTGTGCGGGGCCTTGATTGCGTGGGGGAGCAAGAGGCAGGCCCTTTCGTCTGCAGAGGCTGAGTACATTGCCCTCACTTTTGGATGCAAGGAGCTTATATTGGATGCGAGAGGACTCTTATAGAAGCTTGGGTGGTGCAACGAACCCCCATGCTCAGCTAGTGTGACAATCAGAGTAGCATTGCTATGAGCAAGAACCCCGTCTATTATGGACGGACCAAGCATGTGCTCATTCAGTTCACTACATTCGGGAGCTTGTAGAAGGCGGTTTGGTGAAGGTGGCTCATTCTTCTGCAGATGAAATGGTGGCGGACGTGCCGTTGGGCTTGACCAAGTTCGCTTTGTTTTGGGGGGCCTCGAAGTCTTTTGAGCATCAATTTAGCAAAGAGCCAACTCAGCTTGTCCGTATGCTCCTGCATGTCTCCATTTTCGTAGACACAAGCCTCAAGCTCCGAGTGGATCCGCATGACTTCCATGTCGGTCTTTTTCCTTCCAAACTTCAACAAGGGACTTGTCACCGCTAGGCCGACCAAGTTCCCTTTGTTTCGGGGTGGGCTCGGAGTCTTCTGAGCACCAGTTTACAAGAGAGTGTTGAGACATAAACTGATGCTCCATTTTAACAGAGATAGGGTTTTAGGGTTTTATGTTTTATGTTAGATTCTGAACAGGTCTAATGGCCCAGCGGTAGCCCAAGAAAAGGACAAGGAGAGTTTGTGCATTAGTAGGTATTCCTAATTCAAGCAATGGCAAAGCACCGTTAGGAGATCGTTGAGCAAAAATTGATTCAAATGTTCTTTCATAAATAGCAACAATAAACTTAGTCTAGTCTTATACAAGGATATCATAGTTTATCTTTAAGAACTGCTTTTACACTTGTTTAATAAATGCTTTCGTGTTTTAAATTCATGATCTCCCGGCCGAATTATTTTCTAACTGTCTAATTAAATTTTAAAAGATTACTGTCTAATTAAATTTTATTAATCTTTAAAGTGCAACTTTTCCCCAACTTATGCAAGTCCTAAGAAGGCGCTGTTCTAAAAGTGTCCCTGTATCCTGTATTTTGGTTTTCTTAAATCCGCCACCGGAAGCTTTATATGAAACAAAGATGAATTTTGACTGAAGGAGGTATTCCAGGATATTAAATAAAATGACATTATCAACAACTTTTGAAACGTTAAAAGCTGTAAACTTTTGAGTATGTAGATTAGTGTGAATTAAAAACAATGTCATTTAAGTATTCAGTTTCAACAAGAAGTTCACTTCTGATCTTTTAAACTGACAATCAGAAAAATTAAAGCGAACTTAAGTACTTCTCCGGTCTGCTAAAATTTTTACATGTATCTCTCACTACCGTGACCTCTGCTTCAGTGAAGGCCAATTTGATATTCTCGTTGTCCAGCACAAGAGTAACCTTGAGCTTTCCGGGGGCAACCTCTTTGAAGGCAATCCCTCCAACTATCTGGAAGGGATCGACGAGCACAAAGAATAGGTAAACATCTGGAACGGGTTGTTGCTGCCAATCCACTCCAGGTTCCATCTCTAACAGATGACCTCCGTCTTTAACGACAACTAAATGTAGCCCTCAGGAAAGTAGCCAACACTGATGCCAGTGCCATCAAACACGATCCTCCCTGCTGCACTTGAAGTGGACAAATCCTTATCCTTGGCCAACCACGGTAGAAATGTGCACCTGGGTTGCTCATCGGAGAAGAAGTCTTCAAGTTTCAGCTGTGTACCATCTGAGTAGACTAACGCCTGTAGCACCAGCCACTGCCTGTCACTCAGCCTGTATCTGCAGTAGTCGTAAATCCTCATCCTCGCAGCCAGCAGCAGCTTCATTTGGTCTTCAACCGTAGGCGAAGGCAGCAAGTATTGTCGCTGGCGGCCATCTGGCCTAATCGGACTGAGCAAACAGGGCTGACGATGACGCTTGCCAAGAGCACAAGATTCACATGGAGCAAGAGTTTGGAGGACACCCCAAATTGTTCTCAGTCTCATTGCCCAATGACTGAGGAGCAAACATGGCTTGCCTTGACAGCTCACAACTTCTGCACCACCCTTGAGTTTCCCACTGGCATAGCCGTCCAACACCTGCTTTACTTCAACTGGTAGCTCCAAGTCTGGCTCTTCCACCTTCTGCCTCTTCCACAAATCATCTCTGTAGGAAGACTCATGCAGCATCTCCTTCAGCTTACTCTTCATGGCATCGTCACTAAAGTATCTCTCTTCTCTCATCTTCTGCAGCTTAAGCAGAACCAATAAAAGGTGGACTACTAAAGCAATAATAATCCTCAGCTTTCAATTTGGCTGCGATGCCTGGACCGAAGGTCAACACTTTGTCGACCCACGACTTGTGGTCCGAACTAGCAACAGTTGAGTCATCCACAACGAGTGACACCACCACCGTTATGTCATCTTCCTTCCAGCCATTGAGCAAGAGGATCCTGGCCAGAGCTTGTGAGCTCCGTCTCGAGCAAACTACAACCAGCTGCTCCAAGGTCCTGCTATCGAAGAGCCCGTCGGTTGCACAGATGACAATGAGACCCAAGGATAAACCTTGTGCCATGGACCCTGTCATGCTCGGTGAGGTGCTCAAGGTGCCGGTCCAGTCATCTGCGAGTTGCAAACCTGGTAAGGAAAATTGATGCCAGCCGTCTGGAAAGCGCACTTGGCAAGCAGCTTGCCATTCCGAATGACCAAACAGCCAGAGTAAACCAAGCCCATTGGTTCGTCGACAGTGCACGTCCTCCACATTGCAAACACCTTGAGCAACCCATTGTCTTCGTCCTTGAGATGTGGTTTCAGAGCCAGAATTTCCTTGCACTTGGCCATGAGCTCCCTTGATGCGTTCTCCTGTGTACCAGGAACCTACGCCATCGGCAATTCCAACCCAGTCTCTGTCGATGAAGTTGCGCCCGTCTTATTATCCTTGGCATATTCTTCGGAATTCACTTTAATAATAATGATATTAAAATGATCATGCTATGTCTATACACACACACACACACATATATGTACGTCACTTGTTTAAAATTTTGATTAGTTAACACTCAAATTATCATATCTTATCGACGTCGCTTCCCGCCATTGCCCTTATTGCCACCACCACCTTTGCCCTTATTGCCCCCACCACCTTTGCCCTTGTTGCCGCCACCACCTTTGCCCTTGTTGCCGCCACCACCTTTGCCCTTGTTGCCGCCACCACCTTTGCCCTTCTTACCATTCAAAGCTACCTTTCTAGCCTTCTGTTGTCTGCCCTTCCTCACTTCATCGACTCCCTTGAGCTCGTTCCGTACATTTGCATTTGGTATTTGCTTTCTCCTCTTGTTCCCTCCTCCGTAATGCGTGGTGTTACTCTTCCGCTTTCGATTCTCATTATCTGCAAAATAATAGTTGTTAATGTAGTTGTTGTGAGTGCGTGTGTGTGTGAGAGAGAGTCATACAGATGTTTACACTTCATTAGTTATAAACACAAATATACAGTGAGTGTTCACAGCCAAATTGATAAGGTATCAGGGAATCTAAAACGTGTCTTAGTGTGTGTGTGAGAGAGAGAGGAGACGTACCTCCCTCATCCTCATTAGTGAACTCCGACACTTTCAAATGGCTTTTCTCTGTCCACTTTTTGTACAGACCACGATCGCCAGCGTTAACTCTAGCTCCACTCTCAGTTTTAATCTGAGGATAACAAACAAGTATAAAGAAAACAATATACTTAAATATTCAGGTCATACCTTTCCAGAAGCCGTTAGCTTCTCTCCACGGTGAAGCTTTATGTACTTTTTGCTTTTCTGTAAAGATGATTATTATTTTCCTTACTTTTATATATCGAAAACAGATAAGGAAATATATATAATGCGTGCGTGAGTTTATTTAGCGAGTGTGTGCAGCACTTGAAGAAAACAGTTACCTTGTCCCAGTGATAAGTAGCTCTTTGTTGCTGCACACCAGTCTCGTCATCTGGAACCAAATCGAGGACCTCCGTGTCCAGTCTGCACGAGAGTTAATGTAAAGTTATATTAAGCATATTGTGTATATTATACTAGCCTATATAAAGTATAAGTAAATACTACATTTAATAATATTTCTTCTCACCTGTTCCTCCTAAAGCCATCCACACCATCAACAGCTAGGCCTAACTCCGAGTGCTATATAAATTAAACAATGTTACAATATAACGTGGCTGATTAAATTATATACATAACATTGACACGATATGTTGCTCACCCTGTTTGACGGAACTGAACTGATGTAGTACTCTTCATCTTTGAAGCTGTTCAAAACCTTCTTCTTTGTCTCTCCATCCTTCTGCTTTTTCATTTCTGGCATCAAGCTTTCTTCACCACATTCTGGCTGAAACATAAAGCAAAGTAAATATATATGTCCCAAAAAATATATGTGATCATGAACATCCATTCAATCCAATCTATAACACGCAGCATATAGCAATTCATATGCATCACAAACACACACTAGAGAGAGAACCAGCTTCTCAGTTGAAGGCTCCATATTCTCTTTGAACTGTTGAGAAGCCTTCACATAGCGTTCATGTACTTGGCGTTTTCTTTTCATCACCTCCACCGCCTCTGCAATAGGAGTCTGCAAATAAATTAATGTTAGTTATATCATATTAACACCCACACACACACAGAGGCATGTATGTATGGCGTGTTAAAAGAATAACATGCAATCATACAAGTCCCACCTTTCTGTTCTTCGCTTTGGCAGCTTCGGCTTCTGCTTCTAGTACCGTTTGCTTAGGCCTAAAAGGAAAACAATTAATAAAATATATACATAATACAATGTTTTGCATCTTGTTCATAAGAAGGCGTGTCTGTGTGTAGTTTGCTGGCAATTCTAGCAAAAAGCTTTCCTACATTATGCTGTAACTATCCCACACATACACACGCACAGAATAGACATTATCATACATATTTCAAAGAGGTGATTAGGTGCCTTAGTGTATAAATCAAATAGCTAATGCTACCTCAATCCATATTATAAATAAATGTTTACTTATACCTACAACAATACGATGAAGCTCCTAATAGAGGGATATTATCCTACTATACATCGTTTAGTCCGTTAAGAAACTCGTATAGCATAATTCTTCTAAATATATATTCGTAAAGCAATACATATATCAATGTACACACACACATACAACTTACTTGAAGGTTTTAAGACGTTGTTGAAAGGCAGCTACCTCGGCAGCCATGCTACCGACCTGATTCCTGAACAAAGGGTGTAGTCCCTCTTTAGAAATGCCCTTTGTCCGCTTGCAAGACTCCTGTGAAGGTGCTGGCCTCGTCTTCACGTAGAGCTTAAAAGCATTTGCACACGCCTTCTGCAAGGATGCCATGTCCGCATTCTCTTCTACACTCTGACGTATTCTGTCCAGCTGCGCATCCAGTATATCCTGTGGGAAACGGCCGTATACGGTCTCTCCTCTTGATATTGCCTCTTCCATTTCCTTAATATTCTCTGTTTTAAAAGAAAAGATATAAAAACTATTAATATACTGTAATATGATCAGCAGCTATTATACGGCTTTAAAAGCACACAGCCTTACGGTCACACATATATAACCGTTAAAACAGTAACATGTATAGTTGTAATATGTACAATACTAAGGACACTGTACACACATATACGAACATGCTAATTCAACCACGTTATAGAAGTATGTACGAAATGAACACACTTTTACATTATGTATAATATATGTGTGAGAAAATACCTTTATCCTCTTCACTTGGAGCAGGCCTTACAGGCTTGGAGAGAAAGAGATGAAGGTCAAGCAAGTAAGGTATCTCGTCAGGAGTAAGGAAGGAATATGCCGTGCCCGTTCTGCCCGCACGGGCAGCCCGTCCAACACGATGTACAAAGAGCTTGGGTTTTGGAGGGAAGTCGTAGTTCACCACGTTGTCAAGAAGCGGGATGTCAATGCCCCGTGCTGCCACGTCAGTGACTAACAGGATCATCGTCTTTCTTGCTCTGAACTTCGCTACATTGATTTTACGTGCAGTCTGTGAAGGCAACATCATATAATATCTACATGTGTACGCACGTGCACACATACACACACAAGCATGCACATGTACACAAATTTTGTGCATTTAATTATATTTGTGTTATCGGGTACCATTCAGTTATATTCCATGAGATGCATGCAGGTATTTCTATATATTGCTAAGACAGCTACACACACTTATTTACCTGGTCCATAGCTCCGTAGACAACAGCTAAATCGATACTTTCGCTCTTAAGGAGCTCATTTAGAAACTCGACGTGGTGTTTAGTAGAGGCAAAGACCACCGTTTGTTGCTCAGAAAGTATCATCTCTCTCAGAAGATGAACTAATGCTGCTGCTCTTTCCTCCTTTCTCATTGTAAAGAATTCCAGTTTCAAATCCGGACTTATCTTTGTCTCTGGCTCATAAATATAACGTCAGTAATCCATACATATACTTAACATAAGTCATACTTATGCATCAACGCATTTAGACATTATATAATATAATATATATATTATATAGAAACTATCTAAGTATACATAAAATTATTAAAGTCTCGTTTCAAGGGAACATAACAAGACTAAGGTGTAGTATCACTTAAACCACTCAGTGTAATAAATTGAACATACATACATAATTGCGTACCCGTGTCAAGTCGGACAGTTTGTGGATCCTTAAGTCCAGCTTTAGCAAAATCCGCAAGTAGTCTGGGAAGCGTGGCACTGAACAGCAGAGTTTGCCTAAGGTCGTGTAACTGATGCAAAATCTGCCGAAGTTGTTCCGCGAATCCCATCTCAAAAAGCCTGTCTGCCTCGTCAAATACGACGTATTCTACCGTCTTCAGAGACATGCCCACTACTTCCGATAAATGGTGCATTAATCGACCTGTGAAGTATTGGTACCAATCAGTGTAATATCAATATATAACCTTGTACTACATAACAATATTACAGTTTGTGGACAGCTATAGCATTATAATACATTGTGACACAGAATATACATTTATACTGATTGCTTCAAACTGACCGGGTGTTGCGATAATTATGTCAGGGTTTTTTGTGAGCTCCTCGAATTGTGCTTCCATGTTGTCCCCTCCAACCAGTACAGTTGTTCTCAAGTCTACATTAACATAAATATGTAAGTAACTAAATAGATATTAGCAATAGAACATTAACTGTGTGTCAGTGTATATATAATGAATCCGATAATACATGCATACATACATATACAGAGGCACACAAAATACGCACATACCCGTGTTGCGAACCAGCTCCTTGCAAAACTTGAAAGTCTGCAAAGTCAATTCTCGTGTGGGGGAGAGGATAAGAGCCCGAGCACCGGATTTGGGACTGTGAGCTTTGAGCCTCTCAAGCATGGGAATGAGAAATGCAGCAGTCTTTCCAGATCCAGTACGAGCCATTGCAAACAACATCATGTCCCGCTAGAATCAGAGGCAGCGTTTTCCTCTGTATTGGTGTAGGAACCCGATATCCCTTCTTCTTTATTGCCTGGTAGATTGGAGCACTTAGGCCCAAGGACTCAAACCACCTGATACATGTACACAGTCAGAGCGTGTGTGTGTGGAAAAGTAGACTGAATATAGACTCTCCAGTCTAAAATGTTCAACGATATATGCATATATACAAAGAACAGGCAAATAATATCCTAGGGTCGATTATAAAGTATATAGATACCATTAATTTAATGTAAATCACACGTAGTCAGTTATTAGAGAATATAGATACTCTTCTACATCGTGTTACATTTTTCTTATCACGGCTATTTAATTAGTGTCTGGAACTAGAATTAATCTCTTCACTCTCTCTCTCACGCACACACAGAGCATCCTGAGGTACTGCTTCCTAATGTACTATGACTGTGCTCTATATATCAAGTACTCCATATTTGTACTTCATGTTTTCGAGGATTTAAGAGCACGACTAAATATTAATCTGTGCACTCTTAGATAAGATACTTATATATTCTAGTAATAGCACTTATACCTATATCTGAAGGCTAGCAAATAGAGTTGAGTATTCGTATATAAGTCGACAGTTTATGTAGGGTAGTATCATTTCTGTGTTACACACACATATCATTTATTTTAGAACCTTCACCCTATATTTTATATAAACTAAACTATGCAAGCCGTATAAACGTTAATATATAACAGATGAAAACTCTCTCTCTCATACACAAACAATTAGGTGCTGCAGTATCTGCTCGTTTTCACTTGAATATATATGTATGTGTGTGTGAGAGACCTGATTTGGCCTTCTTCTTAAGCTTCTTATCCAGTTTGAATCCTTGAGGCCGATCTGGTGTCTACTCCATGAAATCCTGTACGCCGGCAACCGGAAATCCACCTGTGGCGCATTCGTCTTCTGACTCTGATGCCGAATGCAACCTCTCTTCCTCTTCGCCATGTTAAACCTAAAACCCTAACCTAACCCTACTCATGTAATGAAAGAGATCTAAGAGCGACATTACAAGTGCAAGAACTGCGTAACTCTGTTTAAGGGATTTATTCTTTTAATAAGAAGCTCGTAAATAGATTTGAGTATATTAATTAATATAAATATATTAACACGTCTTTTCTTCATGCTTTAAACAAAATAAACGTGTTAATGTTCTATATAAGATGAAATAAACGTATGGATATATGTATATACATATAATATACTTATAAACTTATATAGTATATGTATGTACTTTCTACAACAATAAAAACCTTTAATACATAACATGTGTTAATTACTATATGTTTTTTTTAAGTATTACTTTAAAATTAATTCAAGTAAATACTTATTAATATTTTGAATTTAAAATATTTAAATATTTTCATACAGCAAATCAATTATCATGATTTGTTAAAATGATTTAAAAGTGTTGGTTTAGGCTTAAATGCTTTATAAATTTATTATTATTAGTGTTAGTATTATTATAACGGAAAACATATCCATTTGGTGAACTTAGAAACACCAGCACGTTGCATAATTTCAGTTATACAAGAGTAATTGATATATTTACAAATCAAATATAAACGATGAAATCAAATACGTACAATGAAATTTTAATGAATTTAGGCTTGATTAATTGGATTCAAGTGTGTGTGATAGTCTGTGTGCAAGTGTGTATTAGTACGAGTGGATAGTTAAATGCTTAAATTGAACTATAAAATGCTTGTGTTCTTGTAAACATGGAGTGACCGCTATACATGATGTATACGAGTATATACACAAAGTTAAATCCATGTCTATAATGTATATTGAATAACATTTTATATTTAATGTTTTAAATGAATTAAAATAAACCATAACCAATTTCAAATGGGTGAATTAGCAACTGAGCAAATCAATCTTTTAATAGTTTTATATGTTTTTTATGTGATACTCAGATACTGTCTACAATGAAGTGAGTGATGTTGCAGATCGTATTAACTCATATAACGTTGTATAACACTATTTTAATACTAGTAGTAAATTCGCTTCATAAACCTTTTTAAATTTTAACTTCAAGATATTAGAATAAAAATATATAAAGAGGAAAGAAAATTACATACCACAACAGTATAGAATATTAGGAGAAATAATACGAAGGAACTTTTAAAAAAATTTGGGTACATACGATAAGTAAATATAAACGTTGTTATATAAATAAATATATATGTATATATATAGTGTTTACTTATAGTAAAGTATTGAGTTATACAAATTTTTTCAAAGTAGATCTTTTAATTTGTATTCAATCTAATAGTTTTACTTGTTTTCAATATTCATAAGACAGTAACAATAATATATTTGAACTATTGACATATAGAGTATAAAGTATATTGTGATATATAAACTGACACTCCTCTCTCTTAAACGCACGTGCGATAATATCAATAAACGGAAAATGAATGTTGGGTCCATAAGACCCAAAGATATTGGACTGTCAAAAAATGGTCAATGGTCAATGGTCATTGCTGATCAACCAGGTTCTGGTTTGACCTGTTATACCGCATGTGGCTGTTTACCAAATGATTGGATGCGAGAGCTGCAAGTAGGGATAATCCCCGGCGAGTACAGTCCCGGCAACTATCCTTGCCAGTGTCTGTGCATTCCTCCCCGGGAATTCCACGTTTGGTCCCTTAATTCCCAGCAGGTTTAAACATGTAGCTTGTGATGGCAACTGTGTACCACCTCCAACCGTTCCCACCTGCACACACAATATATGATACGGTGTGTGTGTGTGTGAGAGAGAGAGGGAGAGTGAGAATGACATATGTTTTAAAATCTACATATTTTCATAAAATTTGTATACACACGTATCAAAACAATTCTCGACACACACAAGTGAAGTAAAATGCTTTCTATGTGAGGAAGTTTGTAAAACATGTCATATACACCCATTCACATATGTTTTAACATTCTAACTTATATATATATGTGTTGAAAATATCAAGAGAGAGAGAGAGAGAGAGACCTCAATGCATGGCATAGTGACTGAAGCTCGCAAATCACGACCGTTGTCATCAAGCTCCAACAGAGTCATGCAATGAGAGCTCTCCACGTTCTGAGCAGGATCTTGGCCAGTTGCGATATATATTGCAGACACCATATTTGCTGCGTGTGCATTGAATCCCCCGAGTGCTCCAGCCAGTGCAGATCCTGTTTATGATATTTTTATAAACACGCACGCGAGCACATATGCCATAATAAACGATTAGTATGTGTATAGACGACAGATATGCATTCAGACGGACATACACCAAGCAAAGGATATGATATCCTTGTCCTACTAGCATTTTGCTAGCATTTATCATTTATATTGGCGTGATTTATTAATATGTATATATAATATAACCATAAATATATAGAGTAATCTGTAATACCTGCTAAGTTTTTAGTCGTGTTGAGTTCAACAAGAGCCCTTACTGATGTCTTAAGGATGCTCCCCACAGTTTCCTCCTTAATTACCGCCTCACAAACCACAGTTTTACCCCTCCCTTCAACCCAGTTTACTGCTGTTGCCTTCTTATCCGCACAGTAATTGCCTGTTTATATTGAATTTATTATATTATGAGTGTGTTGTGTGTGTCTATATATATTATATATATATATATAGAGAGAGAGAGAGAGAGGAGAGAGAGAGAGAGAGAGTCACCTGAAATGCTCATCGCCTGCATATCTGGGAACAGACGTTTTAAATAGAACAAGACATTCTCCACAGCTGCAGATATCATATTCATTCCCATAGCATCACCACTAATACATTATGCATCAGCAATACACACTCTATACACATATATGTATATATACAGAAGTATGTGGGTATGTGTATGTGGGGTTTATATATAATACATATATACTGTACCTGGAGCAGCTAAACCGTATATAAGCATGTCTCCCAGCTAGAGAACAGGATATTTTCCTCAAGTTAGCAAACCTGCTCCTTCTGACATTATATTCTGGAATATTCACATCACCTCTAAACACACTAGCCAAAGTGTTAAAATTCCTAGAATCTTCCAAGAATCTCTTCAGCCTAGATGCTTCTGTGATGTTTGGGAGCTTTACAACTGGGGCGCGTGTAATTTCGTCCTTTAAGACTTCTGTTTGTGCTCCACCAGAGACAGTAATTGCCTTACAACCACGGTTTGTACTCGCCACTAAACAGCCCTCTGTGGTCGCCATAGGAACCATGTATTTCTGTTAAAAACATATAATGATATCAAATAGAAAATTACACGCACAAGAGGGCCATACATGATGTATATACACGTACATCTACAAATGTAATGAATAGTGACTTATATGTGATTTCGTACACGTTACTATTGGTTACATGTTGCGAAAGAACTGACATCAGAATTTATTAAAGAAGAAAAGTAAAAAGAAAAAGGAAAGAGTTTGAATCAATGTGAAATATAAATTTTAATAACTTAAAGATGTAAAAACATTTTATTAAAAAACAAAAGAAAGAAGAACATGTTTAACCCATTTAACAAATAAAACAAGAGATAAACCTACTGTATATATAATCATACATCAGATGCCTGTCTATGTATCACTCCAGAAATATATATATACATCCATATATATTATATACATAAATACTTATCACAGCTGGTTTATGGTTTCCCTGGATATACATACACGCAGATATGTATATATATATATATTCATATGAAGAGATGGATTACCTCACCATCTAGCAGAAGCGGACCAGCAACCCACAGGAACCTGAACAAAGCCAATAACACGCTCACAGCAGTGACCAATAACGGACGTATAATCCATCCCTTCAAAAGGAAGCCCAGCAAGTAAGGTTTCACCCACAGACATCCTCCGAACACGAACGGCCCTCTTTGAATCACCAAGAACAGACTCCAACGTATGTAAGGCTACTTGTCCGCTTCTTACAGCGGATGCAATCTCTTCATCTGTGTGGTCTGCTAATGGAGCCTGCAGAAGATCTAGAATCGATTTCATTTATATATTATACAACAAGTATTATATATGTATGCAATAGTTCTATTGTTTGTATATTACATATCAGATACAACCTCTTTTGAGAGGGTGTGTGAGTGAGTGAGTGCAGTCAAGTAGTTAAAATCTAGTGATACAACTTAATGAGCTATTATGACTACATGAAATGGTAGTTATATAACCATATCGGAATCTAGTTCATAGCAGTGCGTTGTGTGTTGCATAGTTCATATATATAGAATATAAACTATATATATCGCATACATATGTGTCATTTATATAATATACATATGCCTCTTATATATATATATATATATATATACAGAGAGAGACACACACATAAATGATCTCTCATATATGTGAAATATACACATCTATAATGAGAACACTTTCATATCCAGTGTATGTCGGTTTATAAGGTTTTACAGTTTGTATGTGTGTAATAGAAGTCCAGGAGTCCGATTGAGATGCAACCATTTCAATATATATACACAATTTGTATGTTAGTGATTATAATCTAGTGATATATATTATGATGCGTTGGTGTTTTGCCGACTTGGTGAGTATATTGCCTACATATACCTGGAATTACGTGAGCAGGCTCCGATTTAGGAGATTTAATGTCGTCCCAGAACCAGGAAATCCGATCATATATCTCGTGCAAATCCCATGGAGAGAAGAGAGAAACGAGCGTAAACATATCAATCTTGTTCCGAAGACGATATCCTTTAGTCTTATCTTTTTCAATCCAGCTGAATTTTAAATAGCATATGAATTTTAAATAACATATCAAAATCAATACACAATCAAGGCAAAGAAAAACACAATCAAGGCAAAGAAAATCATCAGTCCCTTTTCCATACGGAAAAAGTCAGATGAACCCTAAGAATATACGCTCGTTAAAACCTAATGACCTTTTGTTGACTGAGTTATAAATTATAATAAACTTAATTATTTGAAATTAAAATGAACAACATGAAACTCTTTGTAAAATAAAATCATGTTATAAATTAATAACTTTTGTAAAACTTGAAATAAATAATTGTATGTCACGACACAGGTATATGTGTACCTATATATTCTTGTGTGTGCGCGCGCGTAAATCGATATATACAGGCATTGTGTGTGATATATTGATTTTTTTTTTTAATTACTTAATTTAGTTGTTAACGGTTCGTTTTAATATAAAATAATATGAAACAAAATCAATTCAGAAGACAAATATTAAATTATTAGACTTAATTAGATTATTAACTTGAAATTGACAGGCTATAGCAGAAAAAACAACATTATAAAACAAAATATTTATGAAAGCCTGTTTTAGGGTTCGTGAAAATGTTGGGGGTTTAGGGTTCCTGCGGAGGGAGCTATGGCAGCGGCAGCCGCGGCATGGCGGGTAAGAAGCACATTTTCTTTCTGAGAACGATCTATGTGTACATTCGTGATTCTGCAGAGATTAAGGGCCGGATTGATCCCATCTGCTACCGAGGGTCGACGTTGGCTTCTGATAGATGCGAAGAAACAGGTATGTTGAGAGAGAGAGAGACATTATGTATAATACATGTAGTGTATAACTTATATATGCATATTGCATCTGAATTTCTGTGTATGTATATAATGTGCTTGTATGCTTTGTAAACATGTATAATACCATAAACTATCCAAGATGTGTGTGTGTGTGTGTGTGTGTGTGAAGTTATCTTCCAATTGGGAGATAAATGTGAATTGATTTTCTTATTATATTCTACACACACAGCCACACGCATGCACACGCACACGCCCGAAAATACAGAGACACACACACAGTAGAGAGAAAGGTTATAGTATCCATGATATATAGAGAATCCAAGACATCTAGCTAGCTTTATAGAAACACCCATATTTACATTCGTACTTGGGTCTAATATACATAGATATGTGTATGCTTCTTAGAATACGTATGTTTATAATGTATATTTTCTGTTGGTGTAGGTTTTAGGAAGGCTGGCGAGCAAATTAGCAGTGGTGTTAATGGGGAAGGACAAGCCAACATACAGCCCAAATAAAGACGAAGGGGATATATGCATAGTGATCAATGCAAAGGATATAACTTACACTGGCGGTTGGAAGCTCAAGAACAAGATATATTACTGGCACACAGGGTAAAATCTACAGATATAAACATATATGATATGTAACAGCATGATAACATGCTTCATTTATTTGCTCACTATTTTGTAGTTACGTCGGGCATTTGAAGCAGATAAAGCTGAAGCACATGATTAAGAAGGATCCCACTATGCCACTTCGCAAGGCTGTCTTCCGCATGCTTCCTCGCAACAAACTTCACAGAGTAAGCTGGCTGTGTGTGTGTGTGTGTGTCTGTGAGCAATCAGAGTGTATAGGTGTCTTTTTATACATTCACGTCTAAAGTTTTATAGAGTTAGAAATGATTTTATAATCCCATATCTCTCTCTCTCTCTCTCTCTCTCTCTTCTCTTCTCTCTCTCTCTCTCTCTCTCTCTCTCTCTCTCTCTCACACACACACACACACACACACACACACAGACCTCTAGAAATATAATATAGATACATAATAGTGAATATTTATGTTATCCACAATTTTACTTAAGTTAGCTGTTAGAAAATTTTACATGGACACACACACACTACATACATATTAACTTGGTTTTAGTTACGGTTATGCAGAAACGCATGTTGAAGTTGAGGGTGTTTGCGGACGAGAGGCATCCATTTGAAGACAAACCCATAGTTCCATGGTCAATGCCACCGCGGAATATTCGAAAGAGGAGACCATATATACCCCGTACCATACGGATTGCTCGTAGGAAGCTGGCTGAAAGAGAAGCTGCTGCTAAAGCAGTCGAGGAGAACAAAGGAGAACAGATAATAACATCTTAAATAAACTGGTATGTTCTTGCATTTCCTGTTCATTTAATGATTAAAACATGGTTTTCGTTTTCAATTCAAATTATCTCTCTCTCTCTCTCTCTCACACACACGCACACACACACACATCTAGAAAAATATAATATATAGATACATAATAGTGAATATCTATTTTATCTTATACAATTCTACTTATGTATAAGCATTGTCTTCTAAGTAGGCAACGATTGTACACAATTAGTTGCTTGCCTATTTGAGATACTTGAAAGATGCTCTAAGGAGATGTGTAAACAGAGGATTTGGGCCATAAAACATAAACTAATTCTTTTACAAGATTGAATGCATCCCAACTGTTTGAATGCAAGAGCTGTTCAAAGCTGTCCCAAGAAGACATTAGTGCTTTTATGTTATTTGGTACTTCCAAATAAAAACTCACTATCGTAGCATATCGAGTGTGTTTACAGAGAGTCAATGGGCGTCCGCACGATATGTACGTGACAGCATAAGGTGATGTAATATGTCCGTGTGGCGGTGTTGCATTGGCTTGGACACTGGTTTACCAGTGATTCCACTGTCTTAGGCAAAGCCGTGTCATATATTTACTTGTTATAAGGTTAGAAGATAACTCTACAAGGAATTATTGCATATCACAGGTAATAAAAATCAAATCATTTAAGTTGAATGCATTTGATTTAAATTACTCACATAGCAACGCATTTGATGGTTTTTGTGTGCCAAAGTTGAGTTACTTCCTGCTGCCAGTGTGTACATGTGCTTGTAGTGTGTTGTTGTGTTTAGTCTTGCTTCTGTTCAAATGTACATTGGCACTTCCTTACATTATTGTTGTTTTTCTTGCATCACGGGCTTCGGAGAGGGATACCGTCGTCACGAGTCTCTTTGCTTATGGATACCCATCTTACTGCTTCTGTTCTAGCCGTTAAGACTTCATTGAGAAGAATCAACTTTCTGGAGAGGAACTTAATCCGTACGCAGTAATTTGAGGACTTGTGGGGTGTGCAGTCACAATACAAGAGCTACAAGTCCACTTCAGCAAGAGAATGCTTGTGGAGACCTTGGATTCTGTAGTGTACCAGATTCAGAATGAGCTATATGCATCAACACATCCCTTTGCGTGTGTTGTGATGTTACATGCAGTGAGGATTCAAGTGAACTGGGCAAATTTTGTTGTGGAGGCTAATTCTAGTGCCAAGGGACCTAAAGCATAAGAGGTGGTATGGAAACCAGCAACTTGAAGTACTTGGTATCTCATCCAAGAGCTAAGGTGATGGTAGCTGCCCCACCAGAAGCTAATGCAGTCTCTACTGGTGAAAGGATCCGAGATATGTATTCCTTTGTATTGGAGCAACATAGAATGGGCAACATACATTGTGACTCTCACACTGAAGGGCTCTTCTACCTCTGGGACATATCTTTTCTGCACATATCCTGATAGCATGCTGGTCCATGAGTTTACATTCCTTGCAGGCATCATTTCAAAGATTTCCCAAGCTTCTTTGACGAATCCATTCCGGGCATATGCAGTGTGTATTGAACTGTAAGAAACCAAGCTCAGTTCTGGCATTTGGTCGGAGATAGCTCTAGCATCTTGGCCGTCACCATTCTGGGCACATGCGGTGAGTATTATAGGCCAGGAGATTGTATTCCATTGCGGCACTTCTTTGAACAGGTTTTTGGCGTTGTGCAGATGCCCGTTTTGGGCATATGCAGCCAGCATTGAACTCCATGCAATAAGGTTCATTGCATTACATGTACTCGCGGGAGATGAAATCGAACACCTGACCAATATTCGGGAAAAACAAACCTCTTTAATATAAACCTATCTAATATTAGAGTTTCACCCGAATTTAAATTTTTTAACATTCACCAATTTTCATTTGTTTATTCTTTATAGACTTTAAGTTCAAAATTTATTTAACACTTATTCTTTTAAATCATCAAAATTATAGAATAATTATTAAGTTGGATATCTTGCATGTCTAGCACCATTATGTGTGAGCTATACTTATCACAGTACTGGAAATATAAAAAGTGGTGAACTGTTACATGAAGCATAAGCATACATAAAGTACATGAGATTAAGCGATCGTACTTAGCAACAAACGATTATAATCTTTATCATGCATATATATATATATATATATAAAGAAAGATCTTGTCTGTATGTAGTATAATCCAAATTCTTTAAATTTTAATATAACTTTCCACTTTAATAAGGATTTAGAATTACTGAACTAACAAGTTAAATACTCGTGGATTTGATAACTCAGCATCAATAGGAGATACATCATCGGTCTCCATCAACAGGTGCTTCAATGCATTTGTATCTCTCCAATAACTCCATTATTAATAGGGAGTGTTATTCGTGTGTATGTATATAGTAAGTTTCAGAAATTTCTCTTTTATATAATTAATCGTATAAAACTTACTATTTACGTTACAGAGAACTATAGACCTTAATGTTGTATTTATTATTCAAATGTTATATATTTATTTTTCAATAATATCTAGCTCGTTTTTCTTTATTTTTTTATTTATTGGTTTAATTTTGTCAAGCATACTTTCATTTATTTATATATTTGGATTATTTATGTAATCCATTGTGTTATGCATTATCGGAAGTCATTTTGTACCAATTTTGCAATATAAAACAGGTTTTGATATACTATTATATAAAATGTATTCTATATTTTAAAATTTGAGATCTTTATCCGAAAATGAATGATGTGATGTAATTAGTCATGTATGATTAATAATTTATTGCATTAAGTTAAACTGGATATATTATATTCTAATTAAAATTCATTTATGTGTTCATTTTCTATTAATTAACATTGACTTGCATGTTCTTCAAATTGAACAAATACCATGTACACTACTAATAAGTTAATAACCACACATCACTACATTCCTTTATAAAATCCATAGGAGACCTTGATGTCTTCAGATTTGCCACCCTAGTTAGGTTTTATGCGTGTATTTATATAGACCTGATGTGCAGTTAACGAATTCATAAAGTTGAACATCTTCCAGAGCTTCATACAATTAAACATCTCCTAAAGCTTGGAGAGTCACCATTTTTTACCAAGCACTGATCTTTTATGAACATTATATTATGATGTGAGTTGGCTGTACTGTTAGGCACCTATACGTACAATCTAGAGACCCTCCCAATACACCCGACCTCCCCGAGCTGTCTCTAGTCTCCACACGCTGCTCTCCCAGAAAAGCTTCCAATAATAGTGTGCCCTTAATTCTCCTTAGATCTAGGTATAGCTCCTTAGGAATATTCTAGCTTATACCTTTTGGGGAATATTCTTTGATTCGTTATATGGGTCATAACAATCCTCCCCCATTAGCAAGTCCTTGTCCTCAAGGGCAGTATAACTTACTCAATTGGTCCTGTATCATTAGCCTCGTACATCCACAAAGAATCTACCCGGGACTCGTTCCTTGTGAGTACTCTCTTTAACTGGCTAACGTGAAACACTGGGTGCACCCTCACTCCTTCTGGCAGCCGTAGTCGATATGCCACCTTACCGATACGCTCCAGAATCTCATAAGGACCTGAGTACCTGGGAGACAACTTATCATTGCGTCCCTTCCGTAAGGCCACAACTGTGTTCCGCCTTACATGTGTGGCAAATACCACTCGGAGATATACATAATCCCCACCTGGAACTCTCGGAAGCTTCTGTGCTCATTAGCAAACTTGATAGCTCGGCTCTGAGCTGCTTGTAAGTTCTTCTTGCACAAACTCTGAATGTTTTCAAGTTCAACACTCAGATCTTTAGCTTCCTCATCCATGTTGCCTTGAGCCTTCTTACTTGCTAAACCGAGCTCAAAAGCTGTCTTGGGATGTCGTCCAAACATAGCATAGTATGGACTCATTCCAATGCCACTGTGCTGGCTGTTATTATAAGCAAACTCGAGTAATGGAATATACTTATCCCACTGACCTTCCTTCTGGTTAATAGTGCACCTTAGCATATCTTCCAGAACTTGGTTCACCCTCTCTGTTTGCCCATCTGTTTCGGGATGATCTCCGCTACACAGCTTAAGCTTCACTTCTATGCACTTAGAAAAGCCTCTCCAAAAGCTAGAAGTGAACTTGGAGTCCCTATCACTTACAATATCATCTGGAAATCCGTGGATAGGAAATACATGTTGTAAATACATCGTAGCCAGCTCGGATGCATTCACATTCTTCCCCAAGGGAACTAACTTGACAAACTTTGTCAACCTGTCCACAATGACCCACACCTGTTCATTCTGCCTCTGTGTCCTTGGCAAATGGGTGACAAAGTCCATAGAGATACTGCCCCATCGCCTGTCTGGAATAGGCAATGGTACTAATAGCCCACCTGGTTTCTCCCTGGGCACCTTTACTTGCTGACACTTGTCACAAGTCCTGCAGTACTCTATGATATCAGCTTTCATATTCCTCCAGTAGAACCTCCTCTTGATCAACTCATACGTTTTCCTCCCCCAAAATGACCAGCCTCCGGGCGATCATGATGAAAATATAGTACCTGGTTGATCAAATGGTCCACACGAGGAAGGTACACACGGCCATTGTAGTACAAAACCCCATCCTGAAATGAGAATGGTGGCTCTAGCTGTCCTTGAGCTCCTGCACCTCGGCGTCTTGTGCTTGAGCATGTTGAACTACTTGGCTAAACTCACTGACCGTCCTTGTTAATGCATTACATAAGCGTGTTTGGAATTCTCCCACTACTGTGGCTCTCCTAACGCGTGACAAAGCATCTGCCACCACGTTAGTCTTTCCTGCGCGATGCTCAATAGGAAATTCGCCAAACTCCATGAGCTTAACCATCCAGCGAGCTTGCCGAGAGTTTAACTCTTTCTGTGTGAACAGATACACCAAAGGCTTGTGATCTGTAAACACCTTGAAACTTGCACCATAAAGATAGTGCCTCCAAACTCGTAATGCATTAACAATAGCCAGTAGTTCTTGCTCATACGTTGAGTACCGTTGCTCTGCAGGATTCAAAGTACGACTCTCATAAGCAATAGGCCTTCCCTCTTGCATAAGTACAGCTCCAATGGCCACTCCACTTGCATCACACGATACCTCATAAGGCTTAGAGGGATCTGCAATACATAAAACTGGTGCACGTACCAAAGCTTGTTTCAAAGCTTGGAAACTGCTCTCCTCTGAAGCACTCCATGCAAAGGGAACGTCCTTCCTTAGCAACCTAGTTAACGGAGAAGCTTTCTTGGCATAATCCTTGACATACCGCCGGTAATAACCAGCCATGCCCAAGAAACTCCGTAACTCTTGTGCATTGCTAGGAACTGGCCATTGCTCCACCACTGCCACCTTCTGTGGATCAGTCTTCACTCCACTTGGCGTCACAATGTGACCCAAATACTACCACTTCGCACTGAGCAAATGCACATTTGCTCTTCTTTGCATAGAGCTTGTTCTCCTCAGCAATTGAAGAACTCTCCGCAAATGCTCCACATGCTCCTTCATATTCTTACTGTAAATAAGAATATCGTCGAGGAAGATCTCCACAAAGTCATGCAAGTAGTCACCAAACACCTCAGTCATCAACCGAGTGAATGTGGCTGGGGCATTTGTTAAGCCAAATGGCATAACAGTGAACTCAAAATGCCCGAAGCTAGTGTTGAAAGCAGTTTTGTAGATATCTGCCTCCTTCACAGCAATCTGATGATACCCGCTACGCAAGTCTATCTTGGTGAACACTCTGGCTCCACCGAGATGATCCATGATAGTATCCACACGTGGCATGGGCATCCTGTCCTTCACTGTTTGCTTGTTGAGAGCTCTGTAGTCTATGCACATCCTCATGGTGCCATCCTTCTTCCTGACAAGCAATACTGGTGCACCAAATGGAGACTTGCTCGGTTGTATGAAGCCATATTCCAATAGCTCCATCACTTGTCTCTTAACCTCTTGCTCCTCAGCATGGCTCAGTCGGAACGGCTTACGGTAAATGGCTTTCGTACCCTGTTCCAACACAATCTCATGCTCCACACCTCTTGCAGGTGGTAAGCCATGAGGTAGCTCAGGAGGGAAGACATCAGCAAATTCCTCAAGGACAACTTGCACAGCAGCCTCGCCCAATGTGACATTAGAAGAATCTAACTCACGTATATACATCAGAAAGACTTGATCTTCTTTATTACGGAGATATTTCTTCAAAGACATAGTAGAAAGATACTTGTTTGGAGACTCAAGCCTTGTTCCAAACCAAGTGTCTTTCACTCCACTGTACTCAAGCTTCACTCGCTTGATGCTCCACTTGATCTCAGGATCCACACGCTCCAGCCAGCTCATCCCAAGGATGAGGTCCACACGCGCTAGCTCCGCAAGGAAGAAAGTCTCCACCAGCTGAGTTTTGCCAACCGTCAGCTGTAACTCCTCCACACAAGCATTCCAGCTCTGTGTGACAGTAGCTGAGCCCTCAATCTCGTATTGAGGCACAGTCTTCATGGGCAAGCTGCACTCCTGCACTAACTTTGCTGATACAAAGTTATCGCTACTTCCGCTATCCAAGAGGATTCGCACTGGACGTTCACCAAGTCGTCCCTCCACCACAATAGCACGTGTGTGTGGCTCCTCCCGTGCCATGCAGTTTACCTGTCGAGCAAGAACAGACAAAAATTTACCTCGTGGCTTAGAACTATCTCCCTTGTGTTCCTCTCCACGCTCCATCTCCTGAAGCTTCTTAGGTGTCTCCTTGTCCTTGTCACCATTGAACCCCTTGCCCTTGGGCTTGTTCCTCCTGGACAATTGGCCTTCCAGTGTCCCACCTCTCCACACAGGTGGCAACGTTCACTATCAAACACCTTGACAATCTTCTTAGGCCGATTGTCGGTGCGATAAGAACTAGAAGCTACCAGCTTGGACTTCGGCCTAGCACGATGGCTATTCCCTCTATACTCCTGGTGCTCACGAGGACTTGGAGAGGTGCTCCTACCACGCTTCTTGCCATGTCGCTCATTCTCCTTAAACACCTTATCCTCCTCATTTAGCAAGCGAGCATATTCGAACAGCTCCTCTAAAGTCTTGGACTGAATTACCGAGTTAAGATGTCTACGCAAGTTAGCACTTCGCAGCCCATCTACAAAATAATCACTTCTGCTGGTTGACAGACACGTCAGGTACACGGCAAAGTAATTGATTCAATTTCTCAATGTAATTGTCCAAGGTCATCTTCCCTTGCTCTAAATGTCGCAATTCACGCCTTGCATGAGACACATCGAACCGAGGAGCATACTCCTTCTTAAATAGCTCAGAGAACTCCTCCCAAGTTGCAATCATCTCCTAATGAGCTAACTGGCGCTGATTTCGAATGCGTGTCCACCACCTCGCAGCTTTATCCTTCAAGGCTACTGATACAGCTATCATAGCCTGCTCGGTAGTTACTCCCTGTGCAGTGAGCAAGTTCGCTGCTATCTCAAGCCAACTCATAGCCTCATCCGCAGATTCTTTACCGGTAAAAGGTGGAACGCGAAGACGATCTAGCACCCTGCTCTTACCAGTCACGGTTCCTTGAGCAAGTTGATCTTCAATAGTATCCAACCGCTCACGAATCACCTCCAAGGAACCAGTCACGTACTCTTGAAATTGCTTGGAATCCTTCGCCATAGCGTATAATTCGAGCACGATTTCCTGGTTCGTCCACTCCTCATTGGTGTTGTCTTCTCCTTCCCATCGGTCACTCATCTCGAACATGCCTCCGATACCAAATTATTAGGCACCTATACGTACAATCTAGAGACCCTCCCAATACCACCCGACCTCCCCCGAGCTGTCTCTAGTCTCCACACGCTGCTCTCCCAGAAAAGCTTCCAATAATAGTGTGCCCTTAATTCTCCCTTAGATCTAAGTATAGCTCTTTAGGAATATTCTGACTTATACCTTTTTGGGGAATATTCTTTAATTCGTTATATGGGTCGTAACATGTACCTCCACAACACATGCAGTCGATTGCAAATGCAATGAAAGAGACTTATCGAAACAAAACGATCTAGTCTTTATTTCCCAAGATTGTTTCAAAACTTATCAAAATGGAGCAATTTGGTCTTTATCTACCAAGACATTCGTAGATGTCTCTCACGGGTACAATACTAACGTAGTGTCATAATAACTTCTTAAGTTTCCACCTATTAACAACACATTATGAGTCATCTATGTCATTGTGGTTCTTTAGAAGTTTGCCTCTGGGAATGTGGTGCATAAATAGTCATGGTTTTTGTATTCAAAGGATCCAAGGTAACCATCATCCAAACTCTGTAATTAAGAAACTCACAATGAGTTTAATTAAAAAAAATGCATTAGGATGAGTTTAGATATCTAAATGCTTTTGAGAGTTAGTCCTTTATTTAGAAGAGAACTTAGCTTGAGAACCTTGTAAGTACTTAGTAGTCATATGGAAATACAAGAATTAATTATTGTTATAGAATAAATATCACGGTAAACATTCACAAATCCCACATGAGTCAAAAAGATATTAATCCCACTATGAAAACCTACAAATTTCAAAGGACCACAACATACCCAATAAATACGGGTCCGGGCGAAAAGGACGCTTGGGCTCAAGAGGCTTTAGAATATTTTAGTATATTTAGCATATTCTAGAATATTTTCAGGAATATTTTTTGATAAATATGCCAAATGGCTTAATATTTGCTGACTAACAAATAAATCATTTAAATTTTTGAAATTTTTTTGAATAAGCTACTATTCACAAAGCATTTTTATATATACCATTTAACCTTGTAACACCAATGGGTCATGAACTCTGCTACAATTAAATGGTGGACCTTCATCTCACTGAGCGAGCACCTTTGTAAAAAGTATGTGACGTCCGGGTTCAAGCTAAGCACACGGCTATATACGAAGTACATGTGTACACATGGGCTCCAGCTTTTGCTCTTTTAAAAGGTAAAACAATTGCATACAAGATAAGTACTAATAGTCATCTTTGCAAAGTCTTTTCCTACCGACACAACAAAAGCCTCATTCCATCCTCTGACTTCAACATTTCTCACTCGACCTAAACAAGTATTGGCCTTGTGAAAATTCTTATATTGTTCCTTGGACATTTTTGTTGGAGTCCGGACCATGCATCTTTCGAAAGGTGGAATTGTTGTAGATCCAACTTCACATGGTGGCAATGGTGTTTTGTCCTTTTGACCCTCGTCCATTCTTCTTGCCGCCCCCTGTAAACCTTCCAAAATAAAGCCTGCATCCTATAGTTCTCTGACCTCCTCAGTTGTCAACTTTGTTTCCTTGAGCACATGCCAAACCATTGGTGGTGCTGGAATTCTTGATTGAAGAACTTTGCCATTTGGCCACGTGAAACACCCAGAATCTCTTGGGCAGAACCACATCATCTGTTGTACATACTCCTCATTCCCCAAGGCATCACTGTACATTCGTTTTCCATAGAATCCTAGTGCTGGCACTCTATTTGGATAATCAATTGGTTTTCCACATAAAACAGTTCCTGATTCATCCCCAAACACTTAACCTTACTGGATGCTCCGATTTGTCTAATGGCCCACTCTGTTTGTGCAATCTCTCTCTCCAAAACCTCTTCAAACCTTAACCTCTTTCTCCTGTTGTTTTGTACCACCCACTCTGTGTACTCTATATCATGTCTATGTGAACGTCGAGCATCAGACTGTTCTGTTCTTGTGACTATTCTCCTGACAGTTTGCACTCAAACTTTAGTGGTACTTGTAAACTTTGGGCTGGTCAAGTGTTCCTCGTCTTCCACCAGATTGATAATTGTTAATGGAGATACACTTTTCCCCTTAGAGAGTTTACGTTGTACTCATTTCAATAGAGTTTCCTTCGAAGGACCTGACCCTGTATACCTCCCATCTATTGCCACTTTCACCTTTACACTCTGCAGAACTGCATTAGTGAGGTCTAACATTGTCGCCTCCAATAGTGGTACTCTTTTGGCCAATCTTGCTCTTCTTTCTCTTGCGTGAATCACTTCCGCATTGTTTGTAGTTGGAACGCTCACGATTCCTTCTTCTGTCATGTCTCCCAGTTCTACCATAGAGATGTGGTCTTCATGCTTGATCCACCAAGACAGCCATGTCTTCAAAGCATGAATGTTTGACGCTCGTCCTTCCCAAAAAGACTCAAGAATTCCTTTTTGGATTGTTCATTTAGATCTGCATGCCAGGCACGAGCAAGCTTCATGTGTTCTTCACAGTTTTCTTTTATGATCCATTTCTTTGTCACCTGACGCACGAATTGCATAAAGTGAAACAAACAGCTTCTTTCCCTTCCTTTCATCTTTGCTCCATTGTTGAATACTTAACGCAATGCTATCCATATCGCTCCAGCCTCATTCGACATGAAACCAGCAAAGTTTACATTCTCCAAACATGCATGTTGTAACTAAAGTGGGCATGATACGTGAAAATGGGAATATAAAATAAATTACTAATTAATACTTAAGTTTTAATTATTAATTAATCATTTAATTAATATGTAATTAAGCCTTAAATATTAATTAATTAATTAATTAATCCTTCAATAACCTTACTTAGTAAGGAATATTCCTAAAATATCTTAGAATATTCATATTATTCTAAAAATAGTTTACAATAATGAAGAAATACTATCAAACATAATTACAAATGAAATCATTTTCTTATCAACATGTTAATTTATTTATAAATACTTTCTTCCTAACCATACAAAGAAATCTCCTCATTTTGTCTAAATCATCACTCTCCGGATTAATCAAATCATTTTGGTCAATATCTTGATGTTGTTGCCACCACTAACACTCTCACGAATGCAATTGGGAGTTGCCATCCTTGTTAATACATAAGATGTAATAAGACCAGGTCTGCATAAAGGCTCATCTAAAAATGACGTTCCTTAAGAATAATATTATAAAGCGCCCGGTTGCTATCCTTCATTTTATAAAATTCAAAATCACGAGAAAGAAAAGCTTCAGGAAATGTTGATACGGTGGATACTGCTCAAAAAATTTTCGAGATTCTTCTTTCTGAGGCACGTATCCAAGTAGTTCACTAGCTCATCCATGATATCGGTATCAGAATATGGATCGAAAGTGATTGGATGAATACAAGCAATGTTTTGGTTGAGCATAGCCTTCTGAGGAGAGTCGTCTACTACTAAGATATGTGCATTCTTCATTATCCTTAAGCGACTGATCTCCCCATGAGTCCCAATTATTCTTTCATTCTTGAAGAAGTATGGCTTGCTTTCCTTTCTTATATTGTGAAATTCGAGAGGTTTATAACACATTCGCTGGTCAAAAATCCAATCTTTACGAATCACCTCTTCTGCAACACTACAATGTTTCTTAAGCAAATTCAACAGCGGTGTTAAGTTATGAATCTGCATGCATGACCAAATCCCCACAAGCGCACCCATCTCCTTAAGCTTTTGAAAGAGACGATCCAACCCTGGACGAAAAATAATATCATATCGAAATTTACCATGACAAGGAATGAAATCTCCTTGTTTGATTTCTTTTTTCCTATCCTCGGGCCTTTGTCGATGAAGCAGAACACCATTGACATCCAACAACACAATATGGCCATGAGTAACATGGATAGCGTTGCCTCTTGAATACTTTGCAAATCACTTGTTTGCTCCCTTTCACATTTATCCGTTGCCACTATCTCGTTGCCTATCCCTTCATCATTTAATTGTACATCATCCTTACAAGATTCAGATATTGCATGCGCTGAAGAAATTGATTTCGGAACTGAAGCCAATAAAAATGATGATGAAAAAACTGAAGTGGCCCCCATGGTAACGATGTTTTGAGCTGCATTATTATCCATTTCCTGCATGAACTCTGTCATTCTGACATGTGGCACAAGAAATTGTCCAAACCCCTCTCTTACCTCATGCCAATGCTGAAAATCCATGTTCTCAATTGTTTCATTACATCTGCAAAATGATAATTAGCTGACCTTAAAATTATCAAGGTATATTATTTACCTTGTTAATGTGTGACCCATGTTTGAACTAAAAGCTTCATTAATCCTTGAGAATTTATTTTCTGTACAAATATAAACGAAATATACA
The DNA here is from genome assembly GCA_003024785.1 of Selaginella tamariscina. Lineage (NCBI taxonomy): Eukaryota > Viridiplantae > Streptophyta > Lycopodiopsida > Selaginellales > Selaginellaceae > Selaginella > Selaginella tamariscina. The sequence continues at coordinate 551,481 of PUQB01000039.1, forward strand.
AAAATGCCTTATGTTACACTCATTTACAACTATTCGTCACTCTAAGAACTCATTAACAATTCTTCTTCGCTATTACCTTCTGAGTGAGGCGAAGAAGGTCTAAGCCGCTTGTGAGATGGTTCAAGATCTTCTGCATCTTCTATTGATGTTTCCATGGGTAATGGAGTGTGCGAATGTTCTGTACTCCTCGAGATAACTTCCGGTCTAATATCTGATTGAAGTTCGTCCTCAGACTCCGACATTGAACCAGATTGTCTTCAGAGCTATCGCACTTATCTGGAGGGAACTTTCTCAAATACTCCTTTATGGATTCGTTGGGGTAGTCAGTTGAGAACCTATCTATCCACTTGTTCAGGTCCTCAACCATGGTCTTATCCTTTTCAACGGCAAACACACATGTATGCCGAAGGTAACACTCCTTCAAGACGGACCCCCTAGTGCAGTAGTCAAAAACCCACGCATCACTGTGAGGACCCCTGATCAAGTTGACGATGCTCCGTGCCGCTTGACTTGTGATGTTTGGATAACGTACATTGCCGAATACGTCACTCTCACCTATCGGTGTATCGGATGGAGGTTCAGGGCCGTTGGAGTGCAAACAGATGCCTGGCCAGTCATTTGGAAGTTTGAAATTGTTTGGCGCATTCCTAACAACCAAGTGAACAACCGAATCAATGCACTTCGGATCAGCATTTCATATAAAATCCTGTCCAACGATTTATTCCTCTTGGCAAAGGAGAAGGCAAAGGTATCGGTGACATGAGCAAGAATCAAGAAATAAATACCTGAAAACGTAGATATCAGTCAAGAGTGCAAGTATGAATTCAATAATAAATACCTTCTTTGTACATACTTGCACGGCTAAGTTTCTCCACCAAATCCTCTAGTGTCCTGTCTGTCGAAGATTTTTTGACACCGCCGATCCATCACGAACAATTGAAACGGTTTCCTACAAGCAGTGATGTTACCCCATAAAGTCTCCGAATCCAACAACAAACATCTGTAGGGCTTGTCGTGATTCGTAGCATCCTCCTTTATAAGGTTCAACTCGGTTCTCCGCTGCTGAAGGACTGCCATAAGAGAAGGCGTCATCGCAATGTTCTCCTTTTTGGCGTTGGCGTGCAATAGATTCTTGCCCAGATCTTCCGATTGATTCACCCATTCGACAAGCATATCATCATTTGTCACATGCAAATATTTGCTGACCTCTTCGTATGTTGAAGCCGATCCAACCCAGTTTGTGGCAGTGTATTCCCAACCACTCCTTGAAGTGCCTGACCGTCTTCAACTCCATTGCCTTGAGATGAAAAGGAGAGGTGGGGCTGCTGTTGTTAATCTGTAATTTGCCATCAATCACCAAATCAGCCAAGACTTCCATCTCCTCCATCGTTGTTCCATTTAAAGGCTTCAACCATGTGAGCTTGAAATCGTTGTCTACATCCTTTATAGATTGAACAGACTTAGCCTTCGGCGTCTTACTGGGTTTCTTTGCAGACTTCTCTGAGGGCTCCACTTCACTTGTCTGCTTCTTCTTCAGTGTTCCTTTTGCAAAGGATTCCATAATCCCCAACCATTTGGCAAAGATCCTATCCTCGGGACAAGAAATCAACATCATCAAAAAGGATGTTTCCTTCCCGCCCACCTGGGCAAAATCAACTGCTACAATTTCTTCAACTCTCTGAAAAAAGACAGATTAATATACCGGCGAGATAAATCCCGCCCAAACAATTTGCTTACCCGGTAGTCCGCAGATTGTGTATTCCCTGCGGTAGCTCTTTGTGGTCGCTGAAGAGATTCCCACACGGCTCGCGTGTGTTTGAACTTCTCCCATATTTTGCTGTTGTAGTGGTTGGTGTGCAGCGTCCCATTCCGCCGATAACTTATGGTACTGCTCGATTGTGAGATTCGGCTTCGCTAAAAACGCCGATCTTTTCGTCAGCTTCTCACGGGTATGCTCGGAAAGTTTTGTTGCCATCGTTCCTTTGTTGTGTTCGTCGAGAAGTCGTTGGGCTGCCGTTATTGTGTGCTGGCCACTAATGATGTAGTACTTAACTGATTTTCTATTCTCCGTCTGAACCTTCCTCATTTGTTCCGGTGTTGTGATCCACACTTTGTCAGCCCTTTGTTTCTCTCGTAGTATGGCACAAAACAGCATTATGTGGAACGGTGTAAGAATTGTCGTCCTTCATCTTCTCCATGAGCTCAGCTACACGTTCCTGATTGAGTGGCCTGTAATTGAAGTTTGGGTTGACGCTGCAATACTTAACCCTACACTCGTAAATCCTATCATCCAACATCATTTCCTTGTGGCTTATTGCAGCATGGGATGCCACAGGTGCAGCTGACAAAACGACTAATGATTTTCTTTACGATCCGAATCAACATGTGTGATCCCCGATTGATGCTGTTCTAATGTTCTCGGCACACTCTTCCAGCTCCAAATTTCTAAGCAAATTGAACGTGATCTGTAAAGAACCTGAGACCAAGCCACCCTCTCAATCTCCTTTATGATGTCGCTGTGTTCTTCTTCAATGTGAAGAGGGACGATTGCTCCACTTGGATTTTCTGTATTGTGAAGCAATATCTCCTGACAATACACCTACTCGATGAGTCTGAAGATCTTCGAAGTAGACATCCAGATGGATCCCCTCCATAGATGGGCTTTCGTTGAGTTGAAGAAGAACTCCAAGGTCAACATCATTAGTGAACACGTGAACGTCATTATCCACAAGTCGACAAAACCACCCGAAATTAATGTTGTAACTGGCGACCTCTGGATCCGAGAACGTGACATTGGATGGAACAAGGCATATGTGTCGAGCATCGTTCAATCTGGGTTCACAGCATGCTTTCGGATGCTTGACTAGCACACCCACTTTCCATTGTTTTGCTTGTCCATGCGATGTGACAGAGGTTATTTGACAGCAACCATGGTTGTTCCAATGCGCTTCCCGTTTAGTTTGAAATATGGCCAAGTTGATTCCAGAATCCCCCTGCCCATCTCTTCTCCTGCTCTCGTCTTTAATGTCACCTCAATTCCACATCTGAATACAAAAATGATTAGTTCAAGCACATATCCGAGTATAACAGATTTTATTTTAATTCTTACCCAGAATTTGACGACGACTCCATACTAATGACTCGATCTCCTTGTTTAATTAAATCGTCCTTCTGCAAAATAATACACTATGAATACAAATCATATAAAAACGCACACACACTTGTATAAACCCGAATATACAAAAATAATACACAGAGAGAAGTAGACGGAATTAACTGTCCAAAGCTCACTTTGTGCTAGTGCAAAAGAAAGATAACATTTCGTTTTAGAACCACCACAAATGTGAGCTCTGGACAGTTTTACATAGTTTCCTAGCTTTTACTCGAAATATTATGATAAGATGATAAAAGTAAAATAAAATGAGATATGCAACTTATTATTTTACTTAATACAAATATATATTCACATGGAAGGTGCGGCGGGATTAATCTCGCCACCCCTTCAATGCCTCCTGAAAGAGTGGGCGGGATTAATCTCGCCACCTTTCTGGAGGCCTTGAACGGGAGTGCGGAATTAATCTTGCCACCCTTCTCGGTCTCAGAGAGAACTGGGCAGGATTTATTTGGCACACCCCTTCAGTGACTCCAGAAAGGAGGCGGGATTAATCTCGCCCACCATGTAAGGGATGGTTAAATGAATTTCGCCACCCTTCCCAGTTCTCTCCATTGGTATGTTGTAAACCTTCTACGTCTCAGACAGAAACGTTTGGGATTGGTCCGACTCACCAATGGAGAAAAAGGAAGGGTGGCGGGATTCATTCCTCCAACAGGCATTGAAGGCTCGGCGGGATTAATCCCGCCGCCCAGGGCCTTCACTCGGTCCCTATGCGGCGGGATTAATCCCGCCGGACGCCAATTCCCTGCGCGAATCGGGCGGGATTAATCCCGCCGCCTAGGCCCTTCAGGCAGGCCTTTGGCGGCGGGAAATTAATCCCGCCCGATTCCGCGCAGGGCAGCGGGATTAATCGCCGCCCGATTCCGGCAGGCAGCGGGATTAATCCCGCTGCCCAGCCCTTTACTCGGGCCCTAGGCGGCGGGATTAATCCCGTCGGACGCCAATGCCCTGCGCGAATCGGCGGGATTAATCCCGCCGCCTAGGCCCTTCAGGCAGGCCTTTGGCGGCGGGATTAATCCCGCCCGATTCCGCGTAGGGTAGCGGGATTAATCCCGTTGCCCAGGCCCTTTACTCATGCCCTAGGCGGCGGGATTAATCCCGCCGGACGCCAATGCCCTGCGCGGAATCGAGCGGGATTAATCCCGCCGCCTAGGCCCTTCAGGCAGGCCTTTGGCGGCGATATAAATCCCGCCCGATTCCGTGCAGGGCATTGGCGTCCGGCGGGATTAATCCCGTCGCTTATAAGGCTAACGGAATAGCCTACCTGAAGGGCAGCGGGATTAATCCCGTCGCCGAGGGGCTAACCATATAGCGGCGGGATTAATCCCGCCGCTACGCACATATATATTTATATATATGTATATGTGTGTAGGAGAGTGCGTGTGTGTGCCAGAGATAGACAAATCAGATAAAATTATACTGATACACAAATTATACACAAATTATACTGATACACAAATTGTGTGTATGCGTGTGTGAAACAAATAAAATCATACAGATAAAAAAAATCAATAAAATTATATATATATGTGTGTGTGTGTGTGTATATATATAGGAGTGTGCGTGTGTGTGCGAGAAATAGATAAATAAATAAAATTATACAGATACTGCTACACATAATATATGTATGTATATATGTACATAGGTATATATATATGTGTGTGTATATGTATATCGTGTGTATGCGTGTGTGAAACAAATAAAATTATATAGATAAACAAACACACACACACATATATATATACAGGAGTGTGCGTGTGTGTGCGAGAGATACAATTAACAAATCAATAAAATTATACAGATACACACACACACATATATATATGTGTATACAAATAAATAGGAGTGTGCGTGCGTGTGCAAGAGATAAAATTAATAAATTAATAAAATTATACAGATACACAAACACAAACACACACACACACACACACACACACACACACACACACACACACACACACACACACACACACACCAACACACCACACACACACACACACACACACACACACACACACACACACACACACACACACACACACACATATATATATATATATATATATATATATATATATATATATCTGTGTGTGTATATGTATACAAGTGTGCATGTGTGTGCGAGAGATAAAGATCTAAATTATATTATTAAGATACACACACATATAAATATATAAATAAATAATAAACTCAGAGGAGTGTGCGTGTGAGAGAGAGAGATCTCACCTGTGTGTGAGAGAGAAGGAGATTTCACCGCCGCTGCCGCCTTACAAACCCTAGGAATATACTTAAACCCTAAAAGGAATAGTATATATTAACCCTAATCGAATATTCCTTCTAAGAATATACTTAAACCCTAAAAAGATTAAACTAGTGATTCGCCCTAAACAAATATTCTTTCATTATATTATTAGCGTGTGCATGTGCGTGGTGTATCATATACACCTCAAGAATAAATATCATGCAGGGGTTTAACACGTGTGTGTCCATGAGAGTGTTAAAGTTTCACGTGCAACGATACATATATACACACATAGTATTATACATAGACATACATACATATTAGTACATATTAATATTAGAGAGACAGAGTACAGGATCATGTATGGTGTGTATGTATGAGAGAAGAGTGATATACATATTATGGATCATGCATGGTGTGTATGTTTAAGAGAAGAGAGACAATACATATTTACATGGATCATGCATGGTGTGTATGTATGAGAGAAGAGTGAGAGTGTTAACAAATTAAATTCATACACATTGGATATATTAGTACACACATATACATACACACGTGTACATATTATATGTGTAAATTCAATGTGTTACATAGGGTTTAGGGTTATGATGGATCATGCATGGTGTTTATGTATGAGAGGAGTGAGTGTTATACACAGATATACATTATACATATTACATAATATTGTAACATCAGTACATATTATGGATCATGCATGGTGTGTATGTATGAGAAAAGAGACAGGCTACATATTATGGATCATGATCATGCATGGTGTGTATGTATGAGAAAAGAGACAGGCTACATATTATGGATCATGATCATGCATGGTGTGTATGTATGAGAGAAGAGATAGAGTGTTAACAAATGAAAATCGTACACATTGCATATATTATATTAGTACACATATATACATACACACGTGTATACACACAGACATACATATATATTACATGTGTAAATTCAATGTGTTACATACACACACACTGAGTACATATAGATCATACATGCGTTGAACATGATGTTTTTCAATAAAGAAGCAACATATAATTTCTCAAGTTTAGTTTAGGGCAATGTGCATGTGTGTGTATATGTGTCTCTGTAAGTGCTTCTAATGCGTGTGCACATTGTATATATAAATTTATGATTGTGTTATATAATAATATGTGCAAAAAAACATCGAATAATTAAGAAAATAATATTAATATACACACTATGAACATATTTTAAATTATACATAATAATATATGATTTTATCTAATATATAGCCATATATAGTTTTAATAATATATATTAATTTAATATTAATAATAAGGTTTAACACTAGAATATTCTTGAAATAATAACAAATTAATTGAGAAAATCCCATTAATATATACGAATAATTACTGGATTACATGAGATAATTAATAATAGACTAATTTAATTATGATAATCAGGTTTAATATTGGAATATTCTTTGAATATTAAAAAATAATAAAGAATATCCCATTAATAGTAGGAAATGTAAATTAATTACTCGAGTAATTAAAAAATAATAATAATAAACAGACTATGAATATATTTTAAATGATACATAATAATATATCATTTATTTATTGTATTAGTGTATATATATATATATATATATTATAAACTTAATAATATATACTTGAATATTAAGAATGTAGAATAATTATAAAAATTTCGTAATATTAAACAGTTTGAAGCACTTGAATGACATCAAATGTAATTTTAAAACACTCATTGGAATTGTATGTCAGATTGTTGGTTATTTGTTTCAACTCATCTTAAATTTTTTTTTTTGTTATTTCAAAAATTTCGAATTTCTGACATAAGTATTGTCGGTCTGACATGTAAATTTGAAAATGCATTTAATTTCCCACTCAAATTCAGATCTGGTTCTTTCTATGGCAAGGGTTTCTTTATTTCTTTATTTTTCACTCTTCAGATTTTCTTTTTTCTTCTTAGTGATCAGCTCAGGAGCGACATTAAATTAGGTGCGCTATTGTTTATAAGAAAGCACGGCGCCTTCAGTGCTGTTTACAAGCAAGTATTATAAATAAATTTAAATATATTTATAAAGATTCACTTTCTTACATTCTCTTAAATTTTAGAATTTAGGGATTTAGGATTACAATATATTCTGTTAGGGATTTATCATGTTTAAATATATTTTTAACTTAATATTCTCGGTTAGCCAGGGCGGCGGGATTAATCCGGCCATTTTTTTTCACCTCTTCGAAGAGGTGACGGGATTAATCCCACCACCATCTCTTTGATAGCTATAACAGAATTAGTCCGAGCAATGCTTCTCCGCCTCTTAAGAAGAGCGGTGGGATTAATCCCGCCGATAACTCTCTCAACTGATAAAGAGATACTTGAATTTATTGAAAAGAGTTATTTACGGGATTAATCTCGCCATCCATTTTAGGAGGCAGAGAAGGTGTGGTGGGATTAATCTCGCCATCACATTCCTGTTTTAAATATTTGTGGGCAGGATTCATCCCGAATTTCTTTAAATCATAATTTCGGAGAGAATTGTGGGCGGGATTAATCCCGTCGCTTATTCCCCATCGTCAAAGTTTTGGGCGGGATTAATCCCGTCGCCTATTCTCCTTCGTCAGTGTTGTGGGTGGGATTAATCCCGCCCCCTCTTCCTCGTCGAAGGGATTTGCGGCGGATTAATCCCGCCGCCGATTCCCTCCCGCGAGAAAGAAGCGGCGGGATTAATCCGCTAGTACTTCCTCGTCGGAGGGAGTCGCGGGATTAATCCCGCAAATCCCTCCGACGAGGAAGAGGGGGCGGGATTAATCCGCCGACAATTCCCTCCCGCGAGGATAATCGGCGGATTAATCCGCCATCGTTCCTCGTCGGATGGAGTTGTGGGCGGGATTAATCCACCCATCAGTTGTATTAATAAAGCATGAGATATTATCTTTATACATAATTATGTATTATTGCACATGCATATTATTAAGCAACCGCAGTTATGATTTCTTAGAAATATTGCATAAACAGATATCATAAATAACACAATTATTTATGTGCAGGACAATATGTATATACTAGAGAAAATATGTCTTCTTCGGAATAACGAAATAGTTGACACTGGAACTGTGGAAGTTTGAGATGATAATGCATCATGTCACAATATTGCCCAAGGATCTTGTGTGTACGTATGGGTGAACACCATTTTCAAGCATGTTGAATTCTGGGAATGGAATTTGAGGGGTTCTCCTATATTGTGGAATTTGGATGAAGTCAAGGCTGACATAGAATATACAGAGTCACAAACAAACAGTAGCACGAGTTTTTTTAGATGATGGCTTGCCTGCTGTGATGGATGAGGTGATTCTCTTTCTTCATGAGATTGGTTGGAAGAGGCATCATCACAGCTATAAATCCAATGGAAGCAGTGTCAGAAGAGAAACTAGGGTCCGACTTCGTGGGTGTAGTTGTGACAGAGGTTTCACCTAATGGCACTTTGCATCCTGGATCCTCGTGAGGTGGCGAACATCTGAATTAAGACGGGAAAACCCGCTCTACATTATGGCAGCCATAGGATACTCAAGGCTTTTGTGGAAGCAAATGCAGACAGGATGCTCACAAATGCCGAACCACAAATGTAGGATCAAGGAAAATCTCAAGGTTTTGCCTTCAATCTACACTCAATTGAAGCTGTGTGAACATGTGAACAAGTGCATCAATTTGATGGGTCGAAGCAATCTGCACTGTCCTTCAAACAACATATGAAATACTCATTTAAGAGTGGAGATTGCAAAACACTCTAGCTTTTCCAAGTGTGACATTGTACATATTGAAGGCTGCAGAGCTTGTGCAAAACCTTGGTAGAGATCACTGCCATTCAAAAGAAGATGGAGCCCACATGATTGCACCAACAAACCCGGGTCTCATATATGCACACCGCATGCTTTCTGTGTCACGCCATCAGAGTACCTGTGCTTGATCCATGACAAGATGGACATTTCAAAGACCAGCATCCAAAGCTCGTTGCAACACCAAAGTGCCTTGAAATGTCATGAAACTTCCGATTTCATTGACAGGTGTGCTAACACATGGACACGATTGTGAGTCATATGGACACTTTTCACTTCCACATTGGTCTAGTGACTCCAATTTCACTATTGGGTCGTTGGCCATGTGTTTCAGAAACCTTGAAGCCCACTCACAGACATGTCCTATCAGTGATCTCAAAGTGAAGAAACAACACCTTCAACCTTTACATAATGCTCTCATGAACACGTCTGCACTTGAGGCTACTTGGAATATGAGAGGCATTGTCAGTAGCTGCACAAAAAAACAGATGGCCCTGTTGAGAGTTCATGTTCAGTGGAGGGATCTAGCTCAAATAGTGTACATGTGTCCTCAACATCAAATAAGCTTCCTCATCATTTGCTTTTACAGATGGATAATTGTGCAGGCGAGAACAAAAATAGTAATCATTTTACTTAAGGGTTTCTCAAGCTCATACTACTTACTTTATTATTTCTAGATATGTGCTAGCATACTTGTCAATGCTTGTTGCCAAAGGTGTTTTGAGACAATCACGCTCAGTTTTTTTATGGTTGGTCACACTCATGAAGATATTGATGAGTTCTTCAGCAAGGTCTCCATCTACAAAAAGGACAAGTGCACTTACCTTACCGCATATGATGAATCTTTTTGAAAACTGCATCTCCAAAAAAAGTTGTGCTTTGCTTGTGACTGAGGTGCCAGACTTCAAAAAATTTCTTAAGGAGTATATAAAAGAGGGGAGTGATTCTTTAGTTGGTCACCTTGTGCCGCTACAATTCTTTTCTCCATATGAGATGGTATACCTATTATGCAGTACAAGTTACGGCCATCAGAGCATGAGTGGTTACAAAAGAGGGGTTAATGCTCTTTAAAAGTGGAGAGAATGGAAAGCCACTTCTCCCAGAAGGACAACCAGACCCTATTCCATTGAGTGCCAAGCTCAAGGAATAAGAGGTTATTATTGATGGCATCAAAAAATATGTGGCATGGGTTCAAAAATCGATGCCAAAGAATTCTGATAAGGCAACTGGTTACTCAGAACTATATAAGCATGTGGTTGACTATTGGGAGACTGTTGTTCGAGAGTTGGAAGGGCCTACTGTCACAAGTACAGAATTGCAACACCCTTTTTGGCCTAAAACAAGGTGGCGAGAGGAGATTGAAATGACATCACTGAGCACAGACGACATAGAAGCCAGTAATGATGTGGAAGTGCAAACCCCACACTTTGTTAAACAAAGGAACCAAAAACCTAAAGCATACTTTGATTGCTGCCAGGATCTTCAAAAACTAATGATGGTTCTCATTACTCCAGATGCGTCATATAATCAACCTATTTGGATGGGTCAAATTATCGACACACCTGAAGTAATCACAAAAAAATATTGTTAAGGTTGCATGGTTCAAACCACAAAAAAGGCGACACGAGAAGGAGAGCGAAAGATATAATGGATGCCTAGAGTAAACATAGTCTCCCAATCAAAAAGACCCAGCATGTTTTATAAATGTTAAATCCATTCGATATGGGTGGATGTCAAGAAGCGTTGATAAAGTCACAATTAACAAAACTGCAAGGGAATGTATGTTTTTTGAAGCTTAAAGCAATTACAAAATTATAAAATATCATATATTTAATATTCATAATTATTATAAACTCTTTAATAATAGTACCAAACTGTTTACTTAACTATATAAATTTAAAAAATGATATGGAAGATTGACTATATTATTATAGGATTTTATATATATATTATTACTACTACAAATTTTTAATTAATAATGTTATATTTAAATATTAATATTTTAATAACAACATCAATATTTATATAATGTACCTCTTATGCTCTTCCTTAATTGTTATATTAGGCAATATATTATATAATTTAATACCTTCTACTTTTATAATGTTATTAATTTTTGTTCAATGAATGCTATAATTTATTAAATGGTCGAATATAAATAGAATATTCTGTTTCAAACATATATTCTAAAGAATATTCCTTTAATATTAGAAAATGCTAATTAAATAGCTAAAATTGCTAATTATTAGGAAATGGGACTATAGCCATGCCCATTTTAGTTATAACTTGCATAAACCCTGTTTCTTACAAACCTCTAACATTGTGTTCAAGAACTTCAACACTGCAACATTATCTTCGCGGCACATATCTGCGTAAGCTATAGTGACCATGGATCTGACACTATAAAAAAGCATTAGATAACAAAGAATAGAAAGTGTTATGAAGTGTTCTACAACTTACAATGGATCATAAAGGTGTATTCCAATTGTTGCCCAGTCTAGTATATAGTGTGTGTGGTCCAGAACAACCCATTGATCATGAAGATCTCCTCCACTTTGACACCTTCTGATGTAATTGACTCCTGAACCCGGTCCCTCAATTGTCATTTTAAAGATCAAAGGCTGCTCCTCAGCACCATGCAATTTCATTCATGGAATATGTATGACGTGAATGAAAGTATTGGCAACTTTATCTTCTGCTTCAGAAGACCCTCGTAACCCTCTCTAAAGTGTGTCTCCTTCTGTCTTGATTGTGTAATCCAGTCCGAGTTCTAAAGAAAAGGTCACGTTAGTGTGCCGAGATCTAAAGAAAAACCTTCGATGCTTTGTAAGAGGTTCAAGTTTTGAGAGTAAACTAGTGTACGAGACTTCTCCTTCTTTCTTGAAAAGTTCTTCAAAGATGAGTTCACGTGTAGCTTGAAACTCAATCACTTGTTGATTGGTTCGCGGATTGCTCTTTACCGTGTTGCTAACACTAGCTTTGGCATGTTGGACGTTTGAAGCTGACACTGAGGGGCTGACTAAATGCTGATGAACACCTATGTAAATGAACAACCTTGTACAAGAAATGTCGTTTGAATGTAGTACACATAAGTCGGACAAGTGCGCAATAGCAATGGCTCCTCTCCACAATGCTTGCATTTCATGCCTTGGACTTTGCATGACTTAGTTGTCTTCGCCTTCTCCACAACACCCTTGAAGTGGCATTCATTTTCTTTCTTCTTAAAAGCCAAGTAGGGGCAAGTAGCGTTGATGCATTTGAGATGTCTGACATAGGAACTTCGACTGACTCGCGCTGGAACATGCTAGTGTGTTGTGCTCGGGTGTGTCCAATGGTAGCAGCCATCCTTGCAATTCATCCCCAAGTACTTCTCTGTGCTTTCTTTCTTTGGAGGAAGCTTGTAAATGACATTTCCATTGTATACCTCCGATAGTTTAGAGACTTGTTTAACTTCAGACGAACCAATGAGATCCTTCCCTATTTACATTTGTTTGCTCTTAAAAGACACACCAACATGGATTTTTCACGCTCCTTTGTTCACAACCTAAACAACAGGCCCTTTGTTGGGCACAATGTGTAAAAGACAAACTAGTTTGATGCATTGCCTTTTGGTAATAACTCCACATCTTCTCTAGAACTCGTAGAAACTGACATCAATTGAACCACATGTATACTAAACCAACAAGGAATGTTGAAAGCAAAGTGAAGATCATGTTCAAACACAAAAGCATTTCCATCTTCATTGACTGGAAAATCTTTGTTAATGCCTTCATAGGTAACTCTGGCCATGACAACGCAAGGAGAAAGCTGTAGTTTAGGAAAGCAAAGCAAAAGATCAAGCACATGCTCTTTGGCGAAAAAACATTTATAGTCGTTGATAGTAAACGTGAACACACTTTTGTAAATATTTAATTCTATGTAGCCCAACTCACAATGTTCTTAATGCTATCCTCTTTAGTATCACCGATGTAATTTAATTACTACCTTTTATGATTTGAAAGATTTTCACCTTTATCAATTATTTACATATTTTAATATCAATCCTAAATTTTAATGTCACATTTATTCTGTAGGGTTTATTATTTTCATTGTAGCTAGGGTTTTTTGGTAGATAGGGTTTACTGTTTTCATTGTGGCTAGGGTTTTTCTATCTCAAATCTGTAATATGAAATCTCCTTTGAGGGGCTTGAGAGGAGTGGCACCATTCATTTTGAGTCGATTTGTGTAGTGCCCAAGTAAGGAATTCGACATTTCTGTGCCAACTTGGATTGTCAGCACCATCCTGGCTCATTTGGCAGCCATAACGACCATATCTTTTTGTGCAGAGGCTAAGGTCCAGCGTCATCTCATTTGTGCCGTTTGAGAGGGTTAGCACTATTCTATCTTAGTCGGCAACCACAAGGTTAGTTAAATTTTATTTTCTTTAATTCGAGGCTCAAGTCTCCATATCATTGTGTGTTTTTGTGTAATGCCAGACTTAAAAGGTGTTAGGATCATAGTTAGACATTGATAGAATTTCTTGTTATTTCATGGGCAATATAATGGGAAAATACCAAAAACAATATATATTGTGGAAAAACCGAGAGTGGGAAGGATATATCAGAGTACGAGTTACTAACATAATACCGCAATATGAATCATCACCACAATACAATACCAGCGGAGTATGGCATGTTTGGATAAGGATAAGAAAGAGTTACAGTAATTGAATGGATAAGGTTGAGAGGCAGTTGCGATAACGGACCTAGAGTACGGGTATAAATAGACTAGATTAGGACTAGAAGGGTATCCCAAATATATTATTATTTTGTACCCTGTGCCATGCGCAGACATAATATAAGTTTCCTTTCTCTCTCAATATGTCTATCTCTTACTCGTATTTCTGTTATGTGGTATATTAATCTTATTTCCAGTACTATGACGGGATCCATAGTACTGCTGCCTGTTATACACCTTGCCATCCTTACCCTTTTCCCGATCTTCTGATGTCTGATTTCTTTTTTATCTTATTCCGGTAGACCCTTAATACGGATTTATTGAAGGCAATCTTACCTATGTGCAGAGGGTAGGATTTTACGGTTCAACAAGGGTCTTCTTGTCTGTGCCGTTTGAGAGGGTCAGCACCATCCTGCCACAGTCAGCAACCATAACAGTTAAATTTTTTTTTCTTTAATTTGTAGCTCAAGTCTCCATATCTCAATGTGTTTTTGTGTAGTGCCAGAGTGAAAGGGTCTTCTTGTTTGTGCCGTTTGAGAGGGTGGGCACCATCTAGCCTTAGTCGGCAGCCACAAGGTTAGTCGACTTTTGTTTTTCCTTTTCTTTGAATCAGTTGACTTATGTGTTTGTTTTCCAAAGTCTACAAAATGGTGAGAACTTCTAAACGTTTACAAGAGCTTGTGTCTGATGAAGAGCCACGAGAAGAGAAGAAGATATCGAAGCACAAGCGAGGAAAGAGAGGAGAACCATCTGATGTAGCAAAGGAGGATCCTCCAGTGACTTAGCCTTAAGTAGTACCATCATTGGGTCTTCCCAAGCTATAGTTGCATGTGCCCCTTGGCTCCTGACCGTCTCTCCTTTTTGGCAGGTTTTGGAATGTCTGAGAGGTTTTCCTCGTCCGTGGTGGTGTCATTTGCCCCCCGACGTATGATTTGTCCTGTGTCTTCCTCTCTTGGCATCTCTTGGCGTCTCATGGCGTCTCTTGACTTCCTGCTTCTAAGCCTTCTTGGCGTACCGGAGTAACTTGTTGAATGTCTGGTCGTCGTTTAGACCAATCCACTTGTAGATCTTTGGCCACAATCCCTTTCGGTACCACATTTTCTTGGTCAAGTCAACTGGGGCATCCATTAGCAGGGCGATGTACCCCAGCATGCAAACCGTGTACTCGTCGACCGACTCTCTCGCTTTTTGTTTCAAGTTTCCTAGCGAGCTCCTTCTTTTGCCTCATGGAATCGTATCCACCAGGTGTGTGCCTTCTTGTCCAGAGTGCATGCAAATGCATTCAACTTCTTGTGGTTGTCACTTACACACCTTAGTTCACATACCTGTTCAAACTTGTGTACGTGCTAGTCTATGTCTTCACCCTTTGCTCCACGGAATGCAGGTAAGGGCACTGTTATGGTGCTCTCTTGCATTCGATTGAGCATGCAGGCTAGTAAGGTTATTGGATCGATTCCCATGGCATCCCATTGAGCCTGAGAAGTGCTCCGATCCGGACCATCCGCTTTGGACATGGTGTAGTCGACGTCCCGGTATTCTGCGGGTACTTTTCTCCTCCCTTGTGCCCCTGCCCTCCGATTGAGGGTGGGTGATGAGGACATGCTCCTCCTAGTTGTCCCTCGGGGATCCCCTCCATGGGACCAGCCTAACGGCTGGTGGCACGGCTTACCTCGGCTAGATGGTATTCTCTAGCTTTGTAGGACCATGTGAGGAATCCCCTCGCGGCATCTAGACGGTTGTGGTTGATAAGGCAGATACTCCTCACCCTGAGACGGTATCCCCTCGTCTTGTGGTGATTGCGGCTCTGTCATGTGCCCTAGCGGATTTCCCTCGCAGGGCCGACACAGTGTTGGTCGCTCGGGTGGATTTCCTTCGCCCCTAGACAGAATCCTTTCGTCCCTTGCCTAGAGTGGCCACTGTCTAGCCCCCTTACTAGTACCTCCTCCCAGTATGTTAGTTCATCAACGTTCAATCGCCTTCATGCATGTGGTCATCCCATGTGTACCCTAGCCTTCTGAAGCCTTGGGTTCTCATCTTGGTAACCACCTTGGCTTATTGCATCGTCTGATTGGCTCAACTTCTAGTGTAGAGGTTGCCTTATTCAATCAATGCCCCTCCCTGCAGGGTCCTTTCGAATGAGGCTCTTCTTCCCCTCTTTCCGGGCAGCCATGGGCCCCCTGCCTTACCATGGTGGGTGATGGCGGCCCTAGGGTTCCTACCTTACATCCCTCGTGGCGTTGAACCTTCGGCTCTCGTCCTCCATCGCTATCCGTGCTGCTTTCACCACCTCGAGATTCTTGCCTCTAGCGCAGGCATTCCCTTTTATGGGTTCTCCTATGTGGGGTTTCCTCCCTCGAGAGTACTCATTGAACACAGGTTTTGCTCCTTAGTGTGGGGGCTCATCATAGCCATCACTTTTGCCTACATTGAGAGGGGATGGAGGGCTTCCATCGTCCTGCCATCCATCCTACTCTACCTCATAGGTCATTGTTGGGCGAGGTCACCCGTCCGGGTGCTGCTCATTCCTGCACGCTCCTATACCTGGAATAACATCCGGATGTGCTGCGGGTTCTTCATATCCTTCTTTGTGATCAGCGGCTTGCGACTGCCTCTACTATTGCTGTGCCAGGTTTACCGCTTCTCGAAAATTCGGCCATGTAGTATTTGTGTTGTTTCCTCGGGTAGGCGAGGTAGGGGCTGATTGTGGCAACTGGGGTGCCTCTCTGCCTTTCATCAACCTTCCTAAGCCAGCCCAATGCATCCTCCTGGCCAACTAATGCTCATTGATCTCTAGTTGTTCAAATGAGTTAATCCCGGCTCTCCTTCAAGCCACAATTCTGCTTACTATAGTGAACTCCTTCCATGTGTACTATTTATCCCTCCGTGGTCACCACAAATGGTCGTCGGGGACTCCGTAGGCTAGATGTGGTGCTCCCTTACACATGATGTCCTAAGCATCCTGAGTAGTTGGTCCAGACGATTGAATCTACGCCTGGTTATGCCACTGCCTGACAGCCATTGCCATCAGTTCGTACTTGTGGTACCTTCCTTGCTCAACACTTTGTCATGTCACTCGTCTGCTCCGGCTAGCAGTTTGACAGTGGTCAAACCACTGTCAACCACTCACGCAAAGCCTTCCAATACAAGTCCCTTGATCCACTCTTTGTTCTAGACGCCTGGTAGCCCAAGTGTTTGTTGTTCTACCTTGGATTCGAGACAAGTGAGCTTGTTCAAGTATCGGAGTTATAACATGTTTAAAATCTTTGCCTTTGACATCGCATACAACTTCTCAATGCCCATCCAACAACAATGGTTTTGAGAGATATCTCTCCAATATGCTTATGTCACTGGAGTACTAAGTTTTGTTGGTACTTCCTTATATAAGCTCTTGTATGGTCATGACATGTCACCTTTTGGAACCACTCCTCCCCAAACTGGGTCTATGATAGAGAGGAACTTGTGCATATGCTTGTCATGCTTCTTGTACACCAGCTGCTTCAGGTTCAATTCTAGCTGTGGATTTCCTTTAGCACTAGTCACTACTCTGTCAAGATCATCATCAATCTCATTCTATACATAGAATCAGTTAAAAACTTCTTTCCTATCAATCAAACTGAAGGTTACCTTGAAAAGAATCTTTGTGCATATCAAGTTCGGAAGAGGATGCCAAGGATGCACTCTCCTTCCACTTTCGCACCTCAAGACGTGAGCGACTCAAGGATTTTTTAAGTTCCTTCAATACTAGTGTAGACTGTCTTTACAGCAAGTAAAATATGTGGTAGTGTTGTTTCCACAGATGTTGCTGAAGTGTTGTTCATTGAAATTGTAAGTCTAGAATCTTCACAAAAATACTCACATGTTTATCGATTGTGTCACAACCTTTCCCTTTCCAACTAGGCAAAGGGCCAATTGGTGTTTATGAGAGGGCCCCTGGTCATGATGACTCAATTATGCTTGAGTCTTTTGCCCACATATCCACAATCTTTACCCAGTTAGTCAACCCATTAGGTTAGAACTATGATAGATTGGAACATAAAAACCAATTGAAGATTGTCGAGGTTCTCTGTGGAGATGAAACTCGATCAAACGCGAATAACCCATCGATGGTTGTCCTCTGCATCCTCCCAGTATAGATTTTGCAAAGCCTATAGCCTATCCCGTCCCAACAATTGAACTTCTAGTTTGACAGCCTCGAAGCCCACTATTTGTACTCTTGTTGAGTAAGAGCTTTCTCAAAAGACCGGTGCTGCTCGTACTGAACCGTGTTCTTCAATAGCTCCGATAGCTCCTCAGTAGTGAATGGATCTCCGATGGACAAAATGAACAAGAAGGTCATGTTGCATAGATAACCAGCCTTCTTCAGCGATGACACCAACTTGTCCAAGTCCCTGGGTTCACTCATCGAACCACCTTGTTCGAATGCATTCCAAATGTAGGCTAGCTGGTATGCTATATATCTCCTTCAACTCCTTATCGCTCTTTGCATTCTTGCCTTTTAGATCAGCTTTCCCATAGCCTCTCTTTTTGTTGCATGCCTCCAAGTCGACCTCGCTAAAAGAAGAAAGAACTTCAACTGTATCTGTCATCTGCACTTGTTCTTTCAGAACTGCGACCTCAACAGATGAAGAAAAAGGCTGTTGCGATGAGCTCTTCGGGAAAGCTGTGATAGTTGATGGAGACTGCTCCTGCTCAGCTAGGGGCAACATGAAAGGAAGACTTAACCACAACACTGGCTCAAATGGGATACACCACACGCAGGGACAAGTACTGCCGGGTATGTAACATCCGCGGGTCTCACAACACGGACGATTTCTATCGGTTGGTCAAACTTCTGAGCAATAGGCTACCACAGGCGGCCGCATTGACAGTAGAACGAAAGGCCAAAGGGGATGTAGATAGCCAGAGGAGTTAGGGCCGTAGGACAGAGGGGGATAATCAACCTCATAGGAGGTCACGATCTAGAGACTAGAATTGTAGGTCCTGTTCCCGCGAGCGCAGCCCTACTGACCTAGGTATGGTGACAGAGAGAGACGGCTGGAATGCAAGGAGATGACGTGCGCACTATGTAGAGGCCCACACCCACTTTACCGATGCTCATGGGTATCATTAATCAAACCAATGCTAGAGGCACAAGCAACCGACCCCGCTAGGGGCAACTGGCAAATCCATGCCAGCCCAACACCAACCCCCACACCACAATTGAACCAAGTAACGGTCGTATTGCTAGGACAGGACGACGAGACAGTGTAGTAGGATCCCTTAGTGGACAAAACAAGGCAACCACAAGTACGTGGAACCAGGGGAACGCGAAGGCGCCACAAAAGGGAACGGGCAACAAAACCCCTAGTATTAAAGCAGTGGGTAAGATGGCAAACCAACATGCCAACCACTTCAGGACCAGCAAAGCCCAACCAAGATCAAGAATTGCTGAGAATGGCGAGGAAACAGAAACGCCCCGCCTTCAGTATGGGAGAGGCCCAGACATCGACGGGGCAAGAAGTGCCACTAATTCCAGTCGCACAATAGGGGAATTGGGCACAACCAGCAGCAAGGACTTCACCAAGAGGCACTACAACCATAGTGGACTACGTGAACAATGTGCCAACCATTCCGGTTTGTATGGTAGGCCACACGATTAGCGAGGTGATTATAAATGGAGGGTCGACAATCAACATCATGTCAACAGAGCTCCATCGGGAGTTGTGGGTGCAAACTCCGGAGCCTACCCCCTTTCAGGTACACATGGCAAATCAAGTTGAGGTAGCACCCAAGGGCATCCTGAGGGTAGTAGAAGTCGAGGTCTAAACTGTCAAATTTTGGATAAACATTGTGATCCTCAATATGCACGCCAGAGGGGGATTCAACCTGCTTCTTGGTGGACACTGGCTCAAGGGTGTGAAGGTGCAGCATGATTGGGAGCACCAACAAATAGAGGGGAATAAGGTCCGTGTCCACAAGCCAAATTTGGGCACCCGCACAAACATTCAGAGCGCTAGAATACCATGAGCCAAGCAGGCGCAAAGGATGGAGCGAGGGCACAACAGCGACCCCTGGTGGTCAACCTCCAGGCTCGGGCCGTGCCAGGTAGAAGGCCCCTCACCAGAGGCAGCATGGGGGGGGGCAAAGCCTGAAACTATCCAGACACAGGGTGGGAGTGCAAAAACTGGTTCATCGAACACCATGATGATTCCGGAGGACCCACTTAGACACACCCCAGTTTGATGATCGCACCAATCAAGCAGGCCCGACCCAAGCCCAGTATCATGATAGACTAATAGCCCTATACCAACCCCGGCCTCAACCGTGAGTACCCACGGCCACATCTAATTGAAGATCAGCGGGGTGGGGGAAGCTCTAGCAAAGACCCTCCTTGGTAGAAGTAGGGGGCAAAGTCCCAGGTGTGGGACACGTGGGGCCAATAATGGGAAGCCTTGGTAGGGAGGGACCAATAGGTAAGGCTTTGTAGTTAGAACCAGGGTGGGCCCCACTAGGCACCATCAAGACCACAACAAGCGATGATAATGGACAAGCACAACGATGGATAGTCAACAGTAGCTGCTTTGGGGAACATCCACCCAGATGGAGCACAGTCCAAGGAATCCAAGTGCAAGGCAGCCAACGCGATGGAAGACCCCAAGGAAGCACAACAAGAAGGACAGTGTGGTCAAAATAGGATCCCCAAACACATGTGTGGCTAGCTCATAGGATCACATGGTCCACAAGGATGGACCGCACGCATGAGGCATGTACTATGAAGGCAATGATGGTCAGGCGGCACCATCATTTCATATTTGGGCACAGGGATAGCCACGCTAGTCACCTCGAAGGATGTCATGAGGACTGCCATGTCACCTATACTCGAGAACGAGGTGTATAGTGCCACACTTCCATTGCCATGGCCACAGACTGGATGGAGAGGAATCGGCCAGTGGTGATCAAAGAGATTCGTGTATCCATCGAGGGCTAGGAGTGAACAGTGGAACTCGTGTCACCCATGCACTTTAGGTTTAAATAATTGATTGACCGAACAATCGTTCGACGAGTTAGGAGACAATTATGATTGGACGAATTCTTCGACCTTTCATGGGGAGAAGTAGAGGCCCCGGGATTCACTGAGAAGGCTAGACAATTCATCCAATTGACGAAACTGGTAGCTAGCTAGATCAGGCGCAGGGGGATATAGTTCTGCACAGATGGGAGTGTAGTCTTCCGCATTATGTTCGACGAACTAGTGATAGTCTTTCGACTACTGAGGGACGGCCTCATCTTAGGAGAATGTTCGAACACGGAGATTCAGCAGCCCATCACCACAGGGACTCATGCACTATATGCATACAATTGAGGAAGGAAGCAACCAAATTCATAGCACTAGTGTATGATAGTATTAAAAGGGAAGAAGGACGCATGAGAACTCTGGAGCGAGAGGGCAGTGAAGTTCCATAGGTTATATAGTGAGTGTGAAACCCTCCTTGGGCTACTAGACGGCCACCAACACACCCACAGCCAAGCCATAACAGAATGGTTGACGGTGGCCCGTCATCGCGGCCATCTGGCAAGTCGCCACCGGCGCGGACAAGCGGCTGGATGAAATGCCGGATAAGGGAGGTACTTCAGGTACGGATTGATGGTGACCGGTGTCAGGCGGCGGTGTAAGCGGGTGAAGATCCGATCATTCGGACCAACCACCCTGAGTACGAAGGACATCATGCGTGGGGAGGCGCATAAATGTGATAGGCAGGACTCTGTCACCAGGCGGCAGACCAGTGAGAGAGCGCCACCTGTAGCTAGGGACAAGTGGTAGGTACCCACTATATAAGCCGGAAGGCTGGTAGTGGGTTGGGGTCTTTTTGGAGTCAAGTCTGCGTCTTATAGATTACTCCACTGTCGGAGATAGTTGTACTCAGACAGGCAATATATATATCCATTTCCTTCTACTCTCCCCAACAGCGTGTCTGTCCCCGCTTGTAGATTCCTGGGCCCCGCATCCTCTCTGCCCAGTCATCTCAATAGGACTCCCCTCTCACCTGTACACGGACCCTCGCGGCGTTTGGGTAGAGGCCAACCCAATACATTCCACCATCTTGAAGTAAGGTCCGGCGTGCCGACCGAACCCCCGAGGGTTGGACACTCTCAACAGCGTCCTGGGGACCACTGCAGCTTCCTAAGAAGCACCACATCTGGCCTGCGGAGTCCCTGACGACCATTTGTGGTGACCACGGAGAGATAGATAATACACATAGTTGGAGTTCACTATAGCAAGTAGAGTGGCGGCCCGACGAAGAGCCAGGATTAACTCATTCGAGCAAATAAAGATTGATGAGCAACAGCTGACCAGGAGAATGCGACGAGCCGGCCGAGGGAGATTGATGGACGGCGGCGAGGCACCTCGGTTGCCGCAATTGGCCCCTGCCTCACCTAACCGAGAGAACGACGGTAACGCCGCATGGCTGAATCTCCGAGCAGCGGTAAACTCGGCACACAAGCGGCAGAGGCGGTCGCACGCCGCTGACGATGAAGAAGGATATGAAGGAACCACAGCACGTCCGAACGACAATCCAAGCACGGCAGCATGCGGGCATGATCAGCACCCGGACGGGCGACTTCGCCCGACAGTAACCTACGAAGCAGTGTGGGATGGATGGCGAGACGATGAAAGCCCTCTGCCTCTCGACGTAGGTGAAAGTGATAGCCACGAAGAGCTCCCATACCAACAAGCAGAACCAGTGTTTGACGAGTACCCCCGAAGGAGGAAACTTCGCCCAGGACAACCCCAGGAGAGGAAGCCCTGCGTCAGAGGCAAGAATCTCGAGGGGGCGAAAGCAACACAGATAACGATGGGGACGTGATCCAAAAGCCCAGCGTGACCAACACCACGATGGAGGTAAGATAGGAAACCCAGGGTCATCGTCACCCATCAGGGTGACGCGGGGGGCCCGTGTCTGCCTGGAAAGAGGGGAGGAAGAGCCTCATCCGAGAAGCCCCCATAGGGAAGGGCATTGATTGCTAACAAGGCAACCTCTGCACCAGGAGTTCAACCGATTGGACGACACAGCAGGTTAGGGTGGTTACCAGGATGAGAACTCAAGGCTTTGGAAGGCCGGGTACACATGGGACGATCGCCTGCGCGAAGGCGACTGGACGTCGACGAGCTGATGGATTGGGAGGAGGCACCAGGAAGAGGGTCGCACAGTGGCTACCTTGGAGAAGGGACGAGAGGAATTCGTCCAGGGGCAGGAGAGATTCACCCAAGCGACTAGTATCGCACCGGCCCTGTGAGGGAAATCCGCCAGGCACACGGCAGAGCAGCCACAACCATCACCAAACGGGGGATACCGTCTCAAGGCGAGGAGGAATCGCCCATCGATCACAACTGTCTAGACGTCACGAGGGGATTCCATGCACGGTCATACAAAACTACTCGCTGGAGGAGGGAAAACCGTCTAGCCAAGGTAAGCCGCACCACCAGCCGTCAGGTTGGTCCCGGGCGGGGGCCCCGAGGGACAATTGGGAGGAGCCCGTCCTCGTCACCAACCCTCAATGGGAGGGCAGGGCCGCGAAGAAGGAAAAGGGTGCCCGCAAAATACCAGGACGTGGACTACACCACGTTTGAAGCGGAGGGTCCGGATTGGAACAACTCTTAGGCACAACGGGATGCCATGGGAGCCGACCCGGTCACCTTATTAGCCCAAGCACTCAATCAGATGCAGGAGAGCACTATAATAGTGCCCTTACCCGCGTTCCGTGGAGCGAAGGGGGAAGATGCAGACCAACACGTACACAAGTTTGAACAAGTGTGTGAACTCCGGAGTGTGAGCGACAATCACAAGAAGTTGAGTGCCTTTGCATGCACTCTGGACAAGAAGGCACATGCCTGGTAGATGCGATTCCACAAGGCAAACGAAGGAGCCCGCTGAGAGACCGCACAAAGGCGTTTCTGGATATCTTTTGGGAAGAAAAGAGTGAAGAGGAGGTGATCCACAAGCTAACGAGCTTAAAACAGAAAGCAGGAGAGTCGGTCGATGAGTACACGGTCCGCATGCTGGGGTATATCACATGGCTAAGAGACGCCCCAGTTGACCTGACCAAGAAAATATGGTACTGAAAGGGACTACGGCCGGAGATCCGCAAGTGGATCTGCTTGGACGACAACCGGACGTTCAACAAGTTACTCCGGTACGCCAAGAAGGCCGAAAAGCGGGAGGCTGAAAGACGCCAAGAAAGGAAGGCACAGGATAAATCGGACGCAGAAGAGGTGAACGATACTGCATCGGATGAGGAAAACCTCTCAAATGCTCCAAGGCCGACCAAAAAGAGAGCCGGTCGGCTACCAAGGGACACATGCAGCTGTAGCGGGAGGAAACCCTACAAGGGGCCACACAGAAGGAATACTTATCCATGACACTGGCTCAAATGGGATACACTGCACAGGGGGATAAGTACTGTCGGGTGTGTAACATCCGTGGATCTCACAACATGGACGATTGCTACCGGCTGGCCGAGCTCCTGAGCAAAAGGCCACCACAGGTAGCCACACTAGCAGTAGAACGAGGAACCGAAGAGGGTACAGATGGCCGAAGGAGTTATGGCCACAGGACGGAGGGAAACAACCAACCCCGTAGGAGGTCCCATTCGGGGGACCGAAATCGTAGGCCCCACTCTCGAGAACGGCCACCGTACCGACCCAGGTATGGCAACAGAGAAAGATGACCTGAATGCAAGGAGGTGTAGTGCGCACTGTGTGGAGGCCCACACTCTACCGTTGTTCATGGGTATCATTGATCAAACCAATGCTAGAAGCACAAGCAGCTGGCGTCACCAGGACGAGTAACGGGCAGATCCTTGCCAACCCAATTCCAAACTCCACACCGTAAGTAAACCAAGTAACGGTGGTACTACCAGAACAGGATGTTAGGACAGACATAGTGCCACAGGCGGACGAAACAAGGAAAACCCAAAGGCGGAGAACCAGGGGGGCACAAAGGCGCAAAAAGAGAAGACAGACAATAAACACCCTGGTTTTAAAGTAGTGGGTAAGGAAGCAAACGCAAGAACTGACAACCTCGGAACCTGTGGAGCCCAGCCGAGGCCAGGAATTGCTAAGAAAACTAAGGAGAAATGAAACCGCACATTCGTAAGGGGGGAGGCCCAGAAGGGGTCAGAACAGGAAACATCGCTGGTTCCCATCGCACAATGGGAGAATCGGGTACGACCAGCAGCAAGACCCCCACCAAGAGGCACTGCAACCACAGTGGACTACGTGAACGACGTACCGACTATCCCGGTTCGCATGGTGGGACACACAATCAGCGAAGTAATTATAGATGGGGGGTCAGCAGTCAATGTCATGTTAGCAAAGCTGCATAGGAAATTACGTATGCCAACTCCGGAACCCACCCCATTTCAAGTACACATGGCCAATCAGACCGAGGTGGCGCCTAAGGGCATTCTAAGGGCAGTGGAGGTCGAGATCCAAACGGTCAAATTTTGGATCAACGTTGTGGTCCTGGATATGCACGCCAGGGGGGGATTCGACCTACTCCTCGGTCGACCCTGGCTCAGGGGTGCAAAGGTATGGCACGATTGAGAGCACCAACAGATACAGTTCCGCACTAGACGGGCAATAAGGTCCATACCCATAGGCGAAACCCAGGCCCCCGCACGGAGATTTGAGGCGATGGAGTATTAGGGGCCTGGCGGGCGCTGGGGATGGAGCGAGGGCGTAACAACCTCCCACAAGCCGGCCCTTGGGATTGGGTCGCGCCAAATAGGAGGCCTCGCATCAGAGGCAAGCCTATGTAAAGGAGCTAGGGATCGCAGAAGCAACCAAAGCCTGAGACTATTCGGCACCGGAACGTTGGTTCCCCAACCACCAAGACAAGTTCGGGGGCCTATGTGGACATACCCAAGCCAGACGACCACCCCAATCAAGCGGAGCCACTCCAGAGCCGGTATTGACAGGGATCGGCAACCCTTTTACGGTCCTGGTCTCAAGGAGAGATATCCTCTACCTGGGCCGATCGGAGATCGGCTCGGGAAGTGGGGGGGGGGGGAGAAGCTCCGGCGTAGACACGCTAGTGGCTTTCATGCTCACAGGAAGAACAGGGAGTCGGATCACCAGACGATTGGTGAACGATCTTTGCAGGGCATGGGAAGGAGTCGCGATAAATTGAGCTGACTGCCTTAAGCAGTACCTGATTCCGACTCTAACTAGTGGGATTCACGGGGTTCGAGCCGGCACTGAGGCTACTCATGGTTGGACACATTGCTATTTTGACCACGAGCTCGTTCGGCCAAACAGTAGTAAGGCACCACCACCACTCCAAATGGGGAACAGCCAAAACCCCCGGAGTTAACAGAAGAATAGGATTCAATGGAGGGACGGCGTCTACAGAAGAACAAGGCTCAATAGAAGAACAGGCGTCAACAGAGGAGCAGGCGGAGGATAGTCTCCTTCCGAACCAAGAATCACCAGGGTGTGTACCGCAGGAACCATCCACGCGATTCCCCTAGCTATAGGACCCCCACTACTGGAATCCTCATTAGACACAATTGAGCAATCTACCAAACCCAGCCAGGGAGGGAAGAAGGACAAGCCTGAGAACGAATACGAGAGTAACTATCAACACTTCCAGGCCAACAACGATGGACCTCCACAATCTATACCAGGCTCGCGAGGGTCTTCAACCAGCTAGACGAAGCCATGGCGATATATGACGGCCTCGACCTCCTAGCGGTGGCAAGGGAACACGACGACATAGTGACAGAACTCACGGAGCGGCGACAGGAAGCCCGAAAAGTCGCCCAAGGGGCTAAGGAGCTACTGAGTGAAGGAGGCCGACTGTGTATGATGACAATGAAGAGAACGAAGGACGCCTGGGAAAGCTGGAGCAAAAGGAGAGCGAACTTCCAGTGGTTGTACAGTGAGTGCGAAACTCTCCTAGGGCTACTCAACAATGACCAGCACGCCCGCAGCCGGGTCATAGCCGGAAGGGAACAATAGATACAGGAATGCAAAGCTCGGTTAGAACAAAGGTGTAGGGAGCTCGCTGAGGCACAAGTAGAACTAACGGCGGTCAGAAGGGAATTACTGACAAAGACGCAACTCTCCAAAACCAATACCGCACCTACAACCGTCCAACCGGAACCTCTACTCAGGAGGCCAAAAGCGAGCGCCCTCAAGCCAGCCAGCCCGATTCAAGACTCGGCCCGGACCATCAGGGAGCTAGAGGTACACACCCAGCTACAGGCCCAGCTCCTCGCGGCAAGGGAACAGGAGCTGCAACACTCGCGAGAACGTGTACAGGAGTTGGAGAGTCAGCTCCAGTAGGCCCGGGAGCAACAGACAGGGTCTGAGGCAAGGCTCCGAAGGGTGATCGCGCTTCGAGAGGCGACCATCACCACATTAAAAACCACGCTAGGGGCAACAGAGAGCGAGATCGCCATGTACCGGGAGCTCCAAGGAGCAGATAACTAGGTCACATGGCCCGAGGATGTGCCAACGAATAAGCCCGGGCATCTGGTTGATGGTGGCCCGTGATCGCGGCCATCCGACAAGTCGCCACCGGCGCGGACAAGCGGCTGGACGAAACGCCGTATAAGGGAGGTACTTCAGGTACGGACTAATGGCGACTGGTGTCAGGCGGCGGTGTAAGCGGGCGAAGATCCGATCGTCTGGACCAACCACCCTGAGTACGAAGGACAGCATGCGTGGGGAGGGGCATAAATGTGACAGGTAGGACTCTGTCACTAGGTGGCAGACCAGTGAGAGAGCGCCACCTGTAGCTAGGGACTAGTGGTAGGTACCCACTATATAAGCCAGGAAGCTGGTAGTGGGTCGGGGTCTTTTTGAAGTCAAGTCTGCATCTTATAGATTACTCCACTATCGGAGATAGTTGTACTCAGACAGGCAATATATATATCCATTTCCTTCTACTCTCCCCAGTAGCGTGTCTGTCCCGACTTGCAGATTCTTGGGCCCCGCCATCCTCTCTGCCCAGTCATCTCATTAGGACTCCCCTCTCACCTGTACACGGACCCTCGTGGTGTCCGGGTAGAGGCCAACCCAATACATTCCACCACTCTTGAAGTAAGGTCCGGCGTGCCGACCGAACCCCGAGGGTTGGACACTCTTGACATCATCTTGGCAACCACTGCAGCTTCCTGAGAAGCACCACATCTGGCCTGCGGAGTCCCGACGACCACCAAAAAAGAACAACAAATACACAAACTTAGGTCTCGGATCGAGCGGAGGAGTGGGGAGCTCGTAAAAGCCCAAGTAGAACTGACAGTGGTCAGGGAGGAATTGGACCAAAGGGCTCAACTTGCAAGGGCCAGTACCACACCTATGGCCAGCCTGCAAGAACCTCTACCCGAGGGGCCAAAGGCAAGTGGTGCATTATTGCCAAGTATAGGGCAGGAGCACAGCTCACCCAGGAAACAGTACCCACCACGAATCACTACCACCGGATTGATGAAGCACGCTCGATAACAAGCCCAACTAATAGCAAGGGAATAAGAGTTACAGCACTCGTGCAAGTGAGCCTAGAAGCTAGAGGCTCAAGTAAAACATGCACAAGAACAGCAGGAGCAGGGTTTCAGAGGGAGCTATAGAAGGCTACCAAGCTACAGGAGGCAACAATCACAGCCCTGAAGCAAAAGCTAGCCACAGTAGAAAACGAAGCCGCTACCTATCATGACCACTCGGGCATAGCATAGGGGAGGGAGCACATGGCCCAAGGACGTGCCAACGAATAAGCTCAGGCATCTGGTTGACGCTGGTTTGACCACCGTCAAACCACCAGCCAGAGTGGACAAGCGACGGGACAAAGCACCGAGCAAGGAAGGTACCGCAGGTACGGACTGACGGTGACAGCTATCAAGTAGTGGCGTAACTAGGCGTAGATACGATCGTCCGAACCAACTATCCAGGATGCTCATGACAGCAGACGTAAGGGAGGTGCATAAATGTGACAGACATGACTCTGTCACATGGCAGTAGACTAGTGAGAGAGTGCCACTTGTACCTAGGGTCTCACTATATAAGCAAGAAGGCTAGTAGTGGGTCGGGGTCCTTCTAGTGCAGTTTTCGTCTTGTATCTTGCTCCACCTTTCTGAGGTAGTTTGCATTCAGGCAAGCACTATATATATAAATACATGTTCCTTCTGTTCACCATCTCTCTGATGATTCTCCTCTTGCTCCGCTCCTAGGACCAACAATGTACTCTGCCACCAAGCAGCAGCATTGCTCTAGGAAAACTCCCCCACCCTTGTACATGAACCCTCGCGGTGTCCGAGTAGAGGCCATTCAGCACCTTCGAGTACTCCTAAGGTAAGGTTGGCTTACCGGCGTGGACCCCTGGGATTGGACGCTATCCACAGCGTCTTGGCGACCACCAAGACTTCATAACAGTAATTGAATTAAACCAGCGAAAATGTACAAATGACAATAAACTGTATGCTAACTATACTATGCCTCCACGATACCTTGGAATATCCATAGGATATTCGTTATACCCTGGAAGACTTCATAGCAAGCACCACATCTGGCATGCAGAGTCCCTGACGACCATTTGTGGTGATCACGAAGGGATAAATAGTACACATGGATCAAGCTCACCGTAGCAAGCAAAGTTGCGGCCCGAAGGAGAGCCGGGATTAACTCGTTTGAGTAACTAAAATCAGCGAGCATCAGCTAGCCGGGATGATGCATCGGGCCAGTAGAGGAAGGTTGATGAAAGGCAGAGAGGCACCCCAATTGCCACAATCGGCCCCTACCTCGCCTACCCGAGGAAATGATGCAAACACCACATGGCTGAGTCTCTGAGAAGCGGTAAACCTGGCATAGCAATAGCAAAAGCGATTGCAAGCCGCAAACAATGAAGGAAGATATGAAGAACCCACAGCATGTCCAGATGTTATTCCAGGTATAGGAGCGTGTGGGAACGAGTAGCACCTGGACGGGTGACCCCACCCAATAATGACCTATGATGTACAGTGGGATGGATGGCAAGACGATGGAAACCCCCCAACCCCTCTCGACGTAGGTGAAAGTGACGGCTACGATGAGCCCCCACACCGAAGAGCAAAACCTGTGTTGGACGAGTACCCATGAGGGAAACCCTGCATAGGAGAACCCCAAGAGAGGGAAGGCCTGCGCTGGAGGCAGGAATCTCGAGGTGGCAAAAGCAACACGGGATGAGAGTCGGAGGTCCAGTGTGGCCGGCACCACGAGGGACGTAAGGTAGCAAACCTAGGGCTGCTCTCACCCATTAGGGTAAGGTAGGGGGCCCATGGCTGCCCAAAAAGAGGGGAGGAAGAGCCTCATCCAGAAGGCCCTTGCATGGAGGGGCATTGATTACCAACAAAGCAACCTATGCATGATTGGACGATTAGACGATTGGACGATGTAGCAGGCCAGAGTGGTTACCAGAATGAAAACCCGAGGCTTCGAAAGGCTAAGGTACACATGGGACCACCACCTACACAAAAGCGATTAGACGTCTACAAAATGATGGATTGACGGGAGGATGTATAGGTAGCTTCACGTCTTTCCAGTTGCCTCTCTAGAAACCCACAAAAAACTCACCCTTTGAGTCCTCAACAGGAGGAGGTACCAGTAAGGGGGGCCACACAGTGACCACTCTGGGCAAGGGACGAAGGGATTCTGTCTAGGGGTGAGGGAAATCCGATCGAGCGACCGAGACCGTATTGGCCCCGTGAGGGAAATCTACCGGGGAACACGACAAAGTCGCAATCAGCACGAGACGAGGGGATACCCTCTCAGGGCAAGGAGGATCTGCCTCATCAACCACGACCGTCTAGACGCCATGAGGTGACTCCACGCATGGTCCTACAAAGCCACTAGATGGGGGAATACCGTCCAGCCGAGGTATGCTGTGCCACCAGCCATCAAGTTGGTCTCATGAAGGTGATAGCCGAGAGGAACCTGTCCTTGTCACCCACCCTCAATAGGAGGGCAGAGGCACGAGGGAGGAGAAAGGTACCCACAAAAACCAGGACGTAGACCACAGCACATCCAAAATGGAGGGTCCAGATCGGAGCACTTCACATGCTTAGCGGGATGCCATGGGAATCAATCCGATAACCTTACTAGCCCGTGCACTCAATTGGATGCAGGAGAGCACCATAATAGTGCCCTTACCTGCATTCCGTGAGCGAAGGGTGAAAACGCAGACCAGCATGTACACAAGTTCGAACAGGTATGTGAACTAAGGAGCATAAGCAACAACCACAAGAAGTTGAGTGCATTTGCATGCACTCTGGACAAGAAGGCACACATCTGGTGGATGCAATTCCACGAGGCAAACGAAGGAGCTTGCTGGAAAACCGCATGAAGGGCGTTTTTGGATACCTTCCAAGAGGAAAAGAGTGAGGAAGAGGTGATCCACAAGCTAATGAGATTGAAACAAAAAGTGAGAGAATCGGTCAACGAATACACGGTCCACATGCTGGGGTACATCGCCCGGTTAAGGGATGCCTCGGTCGACTTGACCAAGAAAATGTGGTACCAGAAGGGACTGCGACCGGAGATCCGCAAGTGGATCGGCCTAAATGATGACCGGACGTTTGACAAGTTACTCCGGTACACCAAGAAGACTGAGAAGTGGGAAGCCAAGAAACGCCAGGAGAGAAAGACACATGACAAATCAAATGCCGAGGGGCAAACAACACCACCACGAATGAAGAAAATCTCTCAAATGTCCCAAAACCTGCCAGGAAGGAGACGGGCAGGAGCTAGGGAGCACGAGAGATCACAACGAAAGGAGACCCACAGACAGCACGGAAGGAGAACTTAACAACGATTGTTTCTCAGTTAGGATACACTGCGCATAGGGATAAATATTGCAAAGTGTGAAATGTCCATGGATCCCACAACACGGATGATTGTTATCGGCTAACCGAGCTTTTAAACAATTGGGCTGTCGAGCGACATGAGGTAGACCACCTGGGAGACCAGCATTATGGGGGCTATGGCGATGGCCAACCCCACCACAGATCGCAATCAAGAGATTGCAACCAGAGGTCGCACTCCTAGGAGCGCTAACAAAATCGACCAAGGTACGACAACAGGAATAGACTAGGAGCTGATCTGCACACTATGCAATGGAAACCATCCATTGTACCGATGCTTTTGGATCGCGATGCTCAAGCCCATGCCAAAGTGCACGTACCAAAGGCCACAGGGGTGGCCAAAGGACCAGTCTTGGCCATAGTAACACCAGGCCCCGCACCACATGCACACCATGTAGAAATGTCACCCCCCGAGCTGCAATGTGGGGCAATCATGAGATCGCAAGCCCAACAGATGAGACTACTAGTTGACTTTGAGGAGTTAGACAATGGGGAGTCTAGTAAGGAGGAAGTGGCAGCCAAACTTAGAAAACCAGGTCAATGGGAGTGAAGGCATGTCGAGGTGGAGGCTGCTACAGAACAAGTGAGATTTGCGCAAGGTTTAGGGGCCAGAGGCACGACAGGAGTGCATGAGGCCCTCGCCGGGAAGGTGCAAGAGACCCAGGTGTTGGTAATCTTAGGAGAGCTACTACGGTTATCCCCAAGACTGTATGACGTCCTCACCCAGGAACTGCACGAGCCCACAACAGCACCCCTAAGAGTGCAATGACAGCCATAGACTTTGTGGATGATGTACCGGCTATACCCGTCCAAATGGCAAGCCACACAGTCCACAACATGATCATAAATGAGGGATCAGGTGTAAATATTCATGTCCACAGAACTCCATCAGGAGTTGGGGATGCCGCCCCAGAGCCCTCACCCTTCCTCATACGTATGGCGAACCAAGCCAAGGTGGCACCCAAGGGCATCATGAGGAAGGTAGGGATCAAGATTAAGAGCGTCAAGTTCTTGATAAACGTGGTCGTTCTCAATATGCACACGAAAGGGGGATTTGACTTACTTCTGAGCCGGCTGTCTTAGGGGTACAAGGGTACAACACGACTGGGAGAACCAGCATGTCCGTTTCCCTGTCAAGGGGGGACTCATATCTATTACTGCAAAACAAGTCCCGACACCACCATCGGAATCCCAACCCTAGGAATACCACCTCCCAGACTGGAGTGAGGACTGGATGATGAGGAAGAAGTAGCTATCCTGGCATGCTTGCTAGAATTATTTGTCATAGGAGAGGTATACCCTTGGCAGGAAGTATGGGAGTCTGCCGTTGCATACCTAATGACTTGACTAGAGGCTAGAGCAAACACCTCCAAGACTCAAATCCAGAGGTGGCCTATTCTATGGAAGGAAATGCAGAGTGTTGCCC
The DNA here is from genome assembly GCA_003024785.1 of Selaginella tamariscina. Taxonomy (NCBI): domain Eukaryota; kingdom Viridiplantae; phylum Streptophyta; class Lycopodiopsida; order Selaginellales; family Selaginellaceae; genus Selaginella; species Selaginella tamariscina. The sequence continues at coordinate 584,750 of PUQB01000039.1, forward strand.
CGCCCCCAAGAGGAGTATCGCAGCAAGCCAATGTATGGGTGGAACATGACTCCCAAAGCAGCAATCAAGCAGGTCAACATAGGCACCGACGAAGACCCTCGTCTAGTAAATGTTAATGCCCACATAGGATCATAGCTAAGAAAGCAGATTGCCAACTACCTCCATAGGCATAGGGAGGTATTCGCCTAGACCTACCACAACCTAAGGGGAGTACCACCAGAGTTGTGCCAACACAAAATTAAGCTAAAACCTGACATCAAACCCAGCGGCCAACAATGGCACTGCATCAACCCAAACTACGCTCGAAAGGCTAAACAAGAGATTGACAAGTGGCTCAAAGCGGACATTGTCTACCCTATCAAAAACCCAGAATGGCTGTCACCAATCGTTATCATACCTAAGAAGGACAGGTGGCTGAGAATTTGCATAGACTACCGCGACTGAATGCCGCCACACAAAAGGATCAGTTTCTCATCCCGTTGTCACGACCCAATATAAGATGCAGGATTCCGAATTGCAGGATACAGGATACGGGATATAGGATATGCTTATAGGATATACCTACAGGATATGCCTATAGGATATTCCTACATGATATATCTACGGGATATTCTTACAAGATATGCCTATAAGATATGCTATAGGATATGCCTAGAGGATAAGGGTCACCATTTTTAGCTCATGACTAGATTAGGCTCATGACCAGATTAGCTCTTGGAGTTGTGAGCATAAAAGCTCCGACCTAATTGTTGTATAATTAGTTATTATAAACACCAGTCTTTCTATTGTCTTGTCTTGTTCTTGTTTTGCTCCTTGTTTTTGTTCTCTCCTCTGTCCTAGTTCCTATTCTACTCTTGTCTTGTTCTTAATCCTTGTCATGCTCCTGAGTTAAGCCTCTTTGCTCTTAGATTGCGGCGGTTCTTAGTTCTTGTCCTGCTCCTAATCCTTGTCCTACTCCTAAGTTAAGCTTCCTTATTCTTGAATCGTGACTTGACAGTTTAATAATAACTCCTTTCATAACTCTCCGATTTCTAGTTACTTTTTTTTTTCTTAGCTTTCCTCCCTTGTTTTCCTTTTTTCCTTTCTTTCACGAATCATGACAGATTTGAGCAATTTCAACGCGAGCACCAAATGTTATTTCATGAGCTGGCCACTTTGCGCCAAGTGGTCACATATCTGCAAGGTTCCACCAATGCAGGGCATGCAACTGCTGATGCATACTTCAAGACTGCTGCGCAGGCTCTCTCTCAAGCATCCGTGGTTTCCTCTTCATCAAACTCTTCTTCAGAGCCAAAGATCAGCATACTAAAGAAGTTCAGTGGTAATCGCATTGATTTTCAAGGTTTCTTGAATCAAATCAGGCTTTTGATCTGCATGTAACCACACCGCTACTTGACTGATGCACAAAAGGTTAGCCTTTTGGCATTCTTACTAGTTGGATCTCCACGGGCTTGGTTGCCCCTTTGCTGAAGTGTGACGACCCATTGATGGAAGACTTTGAAGGTTTCGTGGCTGCCTTTGAAGCCTGCTTTGGAGATCCTGATAAGTACCATTCTGCATGCACGAAGTTACGGAAGCTCACTCAAGGATCCCGACTAGCTTCCATCTATGCATCAGTAACTTTGCATGAACATTTTATGGGACGCAACCACATTGATCAAACACTTCCATTTTGGGTTGAGGGATGACATGAAGGACCTTCTCCTTACGTTGCCAGATGCCCAAACATTAGCGGAGATTATGCAATAGGCCGTTCGTTGCGACAACCGTTTGTTTGAGCATCATCAGGAAAAATCTCGTTGGCAATTCCTGCAAGCCAATTTTGCAGCCATAGCACATGTTCCTGCGACACCTTCTAGTGTGGTTCCTATGGAGGTTGAGAAATACAAGCATGGCTCACTTTCCACTGCTAAGAAGCAACGTCACTCTAGTGAGAACCTATGCTTATATTGTGGTGAAGCAGGACACAAGGTGGCAGAATGTCCTATTAAAGCCAGGAAGTTCAAGATGGGTGAAGTTGAAGCTGAAGTTCAGTCGAAAAACTTCAATGTCCACTTTGTCTAGGAGCTGCGAAGTTGAACGTAGGTGCAGGCTCCATTGGTGCTGCTCATACCATTCCATCACTCAAGTTTCCTATACACATTTATCTCAATAATTGAGAACTCAAGGAGTTTGCCCTGCTAGACACTGGTGTAAATGCATGCTTCATGAATGACACTTTTGCAACTCAACATAGCATTCCGGTGGTGAAGTTGAAGTGTGTAGTTCCTATATTGGTGGCCGATGGTCGTCTGATTGCTTCTGGCACAGTTTCCCATGCTACCACACCTCTCTCTTGCAATCATGACGCATTCAACTGTTCAATTTCATTCAACTTGATCAAGACTCAATCAACTCCCATCATTTTGGGCATTCCATGGTTCGTGGTTGTAAATCCTCAGATCGACTGGAGGTCTAAGATGCTCACGTTTTCCTCTTCAGCAGCTAGGATCAATCCTGTACCTTCCTGCGTGCAAGATATGTCCTTAGTGTCTAAGGCAGTACAAGCTATAGGATTGAAGATTCCTCCTCAATAGGATTCACCTTATGTTAGTTCCTCAGCACATCCGTAGGCTCTTTCCACTCCTGTAAGTTTGTGAATTCTTGTACAGGGTTCTTCCAATCCTGTATCAGTGTCGAACTCAACAGGATCCACCTCCTGCTGGTTTGTCAGCACACTCGTAGGCTCTTCTCACTCCTGTGCATCCATGGACTTATGTACAAGATTCTATCATGTACACTTGTCAACATCCACATAAGTTTTTCCAATCCTTCCTCTTTTCATTACCCTGCTACTGTTCCACCCCCCAAGATCCTTCCTCTTTTTCAGTCACAGCTCCCTCCTTCTCCTCTCCAAGTTCTTACCATTACTATGCATGAACTTACCACTGATCTTGCTCCCTTTCATCTTTTTGCTTTCCAAGTAACTCCTACCTTTCCTGTATCTGACTCTCATGTTCTTCAATCTCCTTCTCCTTCTCCTATTTCTTCCCTACCATCCAAGTATCACTCCTTTCAGGACATTTTTGACAAGCACAAGGCTACAGTTCTTCCTGTTCATAGGTTTTATGACTATTCTATTGACCTGTGGAAGGGAAGACTCTACTGTTCGGACCAATTTATGCACTGTCACCTATAAAATTGGAAGTTATTCGCCAGTACATCGAAGACAACTTGGCATCCGGCTTCATTCATCACTCAAAGTCCCCTACAGGAGCACCTATCTTCTTTGTCAAGAAGAAAGATGAGAGTTTGTGCTTGGTTGTGGACTATAGGGGTTTGAATCAAGTCACCATTCAGAATCGGTACCCATTGCCATTAATCCTGAAACTTCTCGATCAACTACGAGGAGCAAAGGTGTTCATAAAGTTCAACTTACGAGGGGTTTACAACGATGAGTGGTAGACTGCCTTCGTACAAGGTATGGACATTTCGAGTACACGATGATGCCTTTTGGACTTACCAATGCCCCAGCTGTGTTTCAACACATGGTAAACAACATCTTTCGTGACTTCTTGAATCAGTTTGTGATGATTTACCTCGATGACATTTTGATTTTCTCCAAGGACCAGGTGGCACATGACAAGCATGTACGACTAGTTCTACAGAGGCTTCGTGAGCATGGCCTGTATGCGAAGTTGGAGAAGTATTTTTTGACAGGGATATGGTGGAGTTCCTGGGCTACATCATCTCTCCTGCTGGCATTTCCATGGATATGCACAAGGTGAAGACTATCGTGGAGTGGGAGAGGCCCAAGTCTGTACGAGACGTATAATGTTTCCTTGGCTTTGCAAACTTCTACAGGCGTTTCATACAGAACTTCTCCAAGCGCATACTTCCACTCATGGAACTCACCAAGTGCACAGGAGATTTCTCTTGGTCCAACAAGGAAGAACATGCATTGACAGCACTCAAGGACGCCTTCACGACAGCTCCGATTTTAGCACATCCTGATCATTCTCGTCCCTTTTTCGTTGAAGCAGATGCCTCGGATTTTGTGGTAGGTTCCACCCTATCACAAGTTGGAAAAGACAAGTTACTCCATCTTGTAGCCTTTCACTCTTATAATTTCCTTTCAACAGAGATCAATTACAAGATTCATGACAAGGAACTCAAGGCCATTGTAGATTCGTTCGAGGAGTGGTGGCACTTCCTAGAAGGTGTTGCGCATCCTGTACGAGTTCTTACAGATCACAAGAACTTGGAGCTTTTTCAAACAACTCAAGTTTTTAGTCGACGACAGGCTAGGCGGGCAGAATTCCTATCATGTTTTGATTTTGTCATCGTTTACAGGCCCGATTTTTAGAATGGCAAAGCAGATGCATTGTCTAGGTGCTCCTACCTTGCACCGACCCTAGGCAATCCTACATATGACTGTCAAAAGTAAGTGTTGTTGGATCCTGATTGATTTCGGCTTGCGGCACTACAGGTTCGTCAGGCTCCAACAAATTCAACACTTCTACAGGACATCTGTTTGTAGTTGGCTACAGACGACTTGGAAAAGAATGTGTTCTCACACATTAGTCCTGACATTGCAAGCTCCTCTTCCTTCAATTCCCGTTCAGACTACAAGTTATTCGCCATAAAGGACGGACTCCTATACTGGGAAGGTCTTCTATACGTTCCTGTTGGTGTTTGCAGGACTCGTGTGGTACAGGATTGTCATGATACCCCAACTACAGGACATTTTGGTGTGGCCAAGACAGTTGAGTTGGTGACTAGCAACTATTGGTGGCCTGGGTTGCGAGGTTCTGTGGAAAGGTTTGTATGGAGTTGTGACACCTGCAACAGGTCGAAGATGCCTCGTCATGCGCCCTCTGGTCTTCTTCGTCCTTTTCCTGTTCTTTCTGCTCCTTGGAGATCTATTTCTATGGATTTCCTCACAGATCTTCCTCCTTCTCATGGATTTAATGCAGTTCTTGTGGTGACCGTTTCACCAAATAAGCTCATTTCTTACCATGCAACAAGACAGCTACAGGCCAGACAACTGCTAAGTTGGTGATCCATGAAGTGTTTTGACATCATGGTCTTCCTGAGAGCATTATTTCTGATTAAGGCCCACAATTCATGTCCAAGTTTTGGCAAGAGCTTCTCCAAAGTCTACAAGTTAAAGTGGATCTTTCTTTAGGATATCATCCACAAACTGATGGGCAGTTAGAACGCATGATTCAAACCTTGGAGCAATATCTTCGCTGCTTCATCAGTGACCAACATGACAACTAGTTGGACCTTCTTCCAATAGCGGAGTTTGCCTACAACAACTCCGTTCATGCATCTACATGCCAGACACCTTTCTTTGCTCTTACAGGCTACCATCCACGTTTTGACTTTGCTCCTCCTACTTCTTCTTCTTCCACTCCTACAGTACAGGATTGTTTCCAGCATCTTCATTAGGTACAGGAGGATCTCCGGGTTCATCTTCAATAAGCACATGACTGGCACAAGTATCATGCTGGTGCTCATCGTCAGCCGGCACCTGCATATAAGATTGGTGATCTTGTGTGGCTTCTTCGTCGACATATTCACACCAACAAGCCTTCTTCTAAGTTGGATTTTCAACAATTGGGCCCTTACAGGATTACGGTAGAGGTCAATCCTGTAACTTTTTGATTCGAGTTACCATCTACAGTGAAACTTCATCCTATGTTTCACACCTCTTTGATGGAGCCGTATCAATTTTCTTCTCTTCCTGGGCATGCTTCTTCTCATCCCCCTCCTGTGGTCATTGACGATGAATTTGAGTATGAAGTTGCAGCCATCCTTGATTCTCGTCTTCATCGCCACCAACTTCATTCAATACTTGGTGGATTGGAAAGGTTATTTGCCTACCGATCGCAGTTGGGAACCTGCATCCAACTTACTCCATGCTTCTTCCAAGGTTGCTGCCTTTCATCGGCGTTATCCTGCTAAACCAGGTTTTAAGACTTGTGGAACTCGTCCTTAGGGAGAAGGTGTTGTCACAACCTGATACAGGATGCAGGATTCTGGATATAGGATACAGGATACGGGATACGGGATACAAGATATGCTTATAGGATATACTTACAAGATATGCATGCAAGATATTCCTACAGGATATACCTACGGGATATTCCTATAGGATATGCCTACAGGATATGCCTAGAGGATAATGGTCACCATTTTTAGCTCATGACTAGATTAGGCTCATGACCAGATTAGCTCTTGGAGTTGTGATCATAAAAGCTCTGTTAGGATCGTAGTTAGACATTTATCGGATTTCTTGTTATTTCATGGGTAAATATAATGAGAAAAATACCAAAAACAATATATATTGTTAAAAATCGAGAGTGGGAAAGATATATCAAAGTAAAAGTCACTAATGTAATACGGGCGAGTCATTACTGCAATACTATGTTTACGGTGGAGTATGGCATACTTGGATAAGGATAAGGAGTTACAGTAACTGAATGGATAAGGCTAAGAGGTAGTTATTATAATTGCTAGTACTGGACCTAGAGAGTATAAATAGACCAGATTAGGACTAAAAGGGATCCGAGTATACTGTTATTTTGTACCATGTGGCGTGCATGGACATAATATAAGTTTCCTTTCTCTCTCTATACGTCTATCTCTTACTCGTATTTCTGCTTTGATGTATACTATTCATTCTCTCAGTACTATGATGGGATCCATAGTACTGCTGCCTGCTATACACCTTGCCATCCTTACCCTTTTCCGACCTTCTAACGTCTGATTTCTTCTCTATATTATTCCGATAGACCCTTAATATGGGTTTGTCAATGACTACCTCTACTATGTTCAGTAGGTCTTACTATGGTCAGTTGGTAGGATTTTGAGGTTCAACATATGGCGACCAAGGAGGGATAGTCGTGTTAGTAGGTAATTGATAATGTGTTTGTAAAATGTACCAGGATGGGTAGACCGATACCCAAAGGAGTGTTGGAGTTTAAAGAGAAGTTACGACGAAAGAAGAAGATTGAGACTTTTCGTAGGCTCAGGCGTGAGTCCTCAATATGATCAGGACAGCTATTGCAGAAATGGAAGAACGTGCAACAAAGACCGCATGAGAATGGACCTGCAGCATATAATAGTAAGTGAATAGATGATTATCGATGTATTCTTGTAGAACATCAACGATATGAAGAGATCAGGCAGAGACAACAAAGAGAGCACGAGGAGAGATACTTACGACGACAAGCAGTAATAGAGACACAGAAGAGGATTGAAGAGCGTGAAGAACAGAGAAGGAAGGAACAAGTTAAAGCTCAAGGAGAGGAGCAACAAACGACGAAAGTACGACGAGGTTACAGAGGAAGAGGATACTAATCAGGAGAGTGACGATCACGGGCAACGTATACCAACGCGAGGAAATTGGGATCTGTTGTCAGTGGAAGTACCTGGTGAGATGGGAACACTAACAATTACGGGGAAGGTCATATCATCTACCTTTTTAGGTCTTAAGAATGAGGATACAAATCGGCATATACAGCAATTTGAGAAGGCGTGTGAAGCTAACAAAATCAAGGATGAATACGAGAAACTATGAATATTTCCATTTACGTTGAAGGGAGACGCTAGCGATTGGTATTACAAAAATGCCATCACAATCAACAAGTACAGTACACTACTTGCACTATTCAAGAATTACTATGTATGAAAATATTGCAAACGAGACCCGACAGTACAATTATAGGAAATACGGCAGGGACCTACTGAGGTGGTGGAAGATTACACGCGACAATTTCGGAGATTATACAACCGCTACGAGGTCGAAGATGTCAGTGATAAATTGGCAAAGAAATGATATATAAACGGACTACGGGACAACTTACAGCTTCATGACTTAAATGATACAATTAAAGAAGCAGAACAACTTGAAGTGTTGATACCTCCAAGATATGTAGATGATGATGAACGAGAATCAATAAGACAATATTAGAAGGACAACAAAATACGGCCAAGAACTAAAACAATATTTTGCACAACATGCAAAAATGAAGGACATAATGCTTCCGAATGTAAAGTACCCAAGTGTCAGATGTGTGGAGGAATAGGACATGAAGCAAGGCAATGTCAGAATACGGGATATAAATCTCAACAAATTGGTCGTCGGGGACTCCGCAGGCCAGATGTGGTGCTTCTTAAGAAGCTTTAGTGGTCGCCAGGACGCTATGGAGAGCGTCCAACTCTGAAGGTCTGAACTGGCAAGCTGGCCTTACCTCAGAAGTGGTGGAAGGTGTTGGATGGCCTCTACCCGGATGCCGTGAGGGTCCGTGTACATGTAGGGGAGTTCTACTATGTTGGTTGGCAGAGAGCGTTGCTCAGCCCAGGAGTGGGACAAGTGGGGAATCCCACTTGCAAGGTGAATAGAAGGAACATGGATATATTATAGTGCCTGTCTGAGTATAAACTATCTATGACAGAGGAGCAAGATACAAGACGCAGACTTGACTCCCAAAAAGACCCTGACCCACTACCAGTCTTCATGCTTATATAGTGGGTTACCTAGCGCTAGACCCTAGGTACGGGTGGCACCTTCCTATTGGTTTGCCGCCTTGTGACAAGTCCTGTCTGTCACATTTATGCACCTCTCTCACGTGTGCTGTCCTACGTACCCTAGGTAGTTGGTCCAAACGATCGGATCTACGCCTGGTTACATCGCCGCCTGAGATTGGTCGCCATCAGTTCATACCTGAGGTACCTTTCTTATCCAGCGCTTTGTCCCGTCGCTCATCACCGCACCGGCTAGCCATTTGACGGTGTCTAACCACCGTCAACCAGATGCCCGGACTTATTTGTTGGCACGTCCTCGAGCCATGTGCTCTAGACATCCACCCCTTGGAGCTCCCGGTACATGGCGATTTTGTTCTCCATTGAGGCTAGTGTGGTCTTCAATGTGGTGATGGTCGCCTCCTATAGCACGATCACCCTCCGGAGCTTTGCCTCAGACCCTGCCTGTTGCTCCCGAACCTGCTTGAGCTAACCCTCCAAGTCCTGAGTCCGTTCTCGTGAGTATTGCAGCTCTTGTTCCCGCCATGAGGAGTTGAGCCTGTAGCTGGGTGTGTACCTCTAGCTCCTTGATGGTCCGTGTTGAGTCCTACGGGTCTTTGACCGGTTGACGCTCCACGAGTGGGGAGACGGTTACCAGAGCTCCATAAGACTCGAGGGTGGGTCTCTCCGAGGAGGATGCGGGGATGACTGGTTGATAGTGGCCCGTCATCGCGCTAGCCAGTGGGATGCCCACCGGCACGGATGAGCAACTGGACAAAGCACTGGATAAGGAAAGTACTTCAGGTACGAACTGATGGCGACCGGTGTTAGGCGGCGGCGTAACCGGGCAAAGATCTGATCGTCCAGACCAACTACCCAGGGTACGAAGGACAGCATGCGTGGGGAGGCACATAAATGTGACAGGCAGGACTCTGTCACCAGGCGGCAGACCAGTGGGGGAGCACCACCTGTAGCTAGGGTCTAGCGGTAGGTACCACTATATAAGCTGAAAGGCGGGTAGTGGGTTGGGGTCTTTTAGGAGTCAAGTCTACGTCTTATATCTTGCTCCATTGTCGGAGATAGTTGTATCAAACAGGCAATATATATCCATTTCCCTTCTATTCACCCCACAAGCAAGCATTCCCCACTTGCCCGACTCTTGGGCCCCACAACATTCTCTGCCTAGTCATCTCAGTAGGACTCCCCTGTACCTGTACACGGACCCTCGCGGCGTCCAAGTAGAGGCCATCCAATACCTTCCATTAATCCTGAGGTAGGGCCTGACTAACCGGTCGAACCCCGGGGTTGAACGCCCTCAACAGCGTCATGGTGACCACACCAGCTTCCTGAGAAGCACCACCTGCAGAGTCCCCAACGACCATTTGTGGTGACCACGGAGGGATAGATAGTACACACAGATGGAGTTCACTATAGCAAGTAGAGTGGCAGCCCGACGAAGAGCCGAGATTAACTCATTCGAGCAAATAGAGATTGATGAGCAACAACTGACTAGGAGAATGCGGCAGGCCGGCCGAGGGAGATTGATGGACGGCGGCGAGGCACCTCGATTGCCGCAATCAGCCCCTGCCTCACAGACTTGAGGGAACGATGGTAACACCGCATGGCCGAATCTTCGAGCAATGGTAAACTCGGCACACCAGCGGCAGAGGCGGTCGCACGCCGCTGACGATGAAGAGGGATATGAAGGAACGTCCGGACAACAATCCAGGCACGACAGCATGCGGGTATGAACAGTACCTGGATGGGCGACATCACCCGACAATAACCTACGACGCAGAGTGGGATGGATGGCAAGACGACAAAAGCCCTCCGCCTCTCGACGTAGGTGAAAGTGATGGCCACGAAGAGCCCCCATACCAACAAGCAGAACCAGTGTTTGATGAGTACCCCCGAAGGAGGAAACCTTGCCCAGGACAACCCCAGGAGAGGGCAAGCCTGCGACGGAGGCAAGAAATCTCGAGGCGGTGAAAGCAACACGGATAGCGACGGAGGATGTGAGCCAGAAGCCCAGCATGACCAGCGCCACGATGGAGGTAAGATAGGAAACCCAGGGCCATTGTCACCCATCAGGGTGACACGGAGGGCCCGTGTTTGCCCGGAAAGAGGGGAGGAAGAGCCTCATCCGGGAAGCTCCCGTAGGGAGGGGCATCGATTGCCAACAAGGCAACCTTTGCACCAGGAGTTCAGCCGATCGGATGATGCAGCAGGTCAGGGTGGTTACCAGGATGAGAACCCAAGGCTTCGGAAGGCCAGGGTACACATGGGACGACCCCTGCACGGAGGCGACTGGACGTCGACGAGCTGACAGACTAGGAGGAGGCACCAAAAGAGGGGCCGCACAATGGCTACCTTGGAGAAGGGACGAGAGGAATTCGTCCAAGGGCAGGAGAGATTCGCCCAAGCGACTAGTATCACACCGGCCCCGCGAGGGAAATTCGCCAGGGCACACGGCAGAGCCACAACCATCACCAAACGGGGGGATGCCGTCTCAGGGTGAGGAGGAATCGCCCCATCAATCACGACTATCTAGATGTTGCGAGGGGATTCCACGCACATTTATACAAAACTACTCGCTGGAGGAGGGAAAACCGTCCAGCCAAGGTAAGCCGCGCCACCAGCCGTCAGGTTGGTCCCGCAGCGGGGGCCCTCGAGGGATAGTCAAGAGGAGCCCATCCTCATCACCCACCCTCAACAGGAGAGCAGGGCTGCAAGGAAGGAGAAAGGTGCCCACAGAATACCAGGACGTGGACTACACCACGTCTGAAGCAGAAGGTCCGGATCGGAACAACTCTCATGCACAACGGGACGCCATGGGAACCGACCCAGTCACCTTATTAGCCCGAGCGCTCAATCGGATGCAGGAGAGCACCATAACAGTGCCCTTACCCACGTTCTGTGGAGTGAAGGGGGAAGACGCAGACCAACACGTACACAAGTTCGAACAGGTGTGCAAACTTCAGAGTGTGAGCGATAATCACAAGAAGTTAAGTGCCTTTGCATGCACTCTGGACAAGAAGGCACATGCATGGTGGATGCGATTCCATGAGGCGAACGAAGGAGCCCGCTAGAAAACCGCACGAAGGGCGTTTTTGGATACCTTCAAGGAGGAAAAGAGTGAAGAGGAGATGATCCACAAGCTAACGAGCTTGAAATAGAAAGCAGGAGAGTCGGTCGACGAGTACACAGTCCGCATGCTGGGGTATATCGCCTGGCTAAGAGATGCCCCAGTTGACCTGACTAAGAAAATGTGGTACCGAAAGGGACTGCGGCCGGAGATCCACAAGTGGATCGGCTTGGACGACGACCGGACGTTCGACAAGTTACTCCGGTACGCTAAGAAGGCCGAAAAGCGGGAAGCTAAAAGACGCCAAGAAAGGAAGGTGCAAGACAAATCTGACGCAGAAGAGGCGAACGATACCGCATCAGATGAGGAAAACCTCTCAGATTCTCCAAGGCCGACCAAAAAGGAGAAACGGTCGGGCACCAAGGGACACAGGCAGCTGCAGCGAGGGGAAACCCTAGGGGGGCCACGCGAAAGGAAGACTTATCCACGACACTGGCTCAAATGGAATACACGATAAGTACTGTTGGGTGTGTAACATCCATGGATCTCACAACACGGACGATTGCTACCGGCTGGCCGAACTCCTAAGCAAAAGGCCACCATAGGCAGCCACACTGACGGTAGAACGAGGAACCAAAGAGGGGGCAGATAGAACAGGATGTCGGGGCAGACATAGTACCACAAGCTCCCTTAGTGGACGAAACAAGGGAAACACAAAGGTGGAGAACCAGGGGAGTGCAAAGGCGCGAAAAGAGAAGACAGGCAACAAAAACCCCAGTTTTAAAGCAGTGGGTAAGGAAGCAAACTCAAGAACTGACAGTCTCAGAACCTGTGGAGCCCAGCCAAGGCCAAGAATTGCTAAGAAAAGTAAGGAGAAGGCGAAACCACACATTCGTAAGGGGGGAGGCCCAGACGAGGTCAGAACAGGAAATGCTGCTGGTTCCCACCGCACGATGGGAGAATCGGGTACAACCAGCAGCAAGACCCCCACCAAGAGGCACTGCAACCACAGTGGACTACGTGAATGACATACCAACTATCCCGGTTCGCATGGTGGGTCACACAATCAGCGAAGTGATTATAGATGGGGGGTCAGCAGTTAATGTCATGTCAGCAGAGCTCCACAGGAAATTGCGTATGCCAACTCCGAAGCCCACTCCATTTCTGGTACGCATGGCCAATCAGACCGAGGTGGGCCCAATGGCATCTTAAGGGAAGTAGAGGTCAAGATCCAAACAGTCAAATTTTGGATCAACGTTGTGGTTCTGGATATGCACGCTAGGGGGGATTCGATCTACTCCTCGGTCGACCCTGGCTCAGGAGTGCAAAGGTACAACACGATTGGGAACACCAACAGATACGGTTCTGCACCAGACGGGCGATAAGGTCCATACCCACAGGCAAAACCCAAGCCCCCGCACAGGGCGTTGGAGCATCAATGGCCCGGCAAGCGCGGGGGATGGAGCAAGGGCGTAACAGCGACCTCCACAGGCTGACTTCCGGGATTGGGTTGCGCCAGATAGGAGGCCTCGCATCAAAGGCAGGCCAACGTGAACAAGCTAAGGATCGCAGGAGCAACCGAAGCCCGAGACTATCTGGCACCAAAACATTGGTTTACCAACCACCAGGACAAGTCCGAAGGGCTTATGTGGACATACCCAAGCCGAACGGCCGCCCAATCAACCAGAGCCAGTATCGATAGGGATCGGCAGCCCTTTTTCGGTCTTGGTCCCAAGGAGAAATATCCACTACCTGGGCTGATCGGAGATTAGACCAGGAAGTGGGGGGGGGAGAAGCTCCGACGTAGACCCTCCTGGGTGGAAGTAGGACACAAAAACCTAGATAGGGGACATACGGGGCCAGGGTGGGGAAGAAGTGGTAGGAAAGGGATCAACAGGTAAGACTATGCAGTTAGAGCCAGGATGGGCCTCACTAGGCAATAGCAAAACCACCACAGTCTACAATAACGGATAAGTACCACGACGGATGGCCGATAGTAGCCATGTTGGTCACCTAGATGGAGCACAGATTGAGGAATCCCGGGGCAGAACCAGCGAACCATGGGGCAAAGAGATAGGGAAGACGGAGGAGTCAAAAGCAGGATCTCCAAACGCACGTGTGGCCAGCTCACAGGATCACATGGTCCATGAGGTTGGACCACAGGCGTGAGGCACGCACTACGAAGGCAATGATGGTCGGGCGGCGCCATCATTGTGTATCCAGGCGCATGGATAGACGCACTAGTCACCTCGGAGGACGCCATAAGGACTGCCACGGCACCTACACTTAGAAAGGAGGTGCACAATGCCACACCTCCATTACCATTGGACAAGAGAAATCGGCCAGTGGTGATCAGAAAAATTCGCATGCTCATCAAGGGCCAAGAACGAGCAGCGGAGCTAGTATTGCCCAAGTACTCCAAGTTCAAGGAATTAATCTAGCAACTCGACGTCCGGCGAGTCAGGAAGCAATTGCGATTGGATGAATTCTTCGACCTTCCATGGGGAGAAGTGGAGGACCCAAGATTTGATGAGAAGGCCAGACAATTTCTCCAATTAGCAGAATTAATGGCTAATCAAACTGGGCATAGGGGGATACAATTCTACACGGATCGGAGCACCGTCTTCTGCATTATGTTCGATGAACTAGCAATAGTCTTCCCCTAAGGGAATGCTCGGATGTGGAGGTTCAACAGCCCGCCACCATAGGAACTTCATGGACAAGCGAAGGAGGAAGCAGCCGAGTTCGTAACGCTAGTGGCCTTCATGCTCACAAGAAGAATAGGGAGTCGGATCACCAGGCGATTGGCGAACGGTCTTTGCAGGGCGTGGGAAGGAGTCGCAATAAATTGGGCTGACTGCCTTAAGCAGTACCTGATTCCGGCTCTAACTAGTGCGATTCACGGAGTTCGGGCCGGCACTGAGCAAAGGCTACCCACGGCTGGCCACATTGCTATTATGACCACGGGCTCGTTCGGCCGAACAATAGTAAGAGCATCACCACCACTCCAAATGGGGGAATAGCCAGAACCCCCGGAATCAACAGAACAACAGGATTCAACGGAGGGACCGGCGTCTATAGAAGAACAGGCGTCAACAGAGGAGCAGGCGGACGGTAGCCTCCTTCCGGACCAGGAATCACCAAGGTATGCAACATAGGAACCCATACACACAATTCCCCTGGCTATAGGATCCCCACTACCAGAATCCTCGTCAGACGCAATCGAACAATCTACTGAGCCTAGCCAGGGAGGGAAGAAGGACAAGCCGGAGGATGAGTATGAGAGTAACTACCAACACCTCCAGGCCAACAGACGATGGATCTCCACGGTCTATACCAAGCTCGCGGGGTCTTCAACCAGCTAGACAAAGCCATGGCGATATATGACGGCCTCGACCTCCCAGCAGTGGCGAGGGAACACAACAACATAGTGACAGAACTCACAGAGCAGCGACTGGGAGCCCAGGAAGTTGCCCAAAGGGCTAAGGAGCTACTGAGTGAAGGGGGCCGACTGTGTATGATGACAATGAAGAGAAAGAAGGACACCTGGGAAAGCTGGAGCGAAAGGAGAGTGGACTTCCAATGGTTGGACAGTGAGTGCAAAACTCTCCTAGGGCTACTCAACAATGACAAGCACGCCTGCAGCCGGGTCATA